>WAAD01010462.1:184357-254269 GCA_013389945.1 Fregata magnificens | reverse complement strand
GGCCGGCGGTGCCCGAGTCCCGCGCCCCTCCTTGGCCCCCGGGAGGCAGCCAGGATGTCCCCGGGGCCGGCCCAAGGCTTGGGGCCCGGCCCTTCCTTCTCCCGACACCTATAAAGGGCAGCCCCCCCCACCCACGGGTGGGCTCTCCAGCGGCGCCTCTTCTCGCCCGGGCAGCCCCGAAGCCTGGCAGCCGGGTGCAGCACGCGTGTCCAAAGCTGCTCGGGCAGCAGCGATGGGGCAGGAGGCGAGCGCTACCGCGCGCTGTGACGATTAAGCTGTGAAATAAAGGGGGAGGGAAGCACCAGCAACTGTGTTCCTTCCTTTTCTTCTACGCAGGGCCTGCTCTGGGAAGCCCAGCGGGCTGCGTCCCTCCGGCAAAGGAGGACAAACCCTTCACCCGTGCGTCCTGCTCGGGTCTGCGAGACTCGGGCCAACCCGCTCCGAGTGGCGGAGGCTGGTGTCTGCCCGGGGACCCTCCCAAGCAAGGGGGTTTTTAGCCTCTGGGAAACCGTGCTGCCGAGAACTGATGCGTCTCTGGTTTTTAGTTGCCCGTGGGAGTAGGAGCTTTGATGATCCCAGCGGCAGATTTCAGTGCCTGAATCCTTTTGTGGATCTAGTGGCAGGCACCGTGGGACTCGGACCAATGGATTGAGGGTCTTACTCTGTTACTGAGGTGCTGCAGTTGGAAGGAAGGAGCCTGCGACCTTTGGTGTGTAACACAATGCTAAAGAGGCTATTCCGATCCGCGTGGTGACCTTCACACCTATCACCTGTCTAAAGATTAATAAAGCTCGTGTTTGTTTGTTATACTGAGTATCAGACGCGAGTTGATTGTTCTAGGCAGTTAGTGTACGATCATTTAATCTGGCGGGTTAGGCGATAGATAGAGGACAATGTGCTTTAAAGCTAGGATAATAGCAGTAGTCAGTCCTGTCTTCGTAAAGCTCCATTTAAAAACTATCTATAGAGACTTTTAATTACTTTCAAAAGACATGGGACATCAGGTCTGTTCTCAGGGCTGTATTCCACATGGACTTGTTCCTGCTTAACTTGCTCCGGATTAAACTAAACAATGGCTTACTCTGAATGAGAACATCTCTGTATAAGTAAATCAGGAATAAGAAATAGCTGCGTGTAGAGACAAGCCCTTAGGCCACCTGTGTGACCCAACAATACACCTCTAGCTGACCTCCTTCTCCTGGCTATCATCCTATAAGCTATCGTTCCTTGCTTTGATTTGGGCCTTCAGCTGTGGCTGGATCAGCTTGGAGAGACTGCCATGCTCTCAAGGACCTCTGCTTAAGTTGAAGCGATTTGGAGAACCAGGCCCTCGGACACTGTATCTTCTGGAGGTGTGCACGACTTTGTTCCAAACAGCACACCAGATATTTTATTCCACTAATGATACATTGTCATTCAAACTCTTGTTTCATTGGGAAGATCGCGAAGGTTGTAAAACTACATGAGTTAGACGAAACCCAACTTGCGCTTAGTTGGCGGTTGAGTTGAAGCAAGAAGTAGATTGTATACCTTCTACCTGCACTGTGATTTGAGAATTAATTCAACAAACACCAGCAACAAAGGAGTGAGACCTCATGACAGAACATGGAAAGAGCTCATCTAAGAGAATTTCAATTACTTAAGTGCTTTCAGAAGGGCTAGGTCTAAATAAAATTCACACGGAAGGTGCATAGAGAACTGGCTGCCCAGCCTCTGAGCTTTCAGTTGGTGAAGTGCAGGAAGGCTGGAAAAGGGCACCAGAAGAGCTTGTCTTCAAGAAGGAGGAAAAGAAGGTGGCAAAGGAATTCCAGAGCAGTCAGGTCCCTGGCTAAAAATAAATAAATAAATAAAATACGCTAGCCAGGCTGACAAACAACAGTCAATGCTAGGTTTATTGAGAACAAATCATGTGAAACCAACCTGATGTATCCTTTTGTGGCAAGGTAACCAGTCTCATATAACTCCTTCTCTCCCGCGCATGTGCATTAGCAGGGACATCGCAAAGAAACTCTCTTCTTACTCTGTTTCATTGTCTTGCAGTGTTTCTCAGTCCTTTCAGAGAACAGGATTTAATCCAGTGCTTTAGCCTTTTCTTTTTAGAATGAAATCTTTCTAAAGGGTTGCTTGGCGTGTATGAAGTGAACCAACCTGAAGCTTCAACAGGTTGTAGGGCACCTTTGTGCTGTATGTCAGAGCTAAAATATTTTGCTTCTATGTTCCGTGAACAGATAGCAGATGGCAACTATGTAATAGCTTTAAAGCTGATACAAAAGAGCACTAATTTGCGACTTGCAACGTTCCAAAAAGATAAAACAAAAATCCATCTATTCGCCCACTCTGCAAACATTTAAGCTATGCTTAGGTTTTTATACACAAACGGTGCAGTAGTGCAGTTGGCTTAAGCTGATCTCAAACTACATTGTCTCTGAAGGAGGCTGCCGTCCCCTCTTTTGTGCCCGTGCTAGTATTCACACGGTTGTACTTGCATTCACGTGGTTGAACAGTAACTGAATCAACTCAATGATCTCACTTAAAAAACCTCCCTTGGTTTTCAGACAGATCAGAAAGCTGGCCTGGCTTACCAGATGCTTGTTAATGTCAACAGAAAGGGAGGCAAGTAGGCTGGAAGGAAACTACCTCCGAAGAAGGTGATGAAAAGGGCATAGTTACACATCATAGCAGATGCTGGAGTTCCTTGCTGATCTCATTTAAAGCACACCCTCGCAAACAACTGACAAGCCTGGTGTAGAGGTGGAAATGAGTGGTAGGAAGAGGGTGGGAATTCTTAAACCAACTTTTACACTGAAGAAAATAACAAAAAAAAAAAAAGTACAGTGTAGGTAAGCCTACTGAAGTCAACTACACACTCCAGCTGCACTGCTCCTAGTGCCCAGAGTCAGGCACGTGTATGAATTTTTGCTAGTTCAGAGCTTAAGTTAATGGCAGCTCTGCCTGCTCAGCAGCCCAAGAGTCAGTTCCTTTATAAATTGATTTGAACGTACAAAAGTAAGCCATGAATTAAAAGGCAGGCCGGGGACCATGCCTGGGCCTTCATCAGTGTGTTTTTAGTGCCCGTGACTGTAATAGCTGAACAAATCAGAACACAAGTTAATAAAAACCTTGTGGCTTCCTCGTACAGCTGAGAACTCTTTAGATGCAGAAAACTGAGGCACACCATAATTTGCTGGAGATCACGTAAGCTCCTCGCTGTAGAGACAGTAACAGAACATACGCTGTATTTGATGTGATCTAGTAAGAAAATTACTGTTTCGGGGCTTTAGGTAGGCTTTGCAGATTGTTTTTAACACGCTTTACTTCATGGAATCATATGCCAAAAACCAGATCAGGGCAACCACTCCTCTCCCAGACACTACACTTTAAAGCACGTGCAAAATAATAGTGTTGTTTAATGATCCAGTTTGAGAATTTTTTTCCCCAAAAGACAAATACTGTGCTTTTTTCACAACTGCTTTCTTAGCAACTACTGAACTATTTTTGCTAACATTCTTCCTCTGTAAGGATAATAAATAGCCCTGCTTTCAGGAACTTAATTGAGAAGTATTAAACAACCCCAATTTTACATATATCTCATTATCAGCTCTGTTTATGACAGTAGAGAGCCAGTACAAAGTGAAAGAAATACAATTAAAAAAAAGATTAATCACATTTGTGCAAGCAGTTAATGACTAACACCGTTGTTTCTGTGGTATTAAGGAAAAGAATGCCTAGTTTTAAATTTTTGTTCTCAAACCTCTGAGAACAAAAAAGGTGTTCTGCATGAGTTGCTCAAGCTCCGTCTTGCTCTGCTTCCTGGCAGACACCATCGTTTTTTAGGTACATTTTTTCCTGCTGTTAGCTGTGCTGCAGGGCACCATCTCTGAGGTCATTATCAAAGGGTTTCTTTGCCAGCCTGGCAAGCTGTCTCGTCCTGCTTCCACAAAGCCAAGGGCTAGTCTGGTCCCATCGAAATCCACAAAGGTCCCGTGTCAGAGCCACAGTTAGACATTATGCTGGTTTTACAGACTAGAGTGGACCTGCGCCAGTTTACTTTATCTGATGATCTGGCTCCATGAGAATAAGTCCCTAATGACTCACGTCCACCTCATACCTGGTGTGCACGGGAAGAAGTTGTTTTTCAAGCTGGGTCCCACAAATCCCAGCAAATAACATCTTGTTTCTCATAGAGCTTCAGTCTTCTAGGAGGTGCTGAATAAAGTATGCGTACAACGAAGATATTTGCTTGACACATACCCCATGGCACACACTGACGGGGGACAAGATGGCAGGGTGAGTCAGAGCGTTCAGTCTGCAGGGACCCGCTATAGGCTCTTCCATGGGACAGCGCTCGGCAGCACTTGCTGGGGAGAAAGCAGCTTCAGAATCACGTTGGAAATTAAGCAGAAACAAAAACCTAGTTTGCAAAACCGAACAGATTTACATACAGTTATTTTAGTACAAATAACTAGCATGAAAAATTTATAATTTGGTATCGAAATCAGAAAAAAGAGCCTCTTTTCACCAAAGTGCTTTCATTCAGATGGATATTTTATTTTGCTTTGTACATGCAAACCAGCATCTTGGAGGGCTAATATAACACTTAAATCTTAACATAACGTGAAAAAACTCTGAAAAAACAACTTTGAAATCCATTGTCGCTAACTACTATTGCCTAGTAAATAAACGTGTGTTAACAAAGCCTCTATACACAAACTAATACACGAATGTAAATTCTAAACTAGATGACTGACAAGAAAATGGATGTAACTTTTTAGCTTTGCAAAGCCCTTGTGTGAATGCAAACACTGTGAATAATAATAAAGTGGAACAGGTACCTAAGCAATAGTAGAATAAACCTCTAGAGCATCATTAAGCAGCATAACTGAGGGTAATTATTTTAAAATATGATTTTCAAAAATAGGTCTCCGTTAATAAATCATCATCCCGTTGCGTCTGCCCCCACAGTTGATTTTGTCTTCCAAAATGTATTTAAGATGCTCACATGAAGTTGTGGCAATTTAGAACTTGCAGGTCATACCCTTGCCCTGCAAGTGTGGTTCCACAGCTGGAGTACAAATCTATAATGCCATGTTTAAATCTGTCATGTGAAGCCTCGAATGGGCTTTGCGTGAATTAACCTTGGTACCTGCGACGCAGCTTGCACTGAAGGCAGCACCCTCCCAATCAGGCAGGCATGGGGATCTGCCCAAAGGACTAAGTTGTTGGATATTGAATTAGAGGCTTCTGGCAAGCTGTTGTAAAAGATCTGGAAAAAGCTCCTCTGTATTCTGGTTGACTAATACTTTCCATTATAAAGGACTCTCTCTTTGGGAAGCATTAACACCTCTGTTGTTTGTTGCAGGCCTTTGATATTTAGCAGGGGAAATCCCAGAGGCTATAGTGGTACCTGTTCATTGCCCAGAGAAACGTGAGTCAGTTTTACCCATATTGTAAAGTATTAAAAATGCTGGGTCTCTGATTCATGCACAAAGGCAGATTAAAATCAGGCTGCCACCCACATCTGTCTGGCCTGCCCCCAGATGGCTCAACTGCTCTTGAAACATCAGCTGAATTGCCACAAATTACAGCCCGGCATATTTAATAATACTAAAACCTGAGCACAAAGATCTCAGCTGCCTGCAAAGCAGGAACTTTCAAGGCAGTAACAAGGTGGACAGCTATGGGAGGAGATTTTTACAGCCGTCACTTTTAATCTGCCTCTGTTTGTGACAGGGGTCTTAAATTCCTTTTCTGTCTCTGGCCAAGATTGCTAAACATCGTAGACAACCTGGTCTAGGTTGTTAGGCTGAAGCAGCAGCGAGCACTGCTGTCTGAGCACAGGTGCACAGTCGGAGGCGTTAGTTAGGGCTCCCTCCAGCAAGCACCGCTCCCATTCGTAATGCAACTGTAGCAAAATGGCACAGACCCTTCAGTTGGCACGCTCTCCCCACGCTCTTTGTGACAGCAAATGTAGGAAGCAGAAGGAACAGTTCATGCAAGAGCATAACAGTTCCTATGCTGATACCACCTCCTCACCCGCTCCTGCCGGCCTTCGTGAGGCCCCTGGGCAGAGCACTGTGCTCATCCAGCTGTGGGCACGAGAGGGAATGAGTCCTTCCTTCCCCTAGCCCCGCACACAGGCCTAGCACAGCCTCATAGTCCTCACATGCAACAGCGGTCGGCAGTTAGATGATGAGGGCCCAGTTCAGGGGAGACAGTTTTCAGAAGATGCACAGTGTAAATCCTCCCAAACAGAAGTGCCCCAGAATCCTTGGGGTTACACGGCAAGCTCACTTCAGACGACCTATTTTTGTTCATACTATTCCCAGTTTGTCTGATACTCCATTCTGGTTGGCCGGGGACTCACCCATGTGCAGGTTGATTGCTTGTCCTGGGCTCTCAGTATCAGTTTGTCTACACAGAGGAATGACCATTCAGTAAGCAGTGGTGATGCAATACTGCTCTGCGTATGCGCTGAAAGTTGCTTTCAAAGTGGCACAGCAAGCCCTTCTCAGAGCATACCTCTGGGTCCTCAAGAGAGGCTGGCTTGTAGTAGCTAATACAGGGTAAGTTCGTCTTCTAGCTGACTTCTGTGCGTAAGTCTTACATGTATTCAGTTGGAGGGCTCATCCAGCTCTTGTTTTAAAAAAATGTTTCCAACATTGTAATTCGTTTTTACTGTGATGGAAGATACCTGTCTTTTTGTCTATGCCCTTTATACAAGAATCAGTAAAATGTCTTTGCCAAGCACTTTTCCTAACAGGTCAGAATAACTATGGCTATGTGGAATTATTTATGAAGATACAGTTAGGCACATTTAGCTATGCTGCCAATATAATTCATTCACTTTCTTGTCATTGTACCTGCAGAACGCAACAAATAACTATAAAATTTCCATTATACCAAATGGTATATAAATCCTAAAGTCAGCTCTATGAACACCTTTAACTGTTTTATTTAGACATAACCTTCTTTTTTATTTAAATGTATTCATTTAACAATACATTGTAGCTTAAAAGGCCATTATAATAATAAAGTCTGTCTAATAACTCTTGAAATAATTTTGAAGTCACTAAGTAAAGCTAAGAAACCTGCCAAAATTGTAATTTTTTTTATATACATCTCACAAGCTGTTATCTGATTTCTAATAAACCACATAGTGGGCTAATAAGAAATGGGATGTTTTACCTACCAATTCAAACTGTTTGTGTCATGCATTGGCTCAACACTTTCCCCACAGGCTATATTTTTTAAATAAATAAATAAATATGCACGCACACATATATATGCTATATGAATATATGGAACTTAAAAGTTTCTTCTCCAAACATCTATAAATGAAACTATTATATGTGCATAGCATTGTGTGTATCTTGCATGTATTCTCTAAGCACATTAGAATAATTTAACATGAAATCTGAGAAAACGCAGTTATTGTATACAAGATTTGACAAGGATAAAAGTGAAGACTTTAAAACATATTTTGTTTAAAAAATAAACCTCTTCTGAAGAGTATACTTTTCACAGTTTTTCTAGAGAGCTATCTGAATTCCCAAGCCCAGTTCCATTTCTACTAGTTTTTCCTTCACATTCGTCGGTGTTCCTTCATCAAATTTAGCAGAAGTACAACAGTTTTCAAATGGCTGTACAGCAGTTTGACATTCAGAATACACAGGCCCTGGCATAGAAGTCTCTGTTTCTACCAGAACGTTTTCTCCAGTAGCTTGTGACCATGGCTGAAGCTGTGTGAAAAGTACTTCTGCTGTTGAAGTATCTCTTTCACAAGAGTCCCCTCCTTCTCTTCCAAAACTATTTTGACTTGGTGAAGACTTATTTGTTACCATCTTGTTATTAAGAGCCTGACCTAAACCCATGACAGCATTATATACTGCTAAATTCAAACTCATATAACCCTCATCATCTTCTTTATATCTAAGGGAATAAAATTGAAAATAGTGAAAATACAAGTTACAAACATAGCATTTACAGCAGAAAACAAGAATAACATCTAATTAGATTGCCAAAACCGAGAATGTCAGCAATTAAGAGATGAATTAGATTGCTGTTTATTAGGTGGCACTCAAACAAAAGACACTCTATGCGAAGGAACACCTGCAAGAGGGTTCAAATAAGTAGTTTTTATTAAATACACATCATGTAACAGAAAATAAGAGATACCTATTCATAATTATATTTTATTTGCTGGATTTTCTTGTCCCAAAATTGAGAGTATGGCTTGTTTATACTACAGAAGCTGTTGATATATTTATGTACTCTCTTTGGTGGATACAACTTGCAGGCTCAAAAAATTTCTTTCAACAATCGAGGTTACAAGATTTTCACAGTGGTAAAAGCTATAAAAGCAAAAAGACCTTCCCCCCCCACCTTGGTTTAACCATCTTTACACTAGGTTTTCCATCATGATAGTGAAACCTAAGTAGTAAATTGTTTCACACTTGGAATGTTTAAAACTGAACCAAAATTAAGATAGCATTTAATTAAATATCTGGATCTCTTAAACAAAACATTTTTAAAAAAAACCCTTTATGATCTGAACAAGAGTCAACTGGTAACATACCTGAAACGAGAGTGACTGCTGAGTTTATGAGCTTTTCGAAGATGTAGGGTCAATGTATAACTCCAGGAGAAACATTTCTGACAGATGTGGCATTTGTATTTCAGAATGCCATTACTCTTGGAAGGAAAGACTGTTAGAGTCATTGAAGGCTTGCATGTATATATGACAAAAAATAATCCTTTGTTGAAAAGGGGAAAACCACACTAACTAGCTGAAAACCTTTTTGAAGTTAACTTCCTAAAATGTTTAAAATTTGTGGTTTTTAGAACTTGTCTGATTAAGGAACCCCCGTGAACATGGAAAGTCTCTGCATTGGCCATTAGTACTACAGATATCTCCAATAGCAGCGTGACACATATCTTCCACTAAAATATATTCATTTTACAACATAGCAGCGATCCTAACTCAGAAAGTTGAAGAAACAGGCAACAAGTGTGCATGAACTATAGCAGCCAAAACTCTATTTTAATAATGTGGCCAGACTCACCCGATTAAAAGTGATGTAAGCTTTACACACTTTATAGTTTCTCTATTTTCAGGTAACACATTAGTTCTACAGATGGAGTACCAACATGAGGAGAAGTGTGACATTGGATTTTAATCCCTGAAATATTTTGCTGTTGAGATTAGGATTGGCATGTTCTTTTTTTTTTTTTTTTTTTAAAAGGGGAGCATGGCCAGAGTTCAAGACTGTCAGTGTGCAACTGCATGCACCTAAGGTAAGCGCACAAAATCTACAGGTGAGGATGAGTCAGGTATTTGCATAATACTTGCAAGAGTCCTAGAAATGTGTGCAAATAAATACTTGATTTGATGCAAAAATGAAACATTTCATTAATTCACAAGAAGCTAAATGCACATAAATTTGAAACTTTATCTCATTTATAGCAATATATTTTATTCTGCTATTTAATATACTCACCACATGCGCTCTTTTGTAATGCTGTCTCAAAGTTCGTAAAGTCCGTGAAGTAAAACCACATCCTTCAACATCACAGCTGTAGGCATCTGAATCATTGTGTGTTTCAACATGTTTATGCAGATCATACGCATTCTTAAAACTGAAAACAAGGCAAAACAAATAACAGATATAATAGTACAGAGGAGTAGTCTTGTGGTTAATGTTTAGGACTGGGAGGTAGTAATTTTTGGCTCTGACAATGACAAGTGAAAGCGGAATATGTGTAAATCACTTTTCTACCTCAGTTTTTCCACCTGTGAAAAGGGGATAGTACAGACATCTCTTTGATGTGCTCCGGATTTCATTTTCCATTCCCTCTTTCTTCCCACACATCCACACCATGCCCCAATCTAGGTAATTTTTCCACAAACATGTTGCAAGGCATCACCTTCTCTTTCTGTTCACATTAAGAAAATTCTTGTCCATTATTGATCAGTCACTTCATCCTCTCTGGTCTAGAAATTCAGATTATTTCCTTCTGTCCACCCACAGTGTGAACACAAAAGTACTTAAATATTTGTTCACTTTATCCCACTTCCAGCATACAAAGGCTAGACCTCTCATCTTCTCTGGCAAAGTTAAACATAATTTGCCAATGCTTATATATGCAACTTGGTCTATCTCATCACAATGCCACTCTCTTAATTTTTTTTTTTTTTTTAAATTTCACTGCTGTGTGGCTTCATATGGTGAAAGCAGAAAAGAAACCACCACAGAAAAATGTGAGTGCAAGACAGCAGAAGGTATAGTAAGCCTGTGGCAGAAAAATCACACAAAAGAGAAGACTGTGACTCTCCCAGCAAACAGCCAGCAATCATTTCCAATGGCAAACCCCACAGGGCTTAAGGCACTATTGCTACACATCTCAACTTCTCGTGATGACCATTTTGTAGTACACAGTCTTGCCAAGAAAATTCACCAAGAAAATTAATCAGTCCTACTTGCAGCAGAAGTTCATGAACTACAATGTCTCAGCAGCTGAAGGCAGATGAATCTATTAGATTTCTTCATTGAACAGTTGATTATTTTTGTGGTTGAAAACTTTTCTTTCTTTACTAACTGCTATGTAAAACACTAACTTGGTTCTACAGTTCTGCTCACATAGCTACAAGCCTCAAATTTTCTTACCCGCTGTCACAGAGGTGACAATGGAAAGAACGTTCATCACAGTGTCGGAATCTGATGTGTGCTTTCAGTGAGGAGACACTTGTGCATACCATATCACAAAGGGCACATGTAACATGATTAACTAGAAAAGACAGTAGAAAGAAAGATGCTTTCAGTTCTGTATCACAACTTCACCAAGACATTGTCTGCTATGACATATGACAAAAAAAATATTAAAATATAATATTAAAATTAACATATTATAATACATTTGGGAATAAAATATACAGAGAAAAAAGAGATTAAGATGGAATGCAGATACAATAAAGAGAATAGTGAAATAATGGTCAATCTTACAATGTTTCAAGTTACTTTAAAAAAAAATAGATGGTAAGGGAAAAAGATGTAGAGGATCATGTTTCACTCTCTAGCAAAAAGGATGATTATCATCTTGCCCTTGGCACTTTGGGAGGATTTCTAAAAGGTGGATGTTGTCTGGAGGCCTTCTGACAGACAAGCAGTGGCAAATCTACTTTTAGTGTTTAAGGCATTACCACTCTTAAAAAGGTGGCAGAAAGAATATGTGTCTGTCCTCCGCCTCCCCATTTCCCATTCAGATATATTTGCTTAAGGCATAATAATGCTAGGTGCTTGCTAAGTTGCCAGACTACGAACTGCAATGGCCGAGGCACACGTTTGCTCTGCCAACTCTGGAACTGGGGAGAACCTCTGGCAGACCGGCAGGCAGGACTGTAACGTCTTAAGCTGAACAAATGCTTGCTTTGCTGCATATGAATCGACAACCTGATGAATGCAGTAGGAAGAGTCCCAGTAAAGAAGTTTTGGATTTAGACAAAATCCATTATATTTAGGACTTAGAAACAATGCATTATCTTATAATCAGCCCAATGCTTTACAGGTGGCCAAAGAAAAACATGCAGTTGAAGTGCTCATGTTTTCTCAAAAAAGGAAGTAAATATAATGCGCTGTAACTATTCTGGAATCACTCCCTGCATAGGCACTTTTCCTCATAGTTTGTCTTAAACCAGGAAAAATGATTTTTTCCCCCTTCCTAAAATAAATAGCTTCATATGGAAAACTAGTCTGGAAAAACTTAATCTGCAAAACAGCATCAGTGAAGTTCAGCAGTCTCTTGAAACGGGAGTATCCAACAGTTTACTCAGTTGTCTGGTGTGTAAGTATGTCCACGTAGGGAGTGATTTCAGAATACCTACAGCATTTGCATTCACATCACAGCTCATTTCAGAATAACTTCTTATAGGTAGGCAAGCTCTTTAAAAGAAAATTTCAATATTTATCTATACCAGCAAGCTATTAGGAAATATGCTGGGGTAAGAACATGGAAATGTCATGTCTGCACCAGCAGTCTGCACTAACATGCAGACATGTATGCTGCCAGAATTTTTAAAGAAAGCTGAATCATGAACCGGGGGAGTAACTGGCTCTAATATCCAAAGTGATTTAGATTGTGCCTAAACAATTGGACCAAGGAATGCCTCCCAGCTCCCTCAGCCAAGTTCACATTGCAGCTGGTTCGCTGTGGTTTACTGGGACGTGACACAGGTTCACATCATCCTCGTTCCTAGGTCCAGCCACCTTGTGATTTTCCCTGGCTGTGCAAGCAGAACAGTCTGAATTATCAGGGGACAAGGACAGCCAGGCACATTGTACAATTCACAAAGGTTTAAGTACAGCCAGAGTGACCAGAAACAAATACTTCAGTTAGCCATGTGCTTTATTTAATAAATCCATCTTAATGTGTGTTATGCTTTAATTAAAAAAACCCCAGCATATTTAAACTGCTTCATTAGCTAATAAAAACAAAACAAAATATTAATTTGTATTTATTTCCAATTTCTATCCAAAATCACCTTGAGACAAAGGAATAAAACTAATCTCGTAAACAGAACAAAAATAATTCTCTATTTTCTAATATAAAATAGAAAAATTAAGATATTTTAGTCAGATGCATGTCAACTATAAAACCACTTAAATATGAACATGGTCAGTCCTGGTAGCTCACAGTAAGCACCAAATCAAATGCATAGTTGTTAAGCATCAATGTGTTGACTTGCAGACAGTGAAAAATCATGTTTCCTTAAGAATGCAACTAGAAAGTAGAATCTACCCTGACTGAGCAAGTCTGCACAAAGCTACCTATATGTTTATACAACCTAAATGACTGGTACCCAGGTCTGGCTACATGGTTCAAATATTCCTATTCCCAAAGCAAAGACCCACCCCCCTCTCGGCTTCTGCATTTCCTGTATGTCCAACAGCAATATCACATGCTTCCTTGTGCTTAGATGCTGTAGGATTCTTTCCCAGCAAGTCATAGCTGTTGTAGTATAACTTGTGGGAATAATTTGGGGACCTCAGGGAGACTGTGGTTAGGTCAACGAAGGACTACACTATTTGAGTGAGGCTGGTTATGCACTGCAAGGTGAGCAGAGTTGCAGCCCAAGCTAAAACATAGTTTTGACTTTAACCGTGCCTCTAGTCATGAAAGCCAGTAAACAGAGATGCAAGTGAAGAATAAGCATCTGCACGGGAGCTACTGCAAAATAGAAAAGCCCCTTAAACTTTTTGATCAGAAGGCATGAGGAAGGGAATTTCCAGGCTTCAGAGGGACTGGCAGTGAAATGCTTACTTTCCAGCATTTGTAACACAGTTGTCCTAGTTTCGTATATTAATTTTCTTAGCTGATATAATGATACTTGTACCTCTGTAGTTTATCAAACCTGTTCTGTACAAGGTGACCTTGAGAAAAGTATGTTTTATTTCAAAAAGCTCTGACTTACCATGTCCCCTCATGTGATCTCGTAGCAGCCTTTCATTGGCAAAATGTTTCTGACAGTTCTGGCAACCAAATATTTGTTCTGAATTTAAATAGAAACTATTTAGTGGCAATACAAATAACTTATGAAAGATTTATTAATTAATAACCTATAGCTGCCAGTTTCATGAATAAACTAACACAGCATTGAGACAATTTCAATATTCTTTTTCATTACCAATACTCTTCAGAAGAAAATTTAGTTTAGGTTTAATGAAAAGGATTGTTTATCAGTAAGTTAATTTTATTCTAAACAGAATAACAATCTGTTCAAAACAGTAACAGTTTGAAATTTGAGCTCTTCTGTCAATTACCTAGAATGCACCTACTTTCCACCACCAAAACATCCACAATTCCTAAATATATTCCAAGCACTTAAAAACAGAAAAAACAATCACCTCTCCCTTCCTTTTTAGCATGCAGGAAAGCATGCCAACTAATACACAGTTGGTTGAGGTAGGGAGTGTTCTGCTGAAGAAAATACTTACTGGAAAAGCAAAGCTGAGGAGAAAAAAATTGCCTTTTGACCTGGAAGTAGTTAAATGCTCATTGGGATTACTTGCAGAGATTTTGTAATCCAAGCCTGGCTCTTGTGGAGGTTCTCTCTTCAAAAATCAAGTCTTTCCCACTCATGGGCAGTTTCCCAGTGTCAGTGGAATGTCACGCTGTGCTATGGGCACCAAGGGAAGAGAGGCAGTGCGATGCCACAGCTGCCAAGTGAATCGCTTTTCTGCTGAAACACGGATATAAGGATGTTCTGTTGCTCACTTCCATTACCCTAATTCATCAGACATGCAAAGTCAAGAGAACTTCTATGCTTTATGAAAACAACTGCCTTCCTGGAGTAAACCCTGCTTTCCCACAATTGACTTACATGAAAAACAGAAATATTTATGAAATTACACGTGTACATTATCACAAAGCACCTTAAATGAAAATCTTAGAAATATAAACAGAAATAAGAGCATATCCACTTACTATCTTCTGAAACTTGTCTCTTTGCATGATCAAAAAACTTAGTGTTACTGGAGAACATTCCTCCACAAGTAGGACATGCTACAATTCTTTCTTGCGTGTGGGTTCTTAAATGATCCCATAGCTTATGTTTTCCTTTAAATACGCCTAAACAATCTAAACCAAACAAACAGAAAAAAAGCTGCACAAGTACTGTATTCTTTCTTATGTAGAAACAGAAAAAGCTATTACATACTTATGTCTTACTGTTATATTTTTAGAAACAAACAAAAAAGCTGCTTCTAGGAAAAAAAAAAAATCAGACTGGTACTATTACAAACATCATGTGACATTTAACCCTGCAAATATCCATGCCAAAGCCAGATTATTTGTCAGTAATCAGAATTCTTCAAGACGTGTTGGCCGTGTGTGTGTGTCACAAAAATTTCGGTTTTGAATCAGCAGAGAGCATGCTGCTATACTTTCCACCCTCATGTGTCAAAGTTTTTGACTCCACATGAATGCTTATACAATTGAATAGAGATAACATTCATTACTATTTCTGTTGCCCCCCTCCCCCAATCACAGAACTCCAGCAATCTTCCTGGTCTCTGGAGAACCAGGAGAACAAGATGGGGTAGTGAATACATGTTAACTGTACATCTCAAAGAACTCCACTTACTGACCTCTTTTTTATCTTCACATTTTCTATCTTTACATACATATTCACATAGTGGTTAACCGCAAGCAATCAGCTATCCACCAACAATCTTTGCATATAAATAGTTATGTCCTCAGCTCTCCTGAGCTCAGGACCAGTCTGGTACTGTGGACACAGTGCAAGTTTTAACAGCACAAATAGAAAGCTCTGGCTATTGACATGTGACAAATAAGGGGAAAATCCCTAGTAGGTTAATGTATTGGTGTAAATGGAGCTAAAGAACTACTTTCAGGAGAAAACTTCAGACATGTGAAGGAATAGCCTACCCTCTCACATAAGGAGCAGCAGCCATGAGTCTCATCTACCTAACAAAGATAACAGCTATGCAGAAAGCTACCTTTTTAGAAAGGTGAAATAATAGCCTGGACCCAATCAAAGACTCTTAAGAATCAAGAGGACTAAATTCAAATTCAAGAGCAAGAGGTAGGGAAAGACAAATATTCTTTTGTGGATGACGCATGATAAGAGTAATCAAGTGAATCAAACTCAATGACAGGTTGGATACCTTTAGGTCTCAGAAATTAATGCATAAAATTCATTTAACAAAAAGGATTTGCCTAGCTCATTTAACCAAGTAGGCACATTGTGAGTTCCATTTCTACTGTCCATTGGGACATTCTCTCAAGTAGAACAAGAATGTGATAGCCTTGATAACAACCCACCCACATCTACTCCAATGGGTAGAATATAGGCAACTTCCTGGAAAGGAGTTCTGAGCTCCAGATTAACATACTTAGTAATGGGACAGAACTCTAGACTCCTTATTAAAAGACAAAGGAAATCCTAAAACCTCACCTTGCCTACAATGAGGAAACAGGATCACCAGTGTCTCTTTCACCTCTACTGTGTACAGGATACTTCTGATCAGGAGGGGCCATAGAAAAAGGACAAGCTCCCATGTCTAGATCAGAAACTGGAGGACTGATTATTCTTCTTTTGCAACATGAAGAGTTCTGTCTCTGTTTAACCCCAGATTCAAAATGTGATGTACAGGACATCAGATTGAATCTCTCTTTTACATCCTTCCTGTGTGATCTCTGCCAGGGCCCTGAGTATACCAACAGCCTCTGGTTACCCTGACCAGCTTGTAGCCATCTTTCTCTGTAATCCTCCTCTGCAGCCAATTCCACCCCACACATCCAAGAGTTTAGTTGCCTGTATTTGAGGTCTGCTCTACTATGGCAATGCTGTTTAAACTTCAATCACACTTCTGTGAAAGCAGCTAGAGTTGTGAGAAAGAGCAGTGAGAAGCCTCATCTGTGGCCTCCACTCACACACCCTGTGCTCTGTGGCTTGGGAGCTGCAGTTACCCACCCGTTGTGCCTCACTGGCCCTGCCTCTGACTTGCTATCTGGACTTCCTGGCTTGACCTCAGTCCTGGCTTGTCACAGTGGACTTGGCTGGTGATCACTGGGCTGTGGCTGACCCTGGCTAGCACCACCAGACCTGCTCTGTTGTTCTCATTCAGGTTCTGTGAGACTGCACTGTCAGTGAGGTCCCTGCCTGCATGCTTGCCTGTCACCCTTAACTCCCAGTTTGCCTTCCCTTGCAGAGCAGCCCACTCTTGCTGTACCCTCACAAATTCAAACCAACTCAGACCACCAGCTAGTATACTGTGGGTCCCTGGAAAAAACTGATCACTTTCTATCTGTTGTCCCAGTTCCATGACAACTGCTTCCTCACAGAGATGAGGCCTTACTGGCCTGTCCTTGCTTGTTAAGTTTGGGGGTATGAATGAAAAGTTGTCTTTCACTGCCTGGACATTATGATTCTGCATGTCACTTTCAAGTGTATACCACCACCCTGAATGTCAAGATCACAGACTGCAACAGACCCTGTAAAACCCAGGACCTATTCTTTTGTTCCAAGGCAGGATCAATTAAGTGGTCTGTGCAGTGGGTGGGAAATCGGCTGACAGGCCGCACCCAGAGGGTGGTGGTAAATAGCTCTTTTTCAAACTGGCAACCCATTACAAGTGGGGTCCCCCAGGGATTGATATTGGGCCCAACATTATTCAATATCTTCATAAGTGATCTGGATAACGGGATCGAGTGTAGCCTGGTGAAGTTTGCCAATGATACCAAACTGAGTGGGGAAGTAGACACTCTGGAAGGGAGAGCCGCCCTGCAGGAAGATATCAATAGGCTGGAAGAGTGGGCTAACAAGAANAGATAGAGAAGTCATTGTCCCGCTCTACTCAGCGCTTGTCAGGCCACACCTGGAATACTGTGTACAGTTCTGGTCCCTGCTGTACAAAAAAGATGTGGACAGGCTGGAGGGGGTCCAGAGAAGGGCCACCAAGATGATCAAAGGTCTGGGAAGCCTGCCATCTGAGGATAGGCTGAGAGAACTGGGTTTGTTCAGCCTTGAGAAAAGGAGGCTTAGAGGTGATCTCATCACCATGTACCAGTACTTAAAGGGAAGTTACAAAGAAAATGGAGACTCCCTTTTTACAAGGAGCCACATGGAAAGGACAAGGGGTAATGGGTATAAGTTACTCTTAGGGAGATTCCGATTGGGCACGAGAGGAAAATTTTTCACAATGGGAACAGTCAACCATTGGAATAATCTCCTCAGGGAAGTGGCTGACTCCGCTACACTGGATACTTTTAAGACTCAGGTGGACAGGGTGCTGGGCCATCTCGTCTAGACTGTGCTCTTGCCTAGAAAGGTTGGAGCAGATGATCCTGGAGGTCCCTTCCAACCTGGTATTCTATGATTCTATGAATTATACATTGGTCTCAGAAGAGGTCTTCTCAGTTCCCAGTGATAGACAACCTCCATAATTTCAACAGGCAACTGCTACAGTATTTTAAAACACCCTATTAAAATGGCTTTCCTAACTTATAACTTGCACCTCTCTTGTTACAACTGAAGCTCATTACTTCTCATCCTTTCTAGCACAGACATGGAGAACAGATGATTTCACTGTTCCTAACAGCAGGGCATTTCTTAAGCATATTTGAAGACATATCATATTCCTTTTCTTCCGCATTTCCCTTTTCCCCATTCTGTTATTTAGGCTATACAGTCAGAGGAGTCCCTTCACCTGTCCTAATGGGCTATATTTTCTAAAGCTATGATCACACTGATGTGTGATTTTTGTTCTTCTAAGGACTACAGATTCTGCCCTATCAAGTCACTGGAGTGAGTTCCCCAGCCAAAAAGTAGTGCATCTGTCAGCTAATCTCAAGAAGGAAAAGGAACAAAATGGTGTTGCCTTGCATCCACTGATGGGATTTTGTCATCATTGCAGTGAATAGCTAACCCAAAAAGTAACTTTAACCCATACATTGAAAAGACACATATCTGGGGGTGGGGTGGGGTGAGTGGGGGGTGTGTGTGGAGTGACCAAGAGGATTCCAATTAAACCTGGACTTTGTTGACACATTTTACAAGACATTGCCAAACTGATTGGTTTAAAGCAGGTACAGAATGCTCTGTTCCAGGACCAGAGTCCCACAAGTTGTCTCATTATTCTTCAGCAGAAAGTCTTTTCTTCTGGAGAGGTTCTGCTCGTACACTTTGTAGGTCTGAAGCTGAATGGCATGCACATCAAATGGCAGTCCATAGTTTAGCCCTTACTCAAACAATCAAGGCATCTGCTATGAAAGACTGTCAATGGAATGTGGCTTTTACAATAGAGCCAAGGGCAAAACATCAGCTTTGAAGCCATGACAATAATTTTAACACAAGAGGTAGCTAGCAATATAGGGAATGCATTAAAAATGCTCTTTCTCACCACAGAGTTCAGAAAAACTAGGACGGCAATAGGTGTGCTTCCCTTGATTTGAAGGGAACAGATGAGGGAAAGCAAAGAGTAAGTTCACCATGAAAGATTATTGTGAGGGAGACAATCCTGATGCTGAGTGGTAGAAGTGAATAGTCTGTTTGAATGATATAGGAACTATCAACCACAGGCAGAATTATGAGGAAATTCAACCCTGTTCAGTACTGGCAATTCTGAAGTTAGACTAATTGGGAGTTGAGGGTGTTCAACCCCATGGATGATAGGAACTATTCTACTTAAATCATGATGCCTATAAAATAGAAGTGTTCCTGCAACTATTTAAGATACATGAAAAAATATCTGAAGATCTCTCACAAGTTCCTATGCAATGTGTAGCACTAAGTGAATTTTATAAGAAACACTGCAGTGAAATACTTTTTGAAATAGATTTTTTTTTTTTTTAAATGAACTACCTTTCCAGTGACAATAAACAGCTTTTGTCTGATCCGTAACAGTTTCTTCCTCAGTAGCATAGGCATGAATAGCGACATGTTGATAAAACCACACTGGGTTATTGAAGGTAAGCTAAAAACAAAATAGAAGCATGGAGAAAACAAGATAGTTTTGGCAGGAAATCAACTGACAGGAACATAGAATTAAGTGTTTTAGAAACCAAACAGGCACCAGTAAATATTGCAGTAACATTTAATTAACTCACCCCAACACAAAGACAATTACATCAACTACAAAAATGTGGAACATTCTGCAGTATCCACCACACAAACCAGGTCCTGAATTTTCACCTACCATCTAGTAGGTGAAAAGTCTGTCTAGACTAATTGAGTGAATGCTACCCATTCTTTGGGGCAGGGATGTGTCTGTTAATGTATTTCTGTTGATTTATTTCTTTGGTATATTTTTACCTTCTCCCCTCCCTTCACTTCTACCTGCTCCTACTCACAAGAAGGCTATGAGGGCAGTGCAGATAATTCCAACAGAAATGGGAAGGCTACACAATGATTAAACTGAATTAGGTGTTATGGACACAGCACTCCACGAGTCAGTGCTTATGTGACAAGGGGGACTAAACCTTAATTAGCTGCTGCCTCACTCCACAAAAATCCATACCTGCAGAGTGAAAGTAGCCTACATATTGCATTTTCTTCAAGTAACACAGGGTGTCATTCAACTGCATACTGTCATCAGTCGCAATTCAAAGTATTCCTCTCAGTTCCAAATAATTTAACCCCTTAACCTCTCTGCTGTGCTGGCACAATTTTGTAAGGCTACGCTTTGAATTGGGACAAGGAATTGATCTGGCTTTCAACCAAATCAAAACAACGGGGAGAGGAAATAGGAAACAGGTGAAACTCCTTAGGCTGATATTGCCACTGCCAATAATGTACAGTTGATTCAAATTTAAACAGTATTGTTTTTTTTTTTTAAAGAAAAATATATAAATGAAAAAACCTATTTATTTAGTATTATCTGGTTTTAATCATCCTTAGTAGAGTGGATTAAACTAAGCTACTAGGCATTCTGTGTGCAGAACAGAGCATTCACACGAGGAGTTAATGCAGACAAACTGCTCCACTTTAAATTCATACTCCAGTGTATTTCACAATAGCTCCCTCAGGGAGACAAGCTCTTATTTCCTCTGAAGGGCCTGAAACACGATCTGAGAGATCCAAGGTCTTGTGTATATGAAAACATATAGGCATATTAAGGTGAATCAACTAAAAGTATTGAGCTACACAGTGATCGAAAGCCTCTTCACTTCTTAATCAGAGTAACCATATGGGCATTAAACCCATTTTAATTTGTTGGCACCACCTCTTTAAGTGTTTTGCCGGAACTTTCTTGAATATTTCTTTCTATGTAAATAGAAGAGGAGAGGAGAGAAGTTTTTGGGGCTGTTGCCTGAGTCAGAAGCTTTACCTTTGGGGAAACTGAATCTGACACAGTAGGAGGCACCACAAGAGTTAGGAGAAGCTGTATGGGTGATTTTCAAAGAGAATTATATTCATAACTGTGGGAACATAGTTGCAGGAGGGTGGGAAAGGTAAGCAGTTTTCCCTGCCCTCAAAGTTCTCCTCTTTTGCAGTGTGCCCTACCCCACCTCCTGGGTCTAGTCTAGCCTGCCTACTAAGTTGGGAAACATTCTTTTAATTAATAAAATTCACAACATAGTTTGAACTTGAAAAAACATGTATAAAAAGATTTAGCACAATGCTATGGACTAAAGGTTTCCACCAGCCAAACTGCCCACTTACAGAACTGAAAAATGGAATATGAAATCAATTAACGGGAAGATTTTTGTTCTGTTTTTTAAGCATGTTTTTCAAAAGACTGTGCTTACTGATAGATGCAGCAAAATCAAATTCTGAGGGCTTTGAAGTTTTTCTGAACGTCTTCATTTTTAAAATAAATAGACCAATCATAGTAGTATGCGAGTAAAGACTGATTGGTATGTATTAAAAAGCATTAATAACAAAAATAACTACTGTAAGAAATATGATTCCTATAAGCTATGAGACATAATGGCAATAAGCTTTGTTTGTGACAATAGTTTGTAATCAAACTATGCAAACAATCCAAAAGTTATCATAAATAATGCTCCGTACTATATGTTCAGGCTTATAGCTTTCAAAAGAAGAGAATGGGGTACTTCCATGCTTAATCCACTAGTAAATAAAAGCCTTTATTTACAGAGATATAGTTTCTCACAGATTGACTCAACAACAGAATTACTTCTCTCTATAAACTTCACTCTCAGATTTTTATGTCATTCCTTATTTCATGTAAAGAAAAATTAATGAAAAGAGAGGTATCAAAGTATTATATGAGTATAGATATTCTAAATTCAGAGCCAAAAGAGCCAAATGGATATTTCTAGACAGTCTGTCCAGTAATAACACACAGGTGAGGAGGCACTCACCTTTTATATATGCTATGACACGAACAATCTGTAAGCTGAAATGTTAAAAGGAAACTGGAAATAACTTTAGACCTAGTAAGGAGAAGGTTAGCAAAGCAAAGCATGAGCTATAACCACCATCAGAAAACAAAAGTAATTGCACTCCATCACTGCAGTATATTTACTCAAACATCACACTGATTCTAATTCGACAATGGGATGCAAGGGATACGAGACCTATGTAAAGCACGACCAGTCTGACGTTCCCTTGCATGGAAATATTTTCAACCTCATTAGTGTTTATTTAGAACCTCAAAAAGCATAGTTTATGCCATAAATTAATTTTATCACACCTTTGATATGAAGAAGTCATAGATAACAGAGAACTAGGATTTAAGGATGATAACCCATGAATCACTGAAAGGCCTAGAGAGACATAAGGAAAAAAGAATCAAAGGCCTTTGAAAAACATTAAAGTTTTTGTTTTGATTTGTAGTTCAACATTACTAAACCTACATCAGGTTTGCCCATATGAGGTTTGCAAAATTGTTTAGTTCTACAGTTTTTCTGATTTCCACAGTACAACTCATTTCAGTTGTTTATTCTTTGCCAATATTTTGTTTTCAGTTATATCATTTAACTCAAATGAAACAAAAACCTCATACTACATGAAAAAATCAATGTAGATCAGAGAGACAATTTTCCTGCACTACTTTCTCTAAAAATTATCTTGCTCAACAGTTACACAAAAGGAGATGGTAATAAACTGTCATTTGCAAGGCATCACACTTGTGGATGCAAAGGTAATGCTCACTAGGCATAAATAACAGCTGAGGTTCTGAGGCCAACAGTGACAGAGAAAAGTGCTTGCCTATAATGTCATGTCAATATGAAGCCACTTCTGATCAGGAATGAACACCTCCAAGAAGCAGAAAAAAATTTATATAGGCAGCACCACTTACGTTAACATTGTCAAAAAAAGATAGCAACTGCTATTCATCTTGGTTCACTTGATGCAGAAATAGCACAGTTGAAACTGAATGGATAATGATTTTATTTAATACGGGACACCAAAAAGTGGTCAAGATACAAACCATTTTTAGTTGAAACCAATCTTGGCCCCATTTGGACATCAGACTTATATGAACAGCCTGTTGCAAATGTGTGATTTCTGTCCCAGTAAAAAACAAAAACAAAAACAAAAAAAACCCCCACAAAAAACACCACCACCAAAAAAACCCCACCAAAACATTTCCAACTGACCAAGGAAACACCAGATATTCTGTTGCCTTTCTTCAGACAAAAAATAAACACTCTGGACCTGTCCACAAACTACCAAGTTCATTAATTTATCATTAAACTGTTATAGTAAAGTTTTGCATATACGCTCTTAAAACACAAGAGAAGTTGCATCTTTTTCAAAAAGATCATTTTAGTCACCACAAAAAGAAAGAAAATTTGAATTCGAGGTCGCAGATGCTATGCAAATATGTTGTTTACACTTTTGTGAATGCTACCATAATAATTATAATGCATTACTTAGAAAGATAGTGGGAAACATTGTTCAGAGGTAAGATTGAGAAAAAATTCCCAACAGTGAGTCAAATCCAAAGAATGCTGAGGTAAAGTTAGGAAAGGAAAAAAATAGCAATATCTCAACTTATTTCACTTACATCACAATTCTCCCAATGGCAAACAAACTCCTCCGAAGTCTTTTGTAACTGATGCCAACTACGGCTGTTCTCCAAACACGCCGGCAAATCGTGGTGCAATGCCCGTAACTGAGAGCCTATGAATTTCAGTTTAGTGTGGTAAGTGTGAAAATTGACATGTGTTATCAGTTCTCTGGGATCTTTCACCCCAAATTCACAACTTCTCCACCAACACCGGTACTGCTCTAAACACAAGAAAGAAGTAACATTTTACGGAACACTGCATGAAATTTGCAACCATGTGCCACAACAGCGAGAATGCCAATAGTACTTAGATTTGTAGTAACTTCATAATCTGTAAGTAACCTTAGCAGAGAAGCTGGTAACTGCTATCTACTGATAATGCACTAGATAAAACTTGCAAATCTGAGTGACAAACAGATTTTCCACTCTCTCACAACTGAAGCAATACTAGAGTGTACTTTGTACCTTAAAACACAACTTTTTGCAGAAAGGCACTTCATAGATTCAATAGGAAAATTTTGTAAAAATAAGTATTTTCATAGGTAATACTATAACACTCTCCAGCTTAGGTCACAGAGACATTGTTAATGTTGGTCCAATTCTACTTTTTTCACCTTTAATTAAAACTCATTCACCTTTAATTAAAATGTCTACACCTGTAATTATACTTGATTACAGTGTTAAGAATAAAAAGCAGGATATACAAGAGCCAAAATAGCTATATTAAAAAGTCTAGTATATTATTGCTATTACATCCACAGAGACTGCCTATAATTTTCTGCAGAATCGGATTTTTTTGTTTTTCCTTTTAAGTACATTTAATACTATTAAAAAGATATAAAATACAATACCCATCATAAAATAACACTGGTGTATGTATCCAAATAAGGCAAATACCATACAAACAACAAACGTTTCCATTTTTCTATACAGACTCATACAAGTGCTACTTTAAACTTAGAATTCTTAAGCAGCAGGCAACTTCCCTGAAAGGGAAGAACAATGCCATTCAAAGACAATTTGCTAAAATCTGTTTTAGCCAATTGCATCTGCTGAGGCCCTAATCTTAGGAAAAAAAAAAATCCTCAGCAGAAGTTCTTGTGACATCACCTCTCCAGTCTCTTTCCATATGAGTAATAGCTATCAATACAAACAAAAATCCAGGACAATCAGATACAAAGCAACAAGCAGGTATAAGCCCTTGTCTAAGGGCTTCATGCAGCTGGGCCTTAGAAAAAGCTATGGACATCTGCAGTGCAGGTAAACTGAAGTCAGTATTATTTTCTAGGGTAGGAATAATCTTCCAAACTGCAATGTAATCTGTGTGACAGACGAGACATAAATGACCTGCTGTTTCCAGGGGATGCGGTAGGTACTCTTCCAAGTGTTCTGCAATATGATTACAAAATTCCTCCATGCATTTCCCTACAAAGCAGCATTCTTTCCATTCACATGGTAATATTAATTCAGCGTTCTTAAATTTGCTTCCAGGGGCCATTGCCTAAAATTTTTAGAAGTACAAAGAAGTTTTAGTTACCATATTATATTTCTGTAAATTTCTCTTGTAAAAATAGCAGTTATGATTACAGGCTCCTAGATGAGATGAACATTTCTTTTTGTTTGTTTCTTCTTTTTTTTTTTTTTTTAATTACTGGATACATTATTTTAAGAATCTAAGGCCATATTTTGCAAATGTTTACACCTTGCCAGAAGCCACCAGTTGTAACATTTTCATTACAACCATACAGTAAGAGTCCTATGATCACTATCCCAAACATCTGCTGAGGATGCCTCCATTGTAATTTAACTCCATGGCGGTAATGTAAAACTTATTTCCATGTAGAAAGCCAAAGTAACCATTACCAAGAATGCAATTCCACAGTCAGTTTAGCCTGACATCAGTGTGGGCTCACACTGAACAGGGCTGGTTCCATCTGCCCCTTCTTGTTCTTCTCAAGATCCAGCTCTGGAATTGGCACAGAGAGCCACTAAAGTGATGAGAAAACTGATCCAACTGAAAGCTAATTCTTGGGGGGAATGATAGACAGATGGCTAAATCAGTTTTCTGCTCAACTGAATGCATGTTTGTATCAGTATAAAGAAAGCAACAGGAATATAAACCAAGGAGAAATAGTTCCAATGTTTTTTCATGACTCTGAACAGATACAACAATAGCAAACTTTATTAAAAACTACTGGCCCGTTCTCAGTGGTTTTCCACCCCCCTACTCTTCCCTGTGTTACTAGCATCAAAGATCTGCCAGTTCAGGTGCTCAGAGGACCACTCCCTAACTTGCATTATTCCCAGCAATCTGAATTAGTTTTAAGAGTTTAAATAGCTTCCAAGCAGATCAGCTGATGGATCTCAATCAGCAGCAGACTTTGAAAGGAGGATGGTAACAAGCAGCTGGGAGGAGGTTCTTCATTTTCTCATCAACACATACAGATCTGGAAGACAAACTCTGTCCAATAGCCTAAAGCATCAGTATAAAAGTCTGCTGTGTCTTCCCTGATGCTCTTACCGATTTCATTGATTAAAAAAGTCAGGCACTAACATAATACTGGGTTAAAAAAAGAATAGTGTGCAAGTGGAAAAGCGTGCAGGAATCAGGATGCCAACTCAATGGTCTTAAGCAGACACTATCAACATAACTGGCAGTATCTTTGTACTTCTGGCTACTAAAAATACCAATTTGGAAGCAGTCCCCACCAGCAAGTTAATTACCATAAAGCTTCCAAGAGAACTGATCATCTTATATCGGGGACCTTTCTCACATTGTAACAGTTTAATCTAAACTGCTACAACCAACCCTTTTATTTCACCAGTGCTCCATCTTACTGACCTGAAGCAGGAAATGCTGGCATCCCTAAAGACAGACTGAAAGGTAAGAAGACTACCATTTATGCTACACATTAAATAATCTATTCTCAAGTACTTTATTAAAGTTATTCCACACACAGCATTAATACTACTGGAATATTTCAAGTTATAATTATTCTAATTGACCAATGCCAGTACCCACAATATCCTAACAAGCAGACTAGACTAGAGGCAAAAACGACCAGAGATAAAACTCTGGGAGAGACCTTGAAATCCTCCCGTCCGTAACGACACGGACCCCCAGCGCCCGCCCCCCACCCCGTCTCTATGCCCCACCTCAGCCGCCCACAGCCCCTGTGTGTCNTTGTCTCTGCACCCCCACCTCAGCCGCTCTTAGCTGCTTACGGCTGGGCGGCGGGCGGGAAAGCAAGCTCTCCCCGGGCAGAGAGGCTCTCCACACGCCTGACCAACGGCACTAACCGACCCCGGGGAGGGGAGGGACACACGGACACACGCTGCAGAACTAGACAGGTAAGAATGCGCACCTGCGCCAGCCGCAGAGGTGCGCATGCGCAGACGCCGTACCCAACCCCGGGGGGCGGGGGGAGAGGCTGGTGGGGCTCTCCCCTCACAGCGCGGAGGAAACGGGGGCGCTCGGGGCTCCGCCGTCCTTCTCTTCTAAGCGAAGGCGGGGCGGTGTCCGACTCACCCTCGTTGCCGAGCTCCGCGTTTCCACCGCGCTTTCCTTCCGCGGGTGGAACCGTGGGTTGCCCCGCGGTGATAAACCTGAGGCCAGAGTCAGTGCTCGCGCGCCCGTGCGGCCCGCCGGCGGTTAACGGCCGCGGCGGTGATCTGTCCCCCACCGCGCTGTGCGGAGGCAGCCCCGGAGGTTTATTTTCCCCTATTTCAAACCTTCCCCCGTCAAGATGTTTCCCAAACCCGAGGGGTGCCCCGCATGTGACCGGGCGGTGGCCGGCGGTGGGGCGCGCACCTGCCTGCTACGGGGGGCTGGGTGTGTGGGGCCGTGCCTCCACTGGACACGATCCATTTTGCTTCCTTTGTGACGCAGACTAACGAGTTCCCGCAGCTCGTGAAGTCCCGCAATTTCAGAGGGCCTCGGAGGTGGACAGTGGCATGTCTCGCAGGCCCCCATTGCTGGTGCCGGAGCCAAGGCTGAACTGTCAGCTCACGAGCAGGGATGGGGGAGCTGCTGGTGCGAGGCGAATGTCCGGAGGAGAAGGGAAGCAGGCACTGGGCTGCAAGGGCATTTGGGGTGGTTAAAAAACACCTTCCTGCGACTGCTGTTGTAGCTACCACTGAACAATCCCACTCACCACCGCCTGCCCTCTAATTCTCCCATTTATAGTGCTGTTAGTTTAGACTAACCCCCACCATTTTCAATATCCTTTGCACCAAACAGGCACCTTTAAAAGTAGGAGTGTATTAGCTGGCACCGCATGCCATTCAGAGCTGGAAGTCTTTGTAGCCAAGTGTAGGGAGACCACACACATTCAGTTACTGCTTCCAGACTCTGGTAAGTGTCCTGTGCAACCAGAATTTGTAATTTCTTGCAAGCATTAATTGATCACAGCAAGTTCTTGCCCTACTTGAATCACTTCTTAAACCACTCTTCATTTTGATAAAATGCTTACACCTAATTTCTAGACATTTTTTAAAGTAGGTAGACTCAGAAATACTGGCTATACTGTGAGAAGACAAAGTACATTAAGAAGGAAATGTGTATGCTGTATAATTAGAAGGACAGCTATCCCTTTACTAACTAGAAATGCTCTCAGGGGTGACTGGATTACTTTAAAAAAACAGCAGTAAATAAGGCACTCTTTTTCCAAGACTTTTCTGGCAGGAACACCTCGTATCTCTATTCAACCCACTTCTTAAATAACCACACAAGTATATCATGCCCTGAGGAAAACTTAGTGCATGTTGGAATTTGCATGGATTTCATGGGAAAAAAAGTAGTGGAAAAGGGAGGAGAGTGAATGAGAAGTAGGTGCATTTGCCTTCAGGATAAAGTTTCTCATTTTTCTCTTTGATTATGCAATCTAAGCTCTTCTCTTTTGCATCTTTAAAAATGGTGCTTTGTCACTGATTCCACTCTCTTCAGCAAAAATCTTCTGTTTGCGTCAGCATGGACTTTACAGGAGGGCAATAAAGCAACTATGCTTTACTTTTTAAGACACACACACCCCCCAAAAGAACCCACTCCTGCCCAAATACCCCCAGCCTATGTACCCATATTTACTTTGAAAACCAATGCTGAATTCTATGTGATAACTAGGGCCCTTGGGCACAAGTGCCACCTGTACGTCAGTCAGACAAAGGTATTTATTCCTCTGAAAGCTCAGACTAGGGTCTTAGCACAGGCATGGGTGTGTAGAGAAGGGAAGAGGAGCTCACACACGCAGGTGATTTATTTTTTACCTACCCACAACACAGCCAGCGTAAGATTGAGAGCCATGCCATTCTTTTCTATCTCCCTCGCCTTGGCACAGCAAGGAACCGGGGTTAGAGCTTACCCACCCCTTCCTTTAATAAGCTGATTTTATTTTTTTGTTTTGGTTTTTTTTAATTGTAAAACACCCCTCTCTATTCCAGTGTCATCCCCTCGATGGCACTCCTGTGTCCAACCTGCATGCAGATATCACGTACACAACAGAGCAGGTCTATTCTGTGCATGAGAAAGGACAGTCTTGAGGAAACACTGCCCACAACCTTGCTTTCGCTCTTCCCAAAAGTGATGAAACATGGACCTGCTTCATTCTCTTATCATTTGAGCATCTTACCCTTTGGTTTCTGCATGTTGCTGCATATAACACACTGAGTGTGTTTTACATTTGAATTTAATTTATGGTAAACTGAACACACACCAACGCTTTCCCCTATACAAGTAACAGAATATAGGTTCTGCTAGAAAAAAGCATCTGAACGCAATAATCACTAATATTTAGTTAACGGCACTGCATCCACCACAACTTACCATACAGTTTGGTACAGCAGGCTAAGTATATGTTCTCCCAGCTTTTTTTTTCAGCTGCACTTCCAAGGTATTTCATTGCTTCTCAGGTCTCAGGTCCCTCTTTCTTCCCAGTTTTGAATCTGTTTCTTGATGTTCACTACACGTGAGAGGTACAAGTCTCAGAGACACTCACGTTCCCCTGAGCTCTGTGAAAACAGCCAGCTGTGTCAGGAAGAGATACTGAAATGAGCACACGGCTTGAGGGGAAGGCTGGCAGAACTGGACTGCTATCTGCTCTCAATAACAGCACCCAGCGCATCAATCCCTACACGAGTAGTTCTGGCAAACGAGCCAGAGCATGTGCCGTCTCCTTCCTTGAGCTAGTGTCACGGCAAGAACCTCACTCACATGGGTAGGAGAAGGGCGGAAATCTGCGGAAAAATAGTATCATTAGTTTCTCCTGATTTTAACTCCTCATTCTGCCATTACTAAACTTCTTTTTTTGTAGCCATTTAAATTTTTGCTACATTTACTGAACACCTTAAAAACTTTTTAGAATCAAAATCTATAAGTAAACAGAAAAATAAAGCACTCAACTGACAGCAAAAAGACATTACAACCTAAAAGCTTTGCTTTAGATGACATAAATCCCCAAACTCAGTAATTTTAATTGCTTTTGACATCAGCTGCCCTAGCAGCCATTGCAACTAATAAGCAGCTTTTCAAAAGTGTTAGCAACTAACCAGGCACTGTAACTGGTCAAAACAGCTCATGGACAAGGCAGAAAGAGAATAGCATTACCTGACAAATGTTGATGAAATCCTGACTCTAGGGGTGAGACTGGGGTCTCCTGGACAAGTCTCACCTTCCCTGCCCCACTCAAAGCATACCCTCTCTGCCCCTTTCAGCTCAGCTGTTGGGAATTTGCGTTTAGCAACAGTGAGCTTAGGCTCTCTAGAAAAGCAATCCAACCTGTCAGCCATCGTTAGGCTGTACTGCAGGGGCTTTCGATGCCGAATTCCAGTCTGAACTGAACTGTGCGCTTTGTAGCTGGCAGCAGTACGCATGCAGAACAGCACTTTAGCACCCAGGAGTGAAAATAAATCCAGAATGGCTTTCTCAAGGCATTTTAGGGCAAGAAACGTATTTTCCAACCATGGTTACACTGTATGGTGAAGTAGCTGCGGCTTTTTACAGTGTTCCAACATTTTTAATCAAGAAAATGTAATGGCTTCTTGCCATATACAGTGCAAATATCGCAGCAGCATCTCAGTACTGAAGAAAATCACTCTAAGATGAGTTGATGACAAACACGATGGAAATACTTTTTTCCTTTCTCCTGTTGCCAACATGACACTTTGGGTTTGCTACAGGGCAAAAGCCCTTATGTGAAAACAAACCTTGGTAACTAATCTCACAGATGCAAGTCACTTGGCTGCGCAGTCTGTCTCCAAAACTACTTCAAGCAGAGCTTTGCTGTGCATCATGGTTTAGATCAGCAGTATCCTCCTCCCATAGGTTTCCTTCTCCCACCACCTTGTGTGATGAGGCCAACACGCAACCACCATGAAAAGGCATGCCAAAAATATAAAGGGTTAAAGATTTTCCAACAGGTATGCCTATATCAATAATAAGTGTAAGGCCAAAAGTAATTAGAGGGAGTGACATTACTATTACTTTAAATAGCACCAAGGAAATCTCATTACTGAACAAGAATTCACAAAGTGATACTAACAACGCTATTTACCCTATCCACCTTCATGTAGTAGCTATAGTTTTTATATGATTGTCATTTGGATGTATGGTATTTTTTCCATTCCTAGTTTTCAACATAAGACATTCAGGCATCTTTATGTATGCAGAACACTAGCAGATCACTCTGACAAAGTGACAGAAAATTAAGTTCTAGAAATAAATTCAACTGTTATCTAGCTGTTAACTTCGAACAATTTCTGGAACAATAAAAAGGTACAGAAACGTAGCTGGTTAGACTGACAGAAGACTGACTGGTAGGTTTCTGCAAAAACACTCACTTTTCATACTGACACATCTAAAAAGAAAATTTTAATTTTAGAGAGTGTAATAGCACTTGGCACAGTAGGTTTCCCTGAGAGAACTCACCACAGACCATAGCCAAGAAACACCCAATCTCCTCTGCTTTCTGCTATTACCCTGTAACAAGCTATAGAATAAATATTTTAGAATGCTACCCCATGTTTCTGTATATTGTGCGATGTACAAAGTTCTATGAGATAATGATTAAGATTACTGCTTTTGAAGCGAGTCTATGTGATTTGAAGAAAAAAATGCTTGATGCATTAATTAAGGAACAGAAAAGAGTAACACTGGTAGAGAGAGTTCTGTACCTTGATGCTCCTTTACTTCAGAGCCCATGTGCCACAGACAGCATTCAATTAAATAATAGTCTTAGCAATAAACAATGACAATACACAGAACACTACACAACATCACTCCTTTGGCTCAAAGTAATTCCAGTTTGTTACCGAACAGTTGTTATGCAAAATCTCCAACACATGGCTGACAACAGTAACCTTCACATCCTATAGCTGAAAAGGCTAGTAACAACTTGGCAAAGGAAATTCAGATTGCACATCCCTTACGTAGTTTTATTTCTTGTACAGTTTGAAACAGCATCACTATAACTTTGGTATTCATCTGAAAAAGGCTTAGTTGGGAGAGCAGCTGGCAGTCACTACTTGTCCAAGATAAGCTCTGTCTGAAAAGGCATCAATATTTCCAACGTCTCCAAACAAAACAATTTGTTTGAAACAAAACCAACCAAAGTAATTTGTTTTGAAATTTTTCATGTTGCAGCACACCCAAGATACAGTTGTGTTCTCACAGGGATGTTAGTAACAGTAGTAATCATAAAACCACGCTGAGAGATGATGAGGTATCAGAGCAATGGTTGCAGGGAACGTCAAGATCATTTCTAAAAGGAGTGCTCTAGAAGATCAGCTTTTAGACAACTTTCTATTGCCTGGCCTAGTCAAAGCCCTTCCAGTGGTTAGATTTTTCCCTCCTGAAGCAGAATATTATTTAAGATAATTTTTACAGTAAGAACAATCATCCACTGGAACAACCTCCCCAGGGACATAGTAGAGTCCCTGTCACTGGAGGTTTTAAAGATGCAATTGGACAGGGTGCTAGACAATCTCATCTGGGCTCCCTTTCCCAAAAAAGGTTGGACCAGATGACCTTTTGAGGTCACTTCCAACCCGGGCTGTTCTATGATTCTACGATTTTGGAGATACTGAGAGACTGAAGAGAGATATTTCTTTCCTATGTGGCCACCAACGTGCAAGCATTTATTGTATGATCAGTCCTTTTAAAATCAGCTAGAATCAATCATTATCAGAAAGGTAAGATGCTAACTTGCCTGGATTTGCAGGCCAGTTAGCGTGGGAGGGATGCTCAGCACCGCAAGAGTGCAGAATAACAGAGGATCATGTTAGGATAAAGAGGTTTTGTGAAGTCAGAGAGGTCTCTATAATGGTTGATTACCTCCATATGCAATTCTTATCAAATAGGCAACTACAAGTTAAAATGACTCAGGTTGATTCAATGCATCACAAATGCTACTATCAGTAGTATTAACATAGAGCAGATGTACTCACTCTGCAGCTAAGGGAAAAAACCTCTTCTTCCCCACTTAAAAGCTTAATCACCATTTACATATGTCTAAACAAAACCCTGATCTTCTAGAAACTCTATATGCAGCTCTGTAACCTTCTCTGTGTGTGTGTGTGTGTATATGGATTTTTTTAGATATTAGCCATCTTTTATTTACCATAACAACTTGACTTAGGACTTCTACATTTGCTTGCCTTCCCCCCCTTTCTTTTTCCTCCAAAGTACCCTGCCAAGAGATAACATGCCTTTACCAATTAGGCACCAAACATGGGAAAAAAAATTCAAGTACATAAACAACATATTTCATAAATAAAACCTAGCTTCCTCTTGACCAGTGGGTTTGATGTGAAGGGGTAGCATTTGTGGACAGGACAGCTGAAGAGAAACTTAACTGGCTCAAGCCACTGGTGAAATAATCCAGGTGATAGAGGGGCATAAAACTGTACTTCTCAGGATAGTGGGAGGCTAATAAAATTACAGGATCTCACAGTATTGTGTGAAAAGGATCTGAGGAAGACAGAAGGGGCTAGGGAATGAAAAATTCTCTTTCCCACAGCAGTAAAAGATATTTTCTCTTTCTGATATGCATCCTTGTCCCATCAAATATAGGTCCCTCCCATGCAGACATTTTATAGGCTTGCTGACATTTACAGAAAAGTAGTTCTGCTCCGACACACAAAATCCGTCACCAGAAACCCCTTTCCTATACATGTCCTGTTGCAAATAAGCTTTACACAGAGCCCAGCATAGTGAGCCTCTGGACACTGCTATGGCACCAGAAAACCGTTGGAGGTTAATTTTAATATCCAGGCATTTATACTTGGGAAGAATTTGTTTTAGAGATTATAAGGCATCTTTTAGGGGTCAAGTAGTCCATGTTAATACAGACTTCCAAAGCTGAAGTCATTCCTACTCACATTTTTGCTAATACATAGAACATTTTCATAAATATGATAGGCACAGACAGGATTTTTAAAACCATCAATCTATCTTCACTGCCAAACACAGCAGCTGCTTTATCCTCAGCAAAAACCTTTAGCACGGTTCTGTAGCTCAGTCTGCTGCCCCAAAGCACCTTGCTCTTCAGCCATAGCTGGAAGGACAGATTTGCCTTCCAGGATTCCAGGCAGCAACTTTTTTTTTTAGTTTATTCCTTTTTGCTATCAGCTGCTTTTTCTCTGTGGGAAAGACACTTTCTTCTTGACATGCAAAAGTCCAGACTGCACATCAATGTATGGAGAATGGAATGAAAGTGTAGTATCAGCAATGATGTATTTGACCCAACCCACTATTTATATCCCCAATAGTCATGCAAACTTTGCCCATTATACACTAGGGCATACTGCCTCCATGTGGCAGAACATGCTTCAGACATTCTTTTTTCTTCCATTTCACACAATTTTGTGTGGCTATGAATTTTGGAAATAGTTTTGGAAACAGAAGGAATAGAATCCATATATTATTTCTGCGAGAAAGGGCAATATGGGGATGAAAAAATTAATGTATCATATTGATAACAGTGTTTTTCACACAAATTCTCACCAGGAACACACAGTAAAGTACAATGGCTATATATATGTGTGTGTGTATATATATATATATATATAAAAAGAATGCTTTCTCAAATGTTTATTACACAATGAAAGAAGACTAATTGAAAAAAAATCACATCCTGAACTTGATCAAAGGGGACTGATTGCTCTTCAGGCCTATTAGCTAAAAGCAAGATTGAAAGAGCTGTTCTGAAAAATTACATAAAACTGTATCACATTCTTTTTTCATTTCATAACTGGTTTGATTCAAACTTGTCTAGAAGACCATAAAAGTTGCTTTAGCATTAGACCAGCTATCTGATTCAAGTTGCACTAACACTGTGTTATGGGTACAGGGTTTTTCCCATGACTAAAATGGAAATACTTTGTGAAATTGGTGTATTTTCTTCCACACCACACTCATCCCCACCCCAAAGCCCCAACGTCCACCTACTTTACCAATGTTGTTAGATACAAGACCTAAAGAAGATAAAAACCAAGACAGTTATTGTTTTGCCCATTTGTGTCTTTACATTTCAGTCTCTACCAGCTGACCACAAGTGCATTCCATCTCACTGTGAACAAGGTCTTCATATATAATTTCCAGACTGGAAAGAAGTGACATGGTATGGCTGAAAGGGTTTTGTAAATCACCAGTGCCATAATATTTAGGATTTCCCTGCTTTGGTTAATATGTATTATGATGCTCCTGTCAATTCTCCATCTTACTGCACAAAATACACAGTGCAAGGGGGTGCTAAATTTATGGTGGGATTTTTTTCCTTTTGCTTTTTTTAAGACAGTGCAAGGTCTAGAGACAGCGTGAGAATCTCAAGATTAGGGTGTTGCAGGGTGCTATGCCAATTTTAGCTTACATTTCATTGTATAAACATTTTACCATCTCTCTGTTTGGTATCCAGCAAACAATCCTATTAGAAATTTTCCAAACGTCTGTGTGTTTTTGTCTCTAAGTGCTGTCCATTTCAAAACTTTCCAAAGTATAAATTAGTAGCTATACATCTGTTGTTGTTGCTCTGTTTGAACCTGTTGCTGTCCTGACTGCTGTTGCGTTGGCTGTGCCTGGGGCTGCAAGACATCAGTCTGAGGCACTGACCTCCATGTCAGAGGATGCTGTTCCGTTATCTGGTTCCCTAGAGGAGCAATGGAGTTCACCAAGGTGGTCAGGTTTATAAAATGGGCCACAGACTGAGGATTGGCTGCCTCTGGCTGCGGCTGGATCTGAATGTCATTTTGGCGGTTGTGCAGCATGGCGGAACCACTGACGGTGTCAAACGTCACAGTGAGAATTGAGTTGTCCAGCTGTAACTGGCGTTCAGGTGCAGTTAGATGGCCCACAGCCACTGGCTGGAGGTTTGTGAACTGGGTTCCAGCTGCCGTCGTAATGGGGGTAACAGTGATATTTGTCAGCCCGACAGAACTGGAAGGGGCTGTGACATTTGGGTCGCCAAGGGTCACCACCACCTGAGGAAAAACAGAAAGGTAACCTCAACCTTGCATCTTGCAGCTGACTACAAAATATCAAGCATCAAGAAAGATCACCTGAGTGCCGATGGGCTCACATGTTGCTACTGCAAGCAAGAGAAGTCATACATACAGAGGGAAACATAGAAAGCTTCAACAACTTCCCCATATAGAAATAAGAAGGTAATGGGAGGGAGGCATATGAAACGTTCAGAACAAGCAGCCAAACTAACTTTCGCACTTTTAGTCACCTTCAGCCAGTGAGTGGTATCTGGCAAACAAGGAGATGGTAACACCAAAGGAAGTGAAAACAAACATGAGGAGCTTACTGGTCCAACTCCTTGGTTTTTTAAAGTCTCTATTCATCTGCGTATCACCACAATTTATCAAATTTGCTCTAAATGTTCTGATCACTCTTTTGTGTTTGCTATTAGGAAAAAAGAAGGGTTATCCCTCTAAGCAATGCCTGCTACCCATCACCCTGCTACTGGAGCTCACCTGCTGGATGCTCTGTACAGCTGAATTAGTCTCATCTCCAACATTCCCTGTAAATTCACCTTCCTTCTCTGTGTATTCACTGAATGTGGGGTCCTCAGGCACTTGAGCTTCCTCCTCCTCACCTGACTTTTGTTTTCGTTTCTGGCCACGTTTAGGAGCTTTCATATGCTGTTTCCCTTCTGGTAATTCTCCCTGTTCCAAGGCTAATTCTGGCTGGAGCAACACATTTCCAAACAAAACATCAAGTCATTTTGCTTAGTGAAGTTCCAAGTACAAGACTATCACTTGAAGTTGGTTTACTGTCGATTCTCAAGTGAAGAAACAAACTTTAGCAAAAACCTGATTTTGGGGAATGAGACCTCACCCTGTAATTACCTCCATTTTACCAGCACCCATGTTATACAACAAAACAGATCAACAGCTTGCATCTGCTTATACATGTTAAGCTGGGGCTGACTCTCTAAAAAAAGCACATTCCTTGCCCATCAGTCTACACCCAGCTAAGTTATGTACAAAAAAGTGATGTCCCCACCTCACCCTCCAGTAGGCCTGGAACCTAGCTACCACCAGAATTCTGCAATGACGCATTTACCTGAACAATCCCAATTGAGGAGGCATCAATGGTAGTCGTCTCTGGCAGCTGCTCTAAATCATCAATCCTCACCGAAAGAATCTGTAGACAAAGAGGTATCAGCTGGTGAACTGCAGCAGTGCATACCACAGTCAAACAATACAGCAGTGCTCTAATAAATCCTGTCACAAAGAAAAAATGATGTAATCTAACATTTTACACATATCATTTAATGCAAGGGATTTAACCATGGCTTTTTTTAAATAACCTGTTGGCATACAATCTTTTCCTTCTTGCTGAAAACCAACGAAGTTTAAAGACAACAGTAGAAAAATATGTTTATTTTCAAATTCCAGACAGAACACAACCCGCTGGGAAGTGATGAATTCTATAGAAAACAAACAATGTGTTTGAAAAAAAATTATTATTTTAGCATTTCTATTTACAAACCTACCAACTGTGTCCTACTCCATTATTTTCAGCTGAATCTATACATCTCAGCTTATCAAAGGACAGACACAAATTGCCCTCTGGACTGCAGATATGTACCTGCATTTTTAATCCAAAAAATCAATAAACAAAGCTTTCTGTTGACTTCCTTCCCAGCCATCATGATAAAAAAAATGTTCACGGCAAAGCAATACTAATGATAAATTGGTAGTTAAAAAAAAAAAAAAAAAAGCCTCAAATGGAACGGACGAGCCTTAGTCAACCTAAACAAGAAATGCTGAGGACAAACACAATAGCTATTCAGAAATTTAGAACACAGAAAAAGCTCCACTAGGGTCAGACAAAACATCCCTCTAATCAGATTCTCTGCAGTCAGCATTCATCTTTAATACTAAGAATAATTTTGTGTCATCAGCAGATGCTGCCATCACCTCTCTATTCACCACTTCTTTCAGATCACTTCTGAATGCAGAGAACACAATGGGGAAAAAAGAGTCAATTATACTCACTAATGAATGAAGACAAAACATGAAAAAAATAAACATTTAACCTGAGGCAGAAAAGAGATCTAAATAATCAGAATAACTTCATTTTTAGGGACTGACAATCAGATGTGTTTACTACTGAAACATAACATAATGAAAGGGCTGATTCAGTTAAGTGCACGCTTAACAGACACTACCTAAAATTGGCCCCAAAAAAAAAAAAAAAAGAAAAAGGGAAAAAAAAAAAAAAAAAAACCCACCAACAAAACACCCCAACCAACCAGACCACCCCACAATCTACCTGCCAAACCAACTCACCTCCGGATGTTTACGCCTCATATGTCGACTCATGGATGCTCTGGTAGAAACCTTTGTTCCACACAGCTGACAGCTCTGGGCTTCTACCTTATCATGAGTGAGCTGGATGTGCTTCTGTAGCATGTAATCAGTGACATATTTCTTATCACAGACTGAACATGTCCACTGTTTTCCTACTGGTGGCAGATGGAAGGAAACGCTGTTAGCAACAGCCCCCAAAGATGAGTATCGTATTGTCAGCATCTCAACAAGAGGAACAATTTTATGTTGGTAACATGATGTGTAACGCTAGTTGCGAGACTGGCAAGTCTAAAGCAAGCCTAGGAACAAAATTAAGATATTGTCTTTGGATACTGTTTTTTAGAGGATTTACCTGTATGAATCAACTTATGAGTCTCCATTGTATTTCTCTCACTAAATGTCTTGCCACAGAGCTCACACATGAAATCTTTGATTCCTGCATGAAGAGCACATTTAGCATCAGAGTGAAAACAGTCTAAGGTATCTGGGACAATTTCAAGTCTTATGTTACTAAAAAAAAAAAAACACAACCAAAAAACCCAAAAAAACCCCCCAACCCAAAAAACATCATAGCCCAGCTTCACCAGCTATTTTTATCTAAGCCATGCCACTATACCTGGCAGAAAATTAATCCAAGAGAAATCGATGTGGGAGGTAAAATTTTGTTTTGGGAAATGAGAACCTGAAGACTAACTTAAAATAAAACCAACAGTCTAGACCTACCCTAGACCAAAACAACCTCTCTTAAAAAAACAAAACATGAAACCAACTGAACTATGTAACTTAATTGTATAACAGGTGGTCTTGGCTGACGAGAGGACAAAATCTCACTTTTCAAAAAGCAGAATATGCATATTTCTTCATTAGTGTTCCTCATACTCTCTGTTCCAGATAAGAGTTCTCTCAGGAAGCATTTAACTGATTCAATGCAACTTTTGTACATCTTTAGAGACCTCACCTGTGTGTCTTTTGTAATGCTTCAGCATATTGACTTTCTGTGCAAATTTTCGGTGACATTCCTTGCATTCATATTCTTTAATCCCTTTATGAAGTTTCATGTGGTGACGAAGTGCATGTTTTGTCTTCATTCCTGTGAGACAAAAGGTACAGCATGACAATTAGTCCTTTGCTCCCACCCTCAGAGGAGAGCTCAGGGTGATCACGTTGTTAGCCAAGAGCTCTAAGATTATATTTGCTGCGTGTCCACAATTGCATATTTTTAATTGTTTAGGTAGCAGTGCACATTATCATTGTTTTAATTCCAGGAAAAAGCTCTGGAAAACATCTGAGTAACCACTGAGGAAGAAGCAAAACAGCAGGGACAAGCAAAGTCAAAATGTCTTTAGAGAAGTCAGACTTACTGTCTTCCACTAAGATACCAGTTCAGATTTGTTCAAGTTATAACATGAACAATTCAAAAAGTCAAAGCAACTTTGACTCTTAAGGCTCTTATAGAGAGAAATTACTCTATTTCTCAAGCCTGAAAATAGCCTAGAATGAAAAAATCAACTTGTATTCACTTTTGTGCTGCAAATGCATTGCAACTCAGTCAGGCAAGCACTCCTCAATCTGACAGAAGCAAATTTCATTAAAATCAGTTTTGTCTTACAGGACATGAAACTAAATTGTATAAAATTAGGGGTAGTTTAGGTAACCATAAGGCTCCTGATGAATACAGTTTCTACCTCTCAAAAATGCAGGATTTAGAGCACTCTGATGACCTTCCCAATATTCTAAGAACGGAAGTAGTTTTAATTCAGATATTCACCTGCTATTCAGTATCACAATTAATGGAAAACAAGGCATTAGACATACCTTTGCCACATTCTGCACACAAGTATTCTCGGATATTATCATGGACTCGCATATGTTCTTTTAACATGTCTTTTCTAGCAAATGATTTGCCACATTGCTCACAAGCATGACTTTTTACACCTTAAAAATAAATTTAAAAGACAACGTAAACAAAAAAAATGTTAATGAAAAATGTGCATCTCCTAAAAACTGACTATACTGGTGAATTAGAGGGCAACAGTCCACCTGTGTTGTCAACCACATCTTTCATGCATATTGTAGCCCAAACTAAATTAGAAGACTTTGGAGAGAGAGAAAAGCTGGCTTTTTGTGTGAGATCTGGAAAAAAAAGATAAAGCCTGAGGTAGAAAAATACTGAATAGCATGAAATAATAATGAGCTGTTAAAAATGATTTTGCAATAGCAGTTTTCAGCCTGTGTAATGGTGAGAAGGTGGCATGGATAACAATTTGGGGAAGAACAGAATACACAATTAGGATTTTTAGCAGGTGAATCCTGCATCATATCAACTATGAATCTGGATTGTGTGCCTAGACCAAATATCTTCATTAATACTACCTGCTTTAGAAAACCGGTCTACCCTAAAAGCATAAATATAACATTTATCCTGTTGTAACTTACAGTAAAAACCCATAACTTATTTCCTCCTGAAAAAAATAAGGCAGGCATTGGCAACAGAAATTTATTTTTAATATTGATAATAATAAAGAAACACAACATTTTTACCTGTATGTATAAGCTTATGCCTTTCCAGATTTCCTATGCTGTTAAAAATCCTTCCACAGATTTCACATGGATGGATGTATCTGAAACCAAAGAGACCAAAACCTGTGATTCTTTTCTTGAGACAGAGGTGGTTTTCAGGCATTTCTGTCAGTAACTGTATTTCATTTGGTAATACTAATTACTATAAAAGTTCCTTGAAACATAAATGCATTTTTAAAGTGAGCCTTAAGAAATCCATAAGTTCACTGCAAGCTTGGAACAGTCTGGCATTGCTATATCCTCAGATCATCGTTTTAAAAAAATATTTACCAAAAATCACAGATTTATACTTTACAAAGCCCAAACTGGGAGGATGTTGACTAATCATCCCTGTGAAGTGAGTCATTAGTATATTTTACAGTTTATTTAGCGTATATTTCAAGCTTTTAATAAACATTTTAACATCCATTATACAGTTTCAGATATTTTAGTACAACCCAATTCTCTAAAAGCGTCAGGTGGCAGAGCCGCTGTAACTTCAAAAAGATAGCTCCTCTTATCAGTCCAACACATCATCTTACTTCTGCACATTAGGATCAGGCAGGTTCTCCCGATGAATGACCATGTGTGCATGGTAAGTTGCCTTCAAGGCAAAACGTCGGTTACAAATGCTACAGCCATAGCCTTTCTCCTTGTGCACGTCCATTATGTGCTTCAGGTACTCCTTCCCTCTGCCGAAAGTCAGCTGTGGAATGTACCAATAGTGAATGAAAGGGGAAAAAAGTCCTTAGGAACAGCAACGATGTAGTAACACATTACTGGGATCTAGACTCAGAGCTAGCAGACATAAACATCCTGTGTATCACTAGATGAAAAATCTGTGAAAGCTGGATTTAGGCCTGAACCTCTTTGGCCATTACAAGCACATTGCTACAGGACATCAGTTAACTCATTTGGAAAACTAGCTTGAGATGGTTTCTCTGCTTCTTACACTGCACAAGTAGAGGACCTCCAATTATTTGTGCACTGAGGAACAGCCTTGGAGAGAGCCATGTCTAACCTCCACTAGCTGTCAATGCAAGGACGCCACAGATGGAAAAGATGTCTTTTTATAACGATTTTAATTTGCACACAATTAAAAGGCGGTGTAAGATTTTCCTTTATTGTTTCTTCCTCCAGCTTTGCTTGGTTGCTTCCTTGCACACGGGTAAGCGTATGTATGTGTATGTCTCTTTTTAAGTGTCTAGCATTCGCCTTACAGAACACCACCTAAAGTCTTATGGAATAGCATCACTTCATAGATTAGAGGTAACAAGCACTGCAGAAGAGAGCAGACCTGTAGACTTGCCTTCTCTTTGCGAACCCTTAATGTTATTTAAAATTCTGAATGATTTATAGACAACTCTACTCCCTCCCCCCATCTCAACAAGTTAATTTGAAAGTATTTAAAGCTACCTGGCACCTTTTGCAGCTATACTTGTGAGGCTCAGAATCTGCACTTTCATCAGAGTTGTCATCATTTTCCTCTGATGAGATTCCAATTTTACCAATGAACTCTTCTCTCTGGTGATCATCCATTAGTGCTATGTCCTGTGTAGGGTGGGAAAGAATATTCTGTTTTAATAGATTAAACTTCTATTTCAAAAGGTTAACACCTAGTCAGCTTTTGTTGCCACGCAGACTGCCTGGCATTAACAATTGCTGTAACATTATTTATTTAAAATATCCTCCTGCTTCATTCAGTTCAGGTAAACAAAGTTCCTCTGCACATGACTAAACAAGGAACAACTGTTTATCCAAACAAATAATACTCAATTTTTTGTGTATAAAAGGAACTTTAATGTAAACAGAGACTCAACTTTACATCCATAAAAGCATCTTTATGAGCACCACTGAGTGGTACAATTCCCTTTCAATTCAATTCCTTACAATGCAGTGTTAGCCTAGTTACGTCAAAATAATCTGGGTCTGATTAAACACTATCAATAGGGTTTTATTGTGATTTGGAACATTTTGATAAAACCAGGTAAGGAACTCGGTACACAGGCAGTTACGCTGGCATATACAAGAGAATCACAATCACTGGCATGGAAAGGGCAGGAACAGTTAGTTCTCGGTTGTTTTTTTTCCCCACAAAGAGAGGGGATGACAGTAACCCCTCAGCCCAACCAAACTACAACTGGAACAATACATCTATCTGCAGCCTTCCTGTTAAGTTATTCTCCCTGCTTTAAACTGAGCAACCTCTGTGATTCACCCAAGGACACAGAGGTGGTTTTTCCACTGCATTCAGAACAGTGTTCTGCAGTGGTAGCTGAAATAACTTCAAATATGATAGTCCACACAGTCTGTAGCAATCCAGATGCAGAAAGAGAGTCACGGGTAAATCAGAGCACAACTCGTGCTAGGATGCTGTAGAAACATCACTGCACAGGGCACATAATCACTGTTGCGTTGCCAGTATGAACGCATGGCCATAACAGTCTCAATGTACTTATTGGTATCACAGAATCACAGGTAGGGGTTGGAAGGGACCTCTGGAGATCATCTTGTCCAACCCCCCTGCTTGAGCAGGTTCACCTACAGCACGGTGCACAGGACCACGTCCAGTGGTTGAATATTTCCAGAGAAGGAGATTCCACAACCTCTCTGGGCAGCCTGTTCCAGTGCTCTGTCACCCTCACAGTAAAGACGTTTTTCCTCATATTCAGGTGGAACTTCCTGTGTTCCAATTTGTGCCCATCGCCCCTTGTCCTGTCATTGGGCACCACTGAAAAGAGTCTGGCCCCATCCTCTTGACACCCACCCTTTAGATATTTGTAAGCATTGACAAGATCCCCCCTCAGTCTTCTCTCCTCCAGGCTGAACAGACCCAGGTCTCTCAGCCTTTCCTCAGAAGAGAGGTGCTCCAGTCCCCTGATCATCTTCGTAGCTCACATGTTTATGTGTCTGCTAAGTAACATGCCTTTTCTAATAAATTATTAACACAGTACCTTAAAATGGACATGAATATGATCTCTCAACACATCCACCCTGAAAAATTTACGTCCACAGATTTCACAAGTGTATTTCTTGTCTCCATGTGTTAAAAGGTGTTTGTTCATATTGCTCCTACATGAAAATACCTAAAAGAAAAGAAGGAAGGAAGGGTTTTTCTATCATGTCCAGCAGGGCTACAGTTCTTCATAAGTTGTCCAATGGATAGCACAGAACATATTTACTGTCCTGTTCTATTCATTCTGGCCAGAAACAGGTAGGAGGTCCTGTTATCCAGCCAGCAGGCTACCTCAGAAACTGCTGGCACAGCAAAATACAGGTGTACAGTTCCAAGGAACTGATTGAAATTGGCCGTTCATCAGAGGTGGACTTCCAAAAAAGCTGCAGCAGAATTACATAGGGTAGATTTAGAAATATTTAGACAGTGTCTTGAATCATGAATGTTCCACCTATCTATAAAAACACACATCCACAAAATCTACCTTCATTGATACGTAACATATCCAAAGCATCAAAACCAAAGGTCTACACACCAATTTAAGAGCTGCTTGAGTACATCTTGCACCATGAATCATTAAACATTTATAAAATCACTAGTTAAACCCACAGTCTTTGTACCTGTGATAACAGCAACTTAAGATCATGAGCATTAAACACCCAAATGCAACAGTGCTGTGACTACACCATGAATTCACTTTGGTTTCTAATAGAAAATGATTCCCAATGCACACAGTCAACTCCAACTGTTTACGTTCCAGCAGAAAAACTTCACTCTAAGTAACATAAGCCATGAGATTTCACTGACAGACACAGTGGGCATGTTACACTCTACATTGTGCTACATGTCCCAAAAAAAAGTCTAGTCTGAACTTCAGTTTTGTTCTTATCTTTGTCCTAACAGCTCCCACCATCCATGGCCACAGTGGGCTTGGGTATATAATGGAGCTAAGACAGTTTAAAGAGTAACGCCTTGGCTGGGCGACAGGGCTCGCTGATAACTAACCATGTGCCTGTCTGAGTTGCGAGGTAATCTGACTTGGCGTGTACCTCAGTGCAAGTCATTTACCTCAACCTTTTGGCAGGCTGTGTGCCTATTCAGGTAGGCTGCTATTGTGGTTTAATACACGGGCGGTAACTTGTCATGCCACAGTAACTCGTTTGGAGGCGCTGAGTTGAGGCGCACTGTACCCCTGCAGTATCCTTGGAGCTACAATGCAGAGCTTCACACGGCACACGCTGGCAAAGATGCCTACCTTCCCGCACACGGGGCATCCCGAAGGCTCCTTCTTGTAGCGAACCATGTTTTCTGTGCTGTGCTCAAAGTCTTCTCTTTTCACACGCCTCACCCCTTAACAGAACAGTCCCCATCAAAAAAAAAAAAAAAAAAAAAAACCATGGTTTTCCACTCCAATCTGCATGCCCTTTCAGGTGAATACTGTAAAGAAGAGTGAAACACTGGGAAGAGCCTCAATGCAGAATTTAATTGCTAACAAAAGGATAATTTCTAAATTGAAATGGTGTTCTAAGAATATAAAAGCAGTCTGCTAAAGTGATGTATTATGGCTTATTGGTTATTACACCAATTGTAAAGTGTCTGAAAACAGACATTTATTGTCAACACCGGGAAACAGGCAAATCTAGCAGGCCTGGGCACTTCAATCAGATATCTGGCCCAGAAATTCCCCCTCACAGTCTCTAAGGAGAGAGGCAAGTATCCAGCATCATCTTCAATGCACAATGAGGATTTCAGACCTCTTTCTCTGCTACTTTCAGGAGGGAAGAGGGCTGCTGCTGTTCTGTGACAGCTAAACATGAGACGCCTTGCTGTTGCCATTCAACCCCTCGTCCGCTAGTTCATGACACAAAGGTCTGAATCACAAGAGCAGCCAGTGACGGTTGGCTACGCCCAAAGCACCAAGTTAGACAATCTGGCTGCTTGTTTTAAATCACCTTTGGTTTTATCATGTAGATCGCTAGAGGCATTTTAATACATATTTTGGCAATCTACCCAATCACCCAAGTTTTTCCAGAGTCTCTGAGTACCTACAACATCCTTAGATGTTTGAGATTTTGAACAGTAAATGCTTATAATCTCACTTTCACATATTCTCAAGATTTTGAGAGATAACATCACACAGCACTCCGTTTATACTATATTTACACAGTGGTCACTTTCAGTTGTACTTTGCAAGTTAATTCTCTGCCTTCAAATGTTCAAGTTACCACACATTTTTTTCTTAAAAAGAAAGAATAAAATTCAAAGAAAGAAAAAGATGTAATTAAAATCAGCTAGTCTAAACTACTGCATAATAAGTCAAGCAACTTCCACATGACTGTTAGTAGCACTGGATCCAATCACGTGAGGCTGAAAAAAAACGTAGGTGCATCTCCTAGAAAGTTTTCCATAGAATTAGACAACTCTCCTCCAGGATCTGTTACTATTATTTTTAATAAACGTCACATTTTGCTGAAACCTGCTACTCCAGATCAGGTAACTGACAAAAAAAATGACAGCTACCATCCAGAAGAATCTAATGCGCAATCATTTCCTTAACTTTCCCACCTCTACTGCCATTTCAAGAGTAATAATTAGGTTGATCTGCAGTATACTTACCTTCCAAGTGTCGCCTTTGATGGTCTAGCATGACATCCTTCCGGTAGAACATCTTATTGCAGATTTCACATGCAAACTTCTTATCCCCATGCTTTTTCTTGTGTTTTGAAAGATTACTGTTTGTAGAAAAGAATCTGAAACACATCTCACACTGGAATGTCTTGTCATCTGTAGGCAAGAGAAACCATGCAGCTTTTTACAGATTAAAATAGGTTTTCTATGTTTGTGGGATAGGTAGTTCTTTTGTTAGATCTGAGTTTTAATACCTCATTATATGGATTGAGGAGGGAAATGCAAAAGCATGTGTTTTTCTTTTACTTTAAAAATTTTTTCAAAGGCAATAAATATATATGATGCTAACTTGAACATGGAATCTAGCATTGTAAATTCCTCACATGGGCTATTTCCATTGTGGTCTAGCATACCTTAAAATTATGTTTGGAGTGGATTCCGTTACAGTTGATTCAAGTTTTTAACGTTGGTAAAATCACTACACATGCAGCAACACAGCGTCACACGAACAGCCGTGTCTATGCACCAGAATACTTCTGCCAGCACTGGCTCCTAATTCCAGCCAGTACAGAATACTCCAGAAGAAAGTATAAAATCTCAAAAATATACCATTAAATGACAATAGGCCTATGGGGAATTTGTTTTGTATTCAGTAGTTGGAACATGAAAGCATGGTCCTGTAGATGGAATCTGCCAGTGCTGCAGCAATCACAAAGAAGTAACAGTTTGATGCCTTGAAGAGTAGAGCAAAAACTGCTGCTCATTTTGGTCAACTCAGAGAGAAAATGAGCTGCTGCCTTTAAATAAACAGAATACTGAGGTTACTTGGCATTACTTTCCATTCTTCGTAAGGCTGAGTTTTATACAAGCTGTACCCTCTGAAAGGAAATGAGAAAACTTACTTTAAATGGTGCTGTAAGGGGTAATTACCCAGGTGATTCTGGACTGACAGTTATCATGGGCCCATAAAAGTAACCAGGATGTCACTTTCTAAGCATAAGATCACTCAGCATAAATAATATGAGTAACCATAAGGAATGGCTATGGGAGAAAAGGACAGGTTCTAGTGATACCAAGAAAAAAAACAGTCTAGAGGGACTACTGCAAGTATAAAGAAAGCATGAGAAAGCAGAATAAAACTGTAATCCCAGAAAACTACAAACTATCAATCATACTGGCCCCCTTTCCAGTTCCTCTGTTTAAGAGAAATGAGGTGAAACTTAGTTTCAGGAAAGAAAATTAAACAGAAATGGTGACAGGGTATCTGTGAACATCCAAATTAAATACCAGTGAAGATATTAGACAGTGAGATACTAAAAAAAGCAATACATAAGTGGATGTGTTGCTCTACAGATCACTGGTTACACTTTTCTTATCACAAAAACAGTTTTTTTGAGGGAAACAGGGCAGGTTGCTTGTTGTGATGATGACAAAAATCTAAATTCCTACTCCCCTTCTGTAGTTTCTATGCTGAGATGGATTTGTGGACATCCCCCCCAAATGGAGTAGAGAGGCCACAGGAAGCGGAACAGTTAGCCATTCTCACCTGTCCTGCAGTTATGGAATTCCAATGCACTCTCTATCCGAAAGGCCTTTTCACATGTGGTGCACTTGTATCTGTACTCACCGTCAACCTGAGGATTGCAAACAGTAAGTGCTTAAGCAGGGAAAAAGCCAAGTCACGTCTGATAGAGAAATTCTAAATCTCAACTGCTTTTTCTGTTTTCTGTCTTTTCCAATTTTTCTTCCTTCAACAGGACATTTAAATACACATTGAAGCAAAATGCTGACGCTGTACCATCCTGCCATGTTCCTACATCTGAGCTCTATACAAAAAAAAAAAAAAAAGTAGATCATGCACCTGTGTGCATGTAACAGTCTTCCTGATAACACCAGGTCCAACACAGAGACAGAATTTTTGAGAAGCAAGATGTAATCTGAGTCATCCTCCAGCTCCAGAACAGATGCCAGCCATCTGAGAGCTTAGGACCTTGATGCCAAGCAGCAATGGACATATTCACTGATAAGGCCCCACTACAGGCATGTTTAATATTTATATGGCAGCAGCACTGAAAGGCCCTCACCAACAGGCATGGTGCTGCTACTGTAAGCACTGCAGGTTTACACATGTGCACATAGCCCTTAATGACACAGCCTTTACCCACAGAGTTCACACATTAAATGACACTATAGGTGGGGATACATGAAACAGGACAAGCAACCAAGACTGGAACAATCCTATTTAGTACCAGAAACTGAAGTCAGATCTCACCTCTAGATCATGCAGGTCCAGCTAACTCCAGCTTGTCTTGCTGTAACTGATGCCTGAAAACAACTTTCTATAGGAAATTCAGACACGAAAAAGGACTCGTACTCTCAAAAGCATGCCCACACTTTGCAAATTCACTAACTGTTCTAACAGACTATGTTACCTCTTCCTATCGGTCTTGCCTCACTTATTCACACAAATATCCACTCAAATGTAATTGACCCAAGCTCCCCAGCTAGCACCTGGAAGCTCACTGTACATTTTCACCTAACCTCAGAAAGAGCCCGCTAGTCATTTCCACTCACTTCGTTCCTGCTGTGCTTGTATGAAACATGCTGCTTCAAGCTCTCTTTACGGCTGAACAGCTTTGCGCATTCCTCACATTTAAATAGTTTGTCACCTGAGGGGATCAATCAAGATTAAAAAAAAAAAAAAAAAAAAAAAAAAAAAGTAGTCAGCGACTGATAATATCAACTCCAGGCAAGCCAGAGGAAACCAAAGCACAAGCTACTGCAAACAGGCTAGTGATGAGAAGCTTTAGTCATTCAGGAGATCCAAATAGTGGATTTTAACCTTTTCCAACAATTTTGACAACAATTTTGTTTGGTTCCCCCACCCTTTTTCAGTGATTATTTTCCACAGAATCCTTAGAAGTAGGTCATGGACCCCTGAAACTGCAGATCACAAGCTAAAAAGCACTCAGCTGACATTTACACAGCAATGTTACCCATGTGCCTGTGAAGGTGGGGGGCAATATATATGTATTTACTTAAAGGGAAGAACAGTTTTGGGAAAACCATCACATCCTCACCCCCGTTTAAAATATGTACCTAAATTCAAATTTTAAGTACTCTAATTTCAACTTTCAAGTATTATCTTCTCATGCTTTGGTCTGTAAAGACCTAGAGAGAGTTTAAAAAAAAAAAAAGAAATAAAAGAGTTCTATTAAAATTATGTATCCCAATATCTAAGAATAGCCTAGCTCTTTTACTTAAAGGTGGAACCACCGAGAGACAAAATCAATATGCAACTGAGGCAAAATCAAACCCACCGTGAGAACGGATGTGCCTGCTGAGGTTGCTGCTGTTCTGGAAGATCTTGCTGCAGATACTGCATTGATAGACTCGCTTGTGCTCCCCCAGTTGTTTTATCAGCTTCCGCCGTATACCATGTCTACTGGAGAGAATTAAACTTCTTTTGAGGGACATGGTGTTTTGGTGATGAGCAAACCTACTGGATTAGAGAAAGAAAGGCAGGGACTGAAAGGTATCCCACAGGTTGCAAGAAAGAGTCCCACCAGCTGGCAAAAGCTAGAGGAGTGTTATGCTCAGCTTCTGGCAGGAAAGGGGGGCCTGGATCTTCCTCATTGCCAAGGCGCCCTCCTGGCCACCCTCTGGAAGCAGCAGATGTCAGAGCGTGGCTCACTCCAAATTATCTTCACCCAGCATAAATGAGGAGAAAAGCAGCAGCTGCCAGCCTCAGAGATTCTCTTTGCAGGCCCCTCAGAGGAACACAAAGGACCTGTTCTGCTTATCCTTTGAAAACATTAGCACTATTTCAGCTCAGAAAACTTGGCAGTTTGCATGCAAAAGGCATATATGATAAGAGGGCAGCAGGGCGCCAAGAAGCAGTACTGTTCCATTTCCCAGCACAACCACCCGCTGGAATGCATTTTTGATGGCTCTGTGTCTGCTAAGGACTTCAATATATAGCTTTACTAGCTAATTTTGAAAAATCAAGTGCTTTATTATACAAAAAATAATTCAAAAAGCCAATTTTACCGAGACAAAAAGATGTAAAAGAATCTAAATTAATCAAATGATATTTAAGAGTCTCCCTAAGGTTCTGTTACACTGAAGTTTTCCCCTGCTCTAAATCTGAAGTATCACATGCACAAATCAACATCAAGTCATTCATGAGTTAAGATGACAAGCAAGACTGAATAATAATGGCTAGCATAATTTTTTTAGCAAAAATCTCTTTGCCTGTTTTATCACCAACATTCAACGGGAGCAATATTTCACCTTGCAGCTACAGGAGCCTTTTGGAATCACACTGAATAAAAGCAGTAACATGATGGAAAATGAAATTCTCATGGTTTACGCTCCAAAATTCTACCACCAATATTTCACCATCTGTGCACCATCCTCCAGTGCACAAGCCATCTTTGTGGCGCTCAAAGTCAGCTCTTGTAGCAGCAGCATCATCACACAATTTTACACTAATAAAAAAGAGCATCTGTGGGCCCAGAAGTTGAGCAGAGCTGTTATATGCTACATAATCTTAATTAAGCCTAAGAGGAAATTCTGCACCCCAGACCACTTACTTTGTCACTGAACTGATGCTATTTGTGGTGCTAGGCATCTTTCCTAAAACCAATTCCATGATTCTCTCTTCTGCAGCTGAAGGTAGGGCTACCTCTTCTGGTGGGACCTCAGTTACATCAGCTACACGTTCCGCTACAAACATGTCATAAAAATACAGTGTTAATGTGAATAGCCAGAAAGAAAACCTCAAATGCAGGAATTTGCTTTTGTAATGAGATGTGGCATTGAATATATTAGTTGTCCATGACAAATAATGGATTGCTCATGAGTAGATAGCACTTGCAAGATAGAGAAAGTGGCTACTGAATGACAAGTAAGATGTAGCCAACATCTCTTATGGAGGTGTAATTTCTTACCTTTCCAACCTACTAAGGGGTCAGTTGATCATGAAATTTCCTACTAGAACCTCCCTTAAAGGAAGGTAAGGCCCTGAAAAAAGCCCCTTTCAAGAATAAACCTTGAAGTAGAGAGAGGAGGGTATCTCCTCTTGAGAAGGAGGATGCTTTCTCTCCTGTCCCTTCTTGCAGAAAGCTAGGCAGGTCTCTCATAACCACTATCCTGTGTTTCTCTGGGCCTCTCTATTACCAAAACCGTCACAGGAGAATGCAGGTAATCTAAGCATAGGTGCTGCAACATTTAGCGTAGACAAGGACCTCAGAGATTATTAACGAAGTTTGTAAATCATCTGTTTTAGTGATCTAACTAAAAATCTCTATCTTGTCTCTGTGCCACTTTATAGGCCTTTCTGAGAATGCATCAATACAGACATATGAGATGATATGTGCTCAGCATTTTCTTAAGTTTTGTTTTACCTGCAGAATCTTTCTCTTCAACAACGACAAGAGGTGTTTCTGCTTTTGCTGTTTTGGGCTTTCTTCCCCGCCTGGCCTTCCTCCTTGAATCTGTACTGGCACTGGCTGCATCACAAATCACTGGCTGATCCACAGCGGCAGCCTCTGCTGCTTTCTCTGCAACAGCCTCATTTTGGCTGGTTTGGGGGGCACCTTTAGCTTGTTCCAGGTGACTCAGCAAGTGCTCTGGGTGGATGGGAAAGAGCAAGAGAGTAAGGAGGAAAGAAACTGTCATGAAATACTCAAGGAGATAGATCCAGCTGAAGCCTCTCTACTAGGTCAACCTCACTTAGCAGGGACCCACTTCAAATAATGTCAAAAGCAGTCACAATACCTTCCTAAATAAAATCATACAGTCTATTAAACATTGAAATGATTACTCAATTACTGAATTACTGAGATTACTGAACTTTTTAAGAGATTTGTTAGATATCACTGGAAAAAGGTTGCACCCCCTGATAATGGGTACATTTTTCCAAATGCCCAAGTTATTTAGCAGCCTAAGTCCTCTTTTCAAAAATGGTTCATCAAATGGTCAGAGCTCTTAAATATTCTTTTGAAAACTGCGTAAAATAGCTGCAAATGAAATGCTGAAAAAAAAATATCATTTCATTACCTTTACTAAATCTGTGCCATAAACACCAGACAGACAATATCACTAAGTATAAGCTGGCATCACTGACCTCATACACTACTCACGCAGTTCCCCATCCTTGATATTTCTAACATTCACATGGGATCTTCTAGACAACAGTTTTATTTCTTCTAGATTCAACATCACAGTTGTTTGCCCAGAGACTGACCACTGCCATGTCCAAAACATCACTGTTTTACCTTCCCTGCCACTCTTTTTCTTAAATAAAACCTTTATCTTACTGCATCGTGGATGGGGTATGGCTTCCCAGTGTCCTGCTCTGGAAGAGCAGAATTCTCCTGATGCTTCTCAGTACTCTCTCATGAATTTCTAGTACTTCTTACCTGTCAGCAGCTGAGGCTCCTGGAAAGCAGATGAACACACTTTACACGTCCACTGGCTGGACTCTGCTTCTGCAGTTCCACTGCCTTCTGGAGTGTTCACTAAATCACAACAAGAAGAAATACTGAAAAGCTTTGAAAATGGGAAGGTGGTAGAACCCTGTAGCTTTGTTTATCTTGCAACAACTCCCTGGATATCACAAGTTATGATTTAAGCAGCAAGACGCCCACAGGGGCAGCTGGGACCACTTCAGGATTTTCCAAACATGAACACTTGAAACGTCAGAACAGATGAGAAGTCAGAACAGAAACTAAATTATGCCAGGAGAGAATATCAGTGCTCTTGTAAAGTCTTGAGGGTCCCTTTATCAGTTTCTAAAGAACTGTGATTATCAAAGGCACAATATAAAGCAATTTTTAGCACCTTTAAAACTGGCGTTACCAGTCCTCTTCTGGGCCAGCTGAGGACAGAAGCAAGAGAAGCCTCCTTGCTCTCTGTGAAGAGCATTGCAGAATAAGAACGTTTGGATTAACGGAAGTAAGGGTGAGGACAATGAAAACCTGGTTTTCAGTGGTTTCATTAATTAGATGTTCTATGAAACCACCATATTCATGTTTTAATTAACGTATCAGCTCACGCCAGAAAAAGAAAATAAAGAAGAAATTAGGGGGAAAATGGAACTGGAATGAAAATAAAAAAGAGGAGAGGAAAACGGTTACTCTGTTCACAGTCCACTATCTTTAAGTCCTTGGATGATAGGTCTGAATTTGTCAAGAGGATCTGAAATCTGGACTGGTTCAGAGATTTTTTTGGTACACACAAAGCTGAATATTCCACAGTCTACAAGACTCCCCCAGGGGAGGAGGATGACACTGAAATTAGGTTAAGTGAATGGCAGCACAGAAGATTCAAACTGTACCTCAGTTTCTTGCATAGATTTCCTGTATAATCATTAGCAAGTCAGTTAATCTCTCTCTGCCTGAGGACCCCATCTGTAATGGGACAATAAACTTATTTCCTCGTTTTCACTGTTGGCTCTTAAACCAAAATAAAAGATTCTCTGAGGCAGAGGTTGTTCCCTGCTACAAATTACATTCAACATTCTGCACTACATAGGTATGATCTCATCCATGCTGTAATAAATAAATAGAAAATGACTAGACAATTCAGCAACAGAGATTCCTTCTTCGCAGGCTACATAAAGAACTTATCTTGAGAGCTCTGTCTGGGAGGGCAAAACCAGCAAACCTAAACCCCAAGATTCTGCATAACTTTGGGGAAGAAAAAAAAAAAGTCAGATTGGTAAACAACATGTAAGCTACTATATCTGTCTCATGAGGCTGCAGGCTAGTAAAACTGAAAAAGCACTATCTGCAAAACTGAGGTCTGTCTTGGAAAATTGTCTCTGACTCTGTGCTTCCCTTGCTCCTTAGCTGCCTCAAGCAGTAGACCCAGAAACCCTAGCTGTGCACTGATTTGCCAGGAAGAGTCAAGTCCTGCTCAGGTTCTCACTTCTTCAGGCTTCCAGAGCAGCTGCAGGGCAACTCAGTTTACTTGGAAGCACAGATCTGTCAGTTAGCAACAGCTTTGCACGACTTGAGGCAAATACTCAGAATCAAGAGGCATATTTGGTTTTGAAAACACCAAAACACTACATCAGTGGGAACACTTTAGGGTTCCCAAAGTATAATAGGCAGCATTTTGTTTCTATTGAAGTTGGACTTTCAGAGAGTAGGATGAAGGATGCAGGAGGGGCTGTTCAAATTCTTCATAGTGTGTGTCCGTCCGTGTGTTGTCCCCGTGTCCCGTCCCGTGTCCCGTGTCCCCCCCCCCGAAAAATCAATGATGCCAAACTGAAAGACAACTCCCCAGTCAACTTCACGTTTTAGCTGTAACAAGTTAAATGAATGGATCTTCTGATGGATTGCTCTATACACATCTGCAACAACTCTACTCCTCCTGGCTACTTTTAGTAGGCAAAATTTAGCAAAGTAACCTTTTTGAAGAACAGACCCAGAATGGTTGTCTTTTGATCCTGATCTCCACACTACGTACTCTGAGTTTACTTTCAGCAAGTAAGTGGCAATTTGTGTTAAGTGGGTTCTTAATGTCATTGTTCCACTTACCAGAGATTACAGGGTGGGGGGACATTGCTTCATAATTGACCTTGGGGACTGACTTCCTATGACAGCACTAGCTATTTCCTGAGCCATACGTTCTTTGCCAAGAGTATCTGTATTGCTTATAAGTTTATCTAAATTTGAGTTCCTGTAATCAAGTACAGTCTGAACTCTAATAGGCTTCTGGTATTAGTGTAATTTGGGGATGGCCAGTGTTCTTGTCATTTCCAAAATAGCACTGTTCTTACATTCACTCACAGTCTCATGTTTTCTTCTAGAACGTGATCATTTGAGCTATTACACTTTGCACAAAGAGTCGAAAGATTTTCTTTGGAATTGCCACCACCCCAACACTAACCACCTCCAAAGTCAGAAGCACTTGTAGTTTTCATGAAAATCATCTGCCTAAAGGTTTATCAGCCCCTCTGTCACTTTTTGACCTGCATATGTATTTTAAGCATCATGCCCATGACAATAAAAAAGAAAAATCCAGACTTTCAAATCCTCTCTAAACTAATATTTGCTGGAAGTTATATAACCATACTATCTGCACAGAAGTGGTACACCTAACAGCTCTTTAGATCTATATCTGTCCTCTATCTCCCTTAAAAATACCGTAATTTTGCATACCTGCTGGATCAGATGCTGGTATGCTGGATTTCTTCGTTTTTTTATGGGGGAAGACAGCAGACGAAGGTTTTGAAGAGATTTTATTCCCCTCTTTGTCAGATTCCATCACTACCAAGCACATCTCTGTGAAGAGGAAAAACAGTTCGTTTTCTTTACTTTCCAGACCCTTTGATTCTCTTGCTCTGGGCTGAGGGCAGTAACCATAGTCAGAAAGTTTTGCCCTATAGCAGGCCTGCAAAAAAACATTCTCATGTAAAATCCCAACCAGGACATTCTTACGCCTGAATCTCATACAATGTGCCTTTCATATTCTGGAGTGTATAGTGAAAGGGCTGAACAGAGAAAGCAGGACGTACCTAAACAATATTTTTAAATTCCCATATGCACACAAAAATACATGAACAGGTTAAACTAAAGAGGAAAAAGATGAAACCTCTCAGTTACTACCAAATGAAAACATCTTGGAATTCAGAAACCTGTTAACTGCATTGATTCAGCTGTAGCACTTAAGACTGTGCTTACCATCAAGATCAGCCATAAAGCATGCTGATGGCTATGGTCTCTCCCCAAACCATTTGTCACCCCAAATTATACTCAGCGTAGCAGTAATACCATTCAGGGAGTACTCCCAACTCAAGATGAGAAAGAAAATGCCCTTACAATGCTAAAGGATCATGCCTTTTAGCTGTAGAAGCACAAAAGTACAAGCAAACAAAGGGACAGGAGGACAAAAGACTGCTGGCAATTGTAATTCAGATTCTAAAAAATCTGCTGCCTTTCTTTGCCAATGCACAAGCAATCATGTGGAATGGCAGTTCACTCTTGAGCTTATCTTATTCTAGTGGGTCCCATGTAAGGCTGCATAAGATAAAAGTCGTTTTTTAGAACTGTATAACAGTTCGGAGCAAAACCAAAACATTTTCACTACAACTGAAAAAGAATGGCTTCCTTAGCAAATCTGCATATACGTTTAGATTTACAGTGACACTTGGGTTCCTTTGCTCTTCTACCCAGAAATGTTTTTTGATGCAGCCACCAGTTCTTTAGTTAAGAACTATTTATCCAGTTTGTTCACTCTGAAGAGGCGGAATCATCAACTAGGCCATCCATTTCCAAAAGCTCAGATATATCATGGTGGAGAATCTATGCTTTCTTCTCGTAGGGCAACCATGTATGCAGGTTAGCCTGACTCTAAAGGCTAACAAATTCAGGGTCAGAGCCTATTTGATAAACAGCACTGTCAACTACAAGAGTAGGGGACTATCAGTCCCTATCAGGACTGGGCCCTTAGGAAGGAAAAAAGGCCCCCACACATACCATTGGCAATACTAGTGACCTGCTTCAGCACTGGCTTTTCCATTTTTTTGGCGTAAAAAGCTGCATACCACACTCTCAGCTCAGTTCCTGCTGGGATGTCCCTGGAGGTGGTGAAGTAAATATCATTGTCATGCTGGAAGGCAGTTAAGTTTTGATGCTCATATTTGGTGGCTGGTCGCACCATCATCATCCAGTTGCAATCATCTTCATTTGAGGTGTCAAAATATACCAGGGGCCCATCCTTCTGGAACACCTGCCAAGCAAAATATGCATATAATAAAACCCTAACAAATAATACAAAGTTAAGAATATTTATTTTCTGCTTTTGCAACAGCTTTCATTCAATGTACATCAGAGACAAAGCAAGCCTCAAAACAACATCAAGCATGTTTCGTTTATCAGTCACATGTTCAGATGAGTAAGTCTGAGACAGACTACCAGGGGCAGGAGGGGAACAAACTGAACTTCTGTCCTAAGAATTCCTGCTATAGTCACCAGTTTCTCACAAAATTTCAATGACTGAATACAGGAGAATGGAGGGGAATCCAAACAGTATGCTGTGAAACACCCATCAGCCCGAGTCACATTTCTAAATCTTTACTTCTGAGTTAGGTATTACTGAAAACGTAAGACTGAACTCAATTTTTACCATAGCATTTTTCCTACCAAAACTTGCAAGAGAAGAATAAAACAAATGCAAGACAGAAAAAAAAAATTATTCCGCATGTTCCATAAACCTAATGCGTATGTCACTCATTAAGCAAATACAATCAAATTGAAGAGACTTATTAAAACAACTGAAATGAACTGCCATAGTCATTGTCCCTCTTGTATCATCACATGCAGAAGGCGAAAGACAAACAGTTTTGCTGACTGTATCCTAGCCTATCTCCTATAAGGAAGTTCACTTCAAACATGCAGAACAAGCCTTTAGTTTGGTTCTTCTGTATCTTGCACAGAGAATGCTTGTTTAGATAGTCTGTTACAGGGCATGCCTGTAACATGTCCCTTATAATCCCCCTACACATATTTTTTTCCATAGTGGTAGACAGCATAAAATCATCATGGGTAAAACGGACTCTGTCATTGCTTTTCATGTGCTGTGTCTTACCTTCAGGGGAAAAACTGATTCTTTTTCCAGCTTGGCAACTCTCTTGGACTCAAATGGGCCAAACTGGGTACGTTTCACTAGCTGAGTCAGAGCAAATACTCCTTCAGTCCCATCTTCCAATTGTCTTATCTCCAAATTAGAAGGCAGAGATGATCTAAGAATTGAAGAGAGATTTGAGGAAAAAAACAATTACGCATGGGACAAAACTGCAGGAATCCATGGAAGAAAGAAATCAGCGTCTATTTCTCCAATCTCCAGCAACAGAAAACTGTTTTTCTGATTTCCACAAGGTTTATAAACAAACAGAGGAGAACAACTACCAGCAGCGGAGGAGGGCTGAGTCATTGATTACTTGAGAGAGCTGAACCCAAGTAAGTCCAGGGACCTGACAGGCTGCACCTGAGGGTGCTGACAGAGCAGTCCAATACCATAGCGAGACTACTCTCTATCATCCTGGAAAGATCATGGGCATCAGGGGAGGTGCCTGATGATTGAAGAAAGACAAATGTTGCACCCATCTTCAAAAAAGGCCAAAAGGATGATACAAGGAACTACAGGTTGGTCGGTCTCTCTTCAGTCCCTGGAAAAATCATGGAACAAGACCTTTTGGGATGCATTTATGGACACACGACGTGAAGGTGACTGGAAACAATCACCATGGATTGATTAAGGGCAACTTATGCCTGACAAACCGTTTGCCTTCCAGGATAAAATGACCAGGTTTGTGGATGATGGAAGAGCAGTGGATGTCATTGCCCTTGACTTTAGCAAGGCTTTCAACACTATCTCTGACAATATTCTTGTATCCAAGTTGGGACGTTAAAGTCTGAATGGGTACACAACTACTAGAGTAAATAACTTGTTGGGTGGTCAGGCTCAGAGAGTCATAGTCAATGGTTCTTACTGTACCTGGAGGACAGTAACAACTGGGATACAACAGAGGTCTGTGCTGGCACCTGTCCTGTTTAACCTTTATCAACAATCTAGAAGGGGCAATGGAGTGCACTCTTACCCAGTTTGCAGTTCACACTAACTGAGGGGCACAGTCAATATGTCTGAGGGCAGAACTGCCATCCAGAGGGACCTGGATAGCATGGAGAGATACATCGACAGGAATCATATGAAATTCCAAGGACAAATGCAAAGTCCTGCACCTGGGGAGGAAGAAGCCCTGGTGATGGTACCGGCTGGGGAAAAGACCCTGGGGGTGGTGGTAGGCAGCAAGCTGGACATGAGGCCATAGCATGTCCCAGCAGCAAAGACGGCCAAATGCATCCTGAATGGTATGAACAGGAGCAGCCAACAGATTGAGGCAAGTGATTGTTCCCCTCTGCTCTGCACTTGCTAGATCTCATCTACCTATTGCCTCCTGTTTTGGGCTCCCAATACAGGAAAGACATTGACAAACTGGAGCAAGCTCACGGGAGGACCACCAGGATGGTCAAGGGCTAGAGCAGTCACCCTGTGAGGAGAGGCTGGGGAAGCAGGGGCTTGATCAGCATGGGGAAGAGATGGCTGTGGGGGCCGAAACAGCCACCCGTGCACACCTATGGGGACGTCACCAAGACGAAGGAGTCAGGCTCTTTGCAAGGGCACATGGCAAGAGCAGAAGAGACAATACGCATAAAAATGAAAAATGAGCAGTTCAGCCTGGATATTAGTTCTGACTGGAATATCCTGAGACCTCTTCCAAAATGAATTATCCTATGACTCTAGAGAACTTGGGTTTTGATCATGCTTATTTTAAAAAATAAGCTATATTCCTCCCCAAATTTTAAAACCTTACATAGTTACGCAGATCATAGCCCTTAAGATGAAAGCCCTGTAAGTTTCCCTTCTGTCTTTTAGCCCCCTTATTACAAACATTAATCACAAGTGCTTCTGTGCTCCCTGCCTCTCTCATTTACCAAACAAGCTTCTGAAAAGAACTATATGTAGTAAATATTGTTACTACACATAATACACAGAGAACATATTCGAAAATGACTGGAACCACCATACTGGTTTTACAGACACCGAAGGCAACCCTGTTTTTTCAGCTCTGTGCTAACAGATGAAAAGTTAAAAATAATCAAACAGGCTACTGACTACTCTGTAGAAGTTGACACTGGCAGATCCATTTTCTTGTCTTGATGAAGAGAAGTACAAAAAGATTGCAATCTTAGTGATAAGCAAATGAATTGAAAAAATGCTTTCAGTTTTAATAACAGAATATGCAATGTTAGAGACAGGGAAGTTCAGGAAACGTTTCTTAACACTTCTAATCATAAAGCATCCATTTTATCTTTTCAGTATGACAGAGGAAACAACGATCATGTGGTTAAGCAACTAGACTGGTTTTTAAGAGATTCATATCCAGTTTGTGGTTAAACTTGCCCTCAACCTCAGACAACTCACTCTCTCAGATACTGCTCCCCAGATGTAAAATGAAGGCTGCAATCATATTTCTTCTTTCCCTTTCTTATCTTACCTGTTTAAAATCTTCAGGAAAATAAATATGTTTTTCTGTAACATGGCCATTTTTAAACTGCTTTCAAATCCAGTATCCAGCAGCCAGTACTTCCACTAGGGAACGCTTACACATCTGCATGTCAGAAAAGGCTGAAAACCAGTACATGCACCATATTTGCAAACATTCACAGTTGGAACATCTGGACAGTATGGTAATTCTCCACCATATAAATAAATAATAGCATTAAATTGCAAGGCAAAAAAAAGAAAAAAAAAGATAAAAGGTAAGAAATAATAGCTTAACTTGTCATTGAATCTGCTTAGTATGGGCTAGAGACTTGCTGTACTGCCCAGTTTCCATCTATAAGAAAGGCACCTCCGTCACCAGTTTCTATTATTCCTACTGGCATTTTGAAATTACTCTCAAGAAAAAAGCACCTCTAGTGTCAGGACTGTTAAGACAGTAGTCCCCACTAACACTTGCTGCAGGAGTTCATCCACGGTGGGTTTCCAGACACAGGAAGGCAGTGCCTGGCAGGAGCTGCAGGGAGCTTCCTTGCCTGGGAAGGCCCAGAGAAATGGCTACGGCTCATGCACACGTGCAGCTGACGTACACTGTGGGACACCAAGAACGTCCTGCCCAGGCAGAGAGGGGTCATGGCACCCGCATGGCAGACCCAGCACATTCAGTATTTGTTACAAAATGATCCTGGGAATACACAGTATGGCCTAGATAGCCAGCATGTGTCAGACTTGCTGCCCGCATGCCCATGTTTTCTGTCCGTGATTTCCCAAGAAGAAATATGGAAGCCCTAAGCACATTATATAATACATGAAGCCATTTGAACTTTCTTCCCTTTTTGGATTTGTACTGCATCTTCATGATAGTTGTTTCTTTTCCTTAGCCTTACATTTTACACCTTAATATGAATTTTGCTGACAATGCCCAATTGCCTTTCTCTGTAAAAATCACTACTCAGTGTTGTTTTCTCCTAATTAGATTTAGCCTATTTGTTTGTTTTGGCAAGCACAAATGTTTCTGCTGTGTTGTCACAGATTTTCTGACAGATGCATTACCCCTAGTCATTCGTAAAGACTCACAATAATAACAATTCGCTTTGCTTCTCAGTGGAGGAACTACAGAGGTTATACCAAGCAGGAGGACACAACCATTCATACAAATGAGAAATCCTCACACACTTCTCTGAAACTAATACAGTACATTTGAGGAGGGGAAAAAGTTGCAGCTAGTCGACCAAGACAGAAGTCATCGCCCCATCTGGCAATATCTGAGTTTTTGCCAGAAACCTCAACAAAGCAGCCAAGTCCTGATGACCAGAAAGTTACTTTTTGGCTTCAATTCAGTAGAGCACTTACATGTATGCATCAATTTTTCTATTCAATCAAGGCCACATGCTTTTCACAGACTGGGACTTCACTTTTCAGCTGTCAGCGTGACACCCATTAAACAGCAAATATGCTTTAAAGAACTAACATGGGTGTTGGGTTAGTCAGAACTAACACAAACATTCCTTACCTTGCCCTGCTCAATACAAAAGAGTCTTTGACTGTCACCACTGGGCCCAGCTCAGGACACTCTGAGTCATGGTACTGCCCACAGTCCTCGCACCCTGCAAGGAAGCAGACAGCATACAGAAAGGTTGGTGGAAAACACTTTTGTAAGGCAGCTGCCTCCTTTTTTCAAGAGCCAAATACAAAGTCTAGCACCAGGCAAAATACATACATATAGAGGCAGATGTTTATTTAGATTGCTTAAAAAACCATGTATAATTGAACATCAAGTTGCTAGCTGGCACCTGTGTAGGTGAGATAACACACACCATGATCAGTACTATCAAAAGACAATTGTTTAAATTCTCTTTCAAAGGAAAGTAATTGCCTTACATCCACAGTAAATATTCTGCTTAAAGACGGCATTATTCTTCAGATAAAGTGCCATAACATCTAGCAGCTAAAGAAAACCACATTACTACCTTCACCAGAACCCAGGCTTTTAGAAACAGCTTGGGTAGCGTGGTCTTTTTAGTGACAGGAGGCATAAGTCCAGTACCAGTAGCAGAACCGGCACAGGGCCTCAGCAGGGCACAAGCACGCTGTGGGAGCCCAGCTCTGCCCGCAGCTGCACCTGGCCAACTCACGCTCCTCACCAATGGCGCAGTGAGAGATACCTCAAAGATACCTTCTGGTGCCTTTCCAAACAAGTCAGCTGGCTGAGCAATACACTTTGGCCACTTCTTAATTTGCTGTCAGCTTACCTAAATTAACTTTTAGTTTAAGTGGCTGTAAATTACCCCGAACTGAATGGTTCCTAAGAAACAATCTTCATGCCAGGATAACTTGAAGCTTTCTAAAATAAGCCAACTTAACAGGATTTCAAATGCATATATATTGCTTCACTGTGAAAAACAGCTGTCAAACTGCCCTGCCTAGTCAGCTGCTGACACAGCTTAAGAAGTGATCATCGCACAGGGGTTATATTCCTATAGCGTGATTTCCATCTGAGCTCCACACTCATGAGGGCAAGTCAGGTAACCACAGTAAGGATGCAAAGTAGAGGGTGGTTACACCTTGTTTGGGAAGAGAACAAGACAAAAGCCATTTCATTCCAGGGTATGCCCCTCCCCCGGTAAAGCTACTCTGTACTCCTAACTGGAAAACTCCCCCCTCCCAGCATTTCTCCCAGTGAACTAACAACAGGATTTCTTCTAAGACGTGGAAGAGGGATCTGAAACTGCAATAACACAGCTCCATGTTGTTTCTTCTTCTGGCAACAAAAACAGCTTAGCAACAAAAATCCACATACATTTGACAAACGGCATTACTGCTGCTTCCTGCACAGCTGTTTGTGCTGCCTTCTGGTGAACCAAGGAATGAAACAACCAGCTTTTCCCATCAGTTTATTTTTCAGCTGAATGAATTTCCCACTCCAGTTTGCTGTACAGCACCAGATAGCTGTATCAGAGGAAAGGATCAGTGGGCAAGTGCTATCCACATAGCACCAGCATCAAAACTAAGCCTACAGCCAAATGGCCTCCCCCATCCTGCACTGTACCACCACCTGTAGCTCACACTGTGCTTAATATTACCAAAATAATCTGGACTAAATACAAATTTCCCAAACCAGAGAGGGTGGAGGAGCCATGGAGAACCAGACTGCTGAAAAGAACTGGATTATTGTCCACAAATGGTTGCTATAACCAACGGGGACAGGAAGGAAACCCCAGAGCAACAGCTTCTTAAACTAGCTTCGCTGCCAAAGGAAACGAAGCACTTAGTCATTCCCCTTATCTTTCACCTGCATCTAGGCACCCCTCACTTCTGCAAAGATAGCCACTGCACAGGTTCAACAAGGTGCAGACAGCACTGTCCAAAACTACACGCAGGAATAAGCTACACATTTCTCTCACCCCTTTGCGGATGAATGATCAAAGCAAGGGGAATATGATACTGACATTGTGTAGCATGTCTCTCAAAATCTAAGGGATGCTTTACAGCAGACATTCCCCAAGGCTGTTACACTCACCATATGTGACACTTTCAAGAGATTATGGCCACAGGAGAAATACAAAACTAAGCATGGGGATAAATGGTCAAATACCCTGGGGAGAGTATATTCACCGACTTCTATAAAAAATATTCCAGAACTCTTTTATGTCTATGAAATATGTATTCAATGATGTTAACTATGAGAGTGCACAATAGCATTTACAACTCACTTTTTCAGAACATAAGCAGTCCCCATATCCCATGGGAAAAACTTACAGAGAGCAAAAGAAATCTCGAGAGATTCCATGACCACAGCCTCCACTGGAAGGGGGAAAATTGTGTTGCGTAACACCTTCTATCTGTGCAATTAGGGAATGGTATCATAACCTAATCCTTGTTGCTATCCATCAGGGTCTTTTTATGAAGGGGAAATAAGGTAACTTCACCACTGGTACCTGCAACTCAATAAAAATTCCTATTGGGTCAACACTCTTTTTGAAGGAACTCTGGTGAATCTGTGGTGGAGGGAAAAGTGCAACTTTCTTTCCGATATAGTTGCCATAAGGTTAATGTGCAGCTGTGGAGCCATCAAGGGTAAAAGACTGGATCCATACCACCAAAGACATACGCTCCATTCCGCTCTTCCTAGATCAGATCCACAATATCTGGGCCCTCTCTGCTCATACAAGTAGGTAAGCGGACTCTACGTCTCGCAACTTTTTTCCACTGTAACACCAGATCCTGCATGACCAGGCTGGTGGCAAAGGAGAGGCTGCAGGGCTAGTATGCCACCGGGAAACAAGCCTACTAGCCAAGCTCCGTCAAGCATGGGACTCTGCCCACCACACTCCCTCGGCACACCACCGCTGCAGCCTCTCTTCACTGCCATGACCGCAAGAGTCCAGATCCCAGGTCACGGAGCCCAGTCTGGCACACAGCGTTACGCAGAAGGCAGATCACAAAGCCGAGCTGCATGAAGCGCAGGCCCAGGCATTGGGGCACAAGAAAATGCAGTGAATGCCATGAGCGAGACTTGTCAGGGCAGTCGGTGCATCTCAAACTGGGCTTGTCCAGAAAGAACAAGCCTGCATCCTCCTCCTGTCGAGGTGCAGATCTTCAACTCAGGCTAAAGGTCAGAGTTCCCCACAGACACCTTTGGTTGCTAAAACTGGCTGTATAAACGAACAGCTTAGGCTAGTGTTAGGCCTTCAATCTCACTCACTTCAACCATGAAAAAGCTGTTCTGCTAACTCACATTTAGAGGTCTCTTTGTGTGTTTGCCAACAAAACCAGGAGAATGTGTATGCTTAAAATTAGCAGCCTTCTCTCTACTCCTCCATAAGTTGTTTGAGCTTCCTTTACATAAATACTTTTCTAAATAAAAACTTAGTCTGTTTGAGTCTTTAATTTCAAACACTCTGGGTAGACAAGTCACATCATGATAAGTAGATCATTTTCCTTTCTAATACTTACAAATAAACACGGTCTCATCGCTGCCATCTTCAGCCATTTTTTAAACCTGCCAAAATACAAAAGATGAAGTTAGTTCTGAATGACTTTTACTTCCCATATTATTGAAACATCCCTTTATGGAGTAATGATGCTGACTGACCCAGAGCATACTCAAACACATTACTGCCCCTGCAGGAGTATCAACAGAAAGTTAAAGGAACTAAAGTCGCTAAAAATCCCCCAGTGACTGCTCTATCATTACATGTGTTGCTGAAATCACTACCAAGAAGCCTAAATGTCTGTAGGTTCACAGGCATTTTTCTCTGAGGCAATGCTGTCTCCTGCCGTTCCCCGTCCCTCCCCTCGCCAACCTCCAGCCACTCCTGTGTGTGTCCCTGCACCCCCTGCCATAAGCTCCTGTGGAGCATCAGAACAAGCAGCGCCAGAGGACTAATCCAGGCCAACAACCACCACTGCAGAGACAAGGCCCATCTGGTTCAGTGCAACATTTTATTGAACAGTAAGTTAAAAAATTTTCTCTGAAGGGCAGATTACTTATTTAATAAACACAATAATCTTAAGAACCTAAAAACTGCAGATATGGTCACAGATTTGTTCCAAAGGCAAAGGTATACTATGGTAACAAGCATCAGAAAACCTGGGAAAACAAATCCTGTCTCTGTCACTGACCTTCCATGAAATGGTAACTCACCAATTTGCTTTCACCCGTAAAATAAGGATAATCTATATTCACTTTTATAAATCAGTTTCGGCAGGATATATTAAAAACTTGCATACACACTATCCATTGCTCCTCAACAATGTCTAGACAATCTAAATTATGGTTGACAAGTAGTCCAATTACATACGGCTAAGATCACAAGCAGGATCTAGAAGATAGTTTTCCCTCTTCTAACCATGAAAAGGCTCTCCTCTTCAAATTAGCAATTTTCCCAATGCCCCAGTGAGAGGCAAAGCAACACGAAGATCGTGACCCAAGTCTAAAAGAGAAGGAGGCAGCAGAAACAGAAAGCACATTGGTCAAGAAGAGAACAGGAAGGAGTAAGAGACTGAACCTGTGAGAGGGAGGAGGACAGGAGGAGAGGAAACATGACCAAAGACACACCAAGCTAGCAAAGCCCTATTCAAAAAAAGATAAAGCATTTGCTACTACAGCAACAAAAGCCAAGCCAAAGATATGCACAAGCACAGCTGTTACTCAGGACCAGCATAGGAGCAGGAGTCCCCATTATGAGTTTACTCTTGAACACTGATGCTTCATGTGCTCTGCCTGGCTTGGGCCCTGGAAATATGCCTCAGGCTGGAGCCCAGAGCAGCAGCTACTTCTGCACAGGTACCGGCTCTACTGACTTCTCAGCACAAGTGAAGTCTCTGTCCCACACAACCCCTTTCGCTGTTTGTGGAAGGACTCCATACTCGCGCCAAGTCTGCTGTTAACACCATGATGGCACCTGCGCATGCCAGGGAGCAATGTCTGATATGCAGCTGCCAGCTGCACCCATGCTCCCCTCCGCCTCAAGCCTCCACCAGAAGCAGCAAACATGTTCCTTCACCAATCCGCAGGCTACTCCCAATTAGCAAAGCACAGTCCATCGCCACACGGAGATGCGCTGGGTGGAAAGCTAGCATGTCAACTGATGGGAATACAAAGGGACACCTGGTTGCTGGGGCTCTTAGGCACAGCAGGAGAGATCCTGCCGCTCAGTTATCTGGGCAGCAGTCTACGGAGGATTTTGGTCACCAAGTCTGGGCACCCTGGCATTCCTCCGCAGCCCACCCCAAGCACTGACCTCCCCAACTCCACCAAATGTCAACAGCACGATCCCTCCTAACACCTGCTTCCCCAGTAAGGGGCCAGGACTGCCCATCTGTGGCACAAGCTAGGCCTGCCTTGGCTCCGGCTTTTGGGGACTAAACTCATATAATAAAACACTTAAACATTTATGCAACAGCCCAATGCTGAGCACGAGCAGCAATTCAGGGCATTTCCCAAAAGCTCTTTTCTTGAAAGCACTGCAAACAATGTAACAGGTATTTATGGAAACCCAGAGTATAACAGTGCAAAACAAGCCACAGAAAGCACATTGTAGGTCAATGTCAAAAATGTTTTTTTTTTGCTTTTTAACCAAGATATTTTGTGGATGCTCTGCACTATTTCAAGAGATATACATTCAGTTATTTTTAGATAGTTTGTGGCCTGACAAGACTTTAATCCTAAATATGGCTGAATTAACAAATACTCTTCTCGGTCAATGGTTCAGATACACAGGGAACACAGTGCAGCAAGACCAGCGACACTGCTGTGTGACCTGCTCGTCAAAGGCATTCACCTTCTAGGACTTTCCTGTGTCGCATTCTTGACAAACAGCAGATTGATGACATGCGGCATTACAGAAGCAGCAACGTCAGCCTTGTTCTAGGGGCCGTCAGATGAGAATAGCAACAAAGGGGCTGAGAAATCGTAGTAGCATAAATGTTGTTCAAGGTGATGGGGAGAAACCGGAAAGGTCCCTCAAACATACCTCATGTAGTTGATAAGGACGCTATATCTCAGTCATTATCTGCATTAGCGTAATTTTCATTTTTGTAGCAAGTACTTTCATTTTCCACATCACAAAATTTCTGATTCGTCATCCACCTTTCCTATGCTCAGCACAATGACCTGCTATGCTCTGAAATAAACAGGAACGGGTGACATTTATCAAATAAACTCACACCTCAAGACGCAGGTGCAAAAAGAGGACTACCTTGCATTAGTATTTGCACCTTGTTACAAATTCCTGCGTGGTCTTTTTTTCTCCCTTCCTACTTTAGAGAAAGCGCAGGAAAGGAAGAACTGCACCAAAGTGGGTTTACAATTCTGCTTTGCAAACACATACTACTTCTCACCCATAGACTTCAAAACTCCTCACAAGTCTCAACTGTATTTCCCAAGAGTTTTTGAAATAAATGACACCATGCCACCAGCTCCAGCTGGTAAATGGAATCACAAAGTGCCACACTAGCTCACATGATGGACTTCAGAGTTTTTTACCCTCATCTGCTGTTGTTCTGGGCCATGTCTGATTTTTTTTTTTCTTTTCAAGCATTTTTATCAGAAAAATATTCCATTAAGTCAGTCATCCTACTGCACATAATTATGTTCTTCTCTTGCAGAGATAATCAAAGCTTCTGGGAATTCCAGATATTATTATATAAAACAGAGAGCAACTGCTAAGCAGTGAATAATTGGTGAAAAGCTACACAGAAGAAATTAGACCACAGGTAGAAGGCCTCATTCTGACTGCAGAAAAAGAGCAGAAAACCAGAATTTTCTGCTTGTAAAATTAACTGAGTGACTTTGTGTCCAAGAGTAGAGCACACAGCTAAGCACACAAACTCCAGCTGCAACATGGGCCTCTGAACACTTCTGAACTCGAGGGAACCCAAATGAAGACACTGAGGGGCTGCAGCATCACAGCTATCTGCTTGCAGAGCGTGACGTGCAGCGTTAGTGTCAAGGAACCACTCGAACCGTAAGCTATCAAAAACCGTAAGACCTGGTGTAAAACCATACTTCCACCTAGTAAACCCCTGAAGAGAGAAATCAGGCTCCAGTGGTAAGTTGAGTAATTCTGATCTTGCAAACGGATTTAACAAAATAGGCAAGAAGAATTTAAAAATGAACCCAACTGCTAAAAATCTGTATTTGAATTTAATGACCAACAAAGTAAAATTAAAGTTTCCCTTTCTTCTTTCTTCAGTTTTCCATTAAAGTTCTACAATGAGCTTCTACTAGTGTGAACAAGCAACTTGAAAGCACAACCGGATGGGTACTAGAAATACATGTGTATAAGCAGAATGCACTTAAAATACCCTTTGTTTTCTTCATTATGAAAGTCTAATTTTGTTCGTGCTACTGCTCAAAGTACTCAGAAACTATCTGGCAGAATATCTGGTCAACTACAGCAAGGCCTTGTATTTCTAAGAAATTACGACCATTCTACCGGTTACTGCTGAGAAGGGGAACAATTTCAGCGCCAATTAGGGGGAGCAGAGAGTAACAGAGTGGATGTCGACTTTATGCCACCTGCCCCTTCCAACATTTCCCGCGATCACGTTCACCGCACCGAGCGTGAAGGAAGTACACGCAAAGTTTAATGAACGTGAGCAGAAAACGAGCGTATTGCAGAAAAAAAATGTGTGTGTGAAGCACTGCAGGCTGGGGCTTTCAACCTTTCATCTTGGGATCAACACACCGCACCTTCTTCCAGAAGGCACGCACCCCGAGAGCCAGGGCAGGGGAAGGGCAGAGCCGCCCGCCAGCGGGTCAGCCCTCGGCCCCCGCGCCGCTAAGGGCCGGTTCCCGTACTCGGTTACCAGCCCTGCCTCCTCCTCCTCCCACCCTCTTCCATTTGGATCACGCCCTCGCACCTGGAAGCAGCCCCCCCC
>WAAD01010462.1:138182-183257 GCA_013389945.1 Fregata magnificens | reverse complement strand
CTACCGGCGCGGCGCCTCCGCCCTGGGCTGGGCCGGGGGAGGAAGGCGGCTGCCATCGCACTTGAGCTGGCACCCAGGTTGCCCAGCCTGGGATTTTCCCTTCTCCTCCTGGACGGCGTCAGCCGCGAGGTCGGAGCCCCGCAGGCAGCCTGCCAAACGGCGCTGAGGGTTCACAGAAACGCTGCATCGGGCACGCTGTAGGCCCTATGAGCTTTCCCCAGTGAAGGCCTGAACAAGTACCTGAGCGCCTGTCTCCTCTGCACCCAAGCCTCACCGAGGCTAACAAGCTCAGCGCTCCCAAGTCTCATCAGCCCTGCGTTGCCAGGGGGTTATCAGGGCCCAGCCCTGCTGCGCTGGACAGCAAAGAGCACGGCCACACATACCATTCAGGAACAACCAGCGATGCCTACTTTTTTATATAATGGGCTACTGCTGAGACCTGGTGCCCAGGAAACAAAGGACGTGGACTCGGTGCCCTCAGCTCAAGGGGTTTTAGAGCCCCAGTTCGGGTTACTGCGGTGCTCGCTCCTCTCCCAGCTGAAAGGTGTGCTGTGCAGCCAAGAACACCCCTTTGGAGGCAGAGGCCGGGGCCAAGAAGTACTTAAGTTTTTTGTATTCAAGCAAGATGCCCCAACTTCTTCCTCTGGTAAGAAGTGTCACCTCCATTGGAGTCCCCCCAAAGCCTTATGCAATGCTCCCTGCCGCTGTGGTATGACCGGCCAGTCTTCACAGTAAGAGCACCCCTGAAGATTCAAAGATGATGGAAAGCAGGGGCCAGCTCTGTCCTCTCCAGGGGATGTGCTCTTCTCATGGCTACATCTTTAACAGTTGGCTAAGGCCAGGCCCTTTCTCACTTCTCACCTTACCCATCCCACGTCCCCTTCTGCACAAGTACCCAGTTTCAAGAGGGATGTGTAGAGAGTATTGTGACTCTTCTTGTTAAGTGCTTGGGTAAACTGAAACAATTCAGCATTTGAATTCTGAAAATGTCGCTTCTTGGCAAAACTGTTAATTTAAGGAGGGAGAACCGTTTATTCTTTAAAAATGACTCACCAGAAGTTTTCAATGAGCACAGGAGTGGTAAGGGGGAGTCTTCAAGGACCTAAGCACGTGTACAGGTCATTTGCTTTTTCAAAGACCGAAGTCAACTGGCCTTTAGTTTTGCATAGTCTGCTTTTACTTATTTTCCCTGTACGTCTCAGTGCATATTCACATTCACGATGCTGCCTTTGGGCCTCTGCCTAGGTTTCTCCAGCATCCAGTGCAGAAGGGTGCTTATCCTACTTGCAGTGCATTCACTTTGCCAGAATAAGTATTAACTGATTCGGAATAGTTAGCTGTATGTTTCCTAGCGAAGCAGTCTGGATTTACAATGCATGTGAGTCTGGATTCTGCAGCTCCAAAATTTTTTTTTTTTTTTTTTGTCAGTATTCCTACCTTTCTGCAGAGTTCACATCAGACTGTGAACTTGCATCTTACATCAGGCTCACTGGGGTAGAGAGACAAAAAAAAAAAATGAAGATCCCTTCCATTCATGGTTTAAGAATGATGAACTGGGAGAAGTATGGTGCCAGGCTTAGTGATACATCCGTTCCTGCTCTCGCTCTGATAGGTCTTGTCGCTTTTGCTAGCGTACACGAATGGCATCACACAAGTTAAAAAACCTCACCCAAGATTAGAGCAGGAAGGAAAAGTAAGAATGTTTGTTGGGAAACTATTAGGGAATTTCAGCTCAGCACTTCAAGAATATGAAAGAAACAAGCATAGAAATGTGGGCAGTAACTCCCAGTAAGGTAACGTACAATTTCCTGGCAAAAGAAGGTACAGCACTCACTTTGGGAAGGGAAATAAAAACACTATCGTGGCTATTTTCATGTGAACACCTATTTTTGGTGGGGTTTGGTTTGGTTTTTTTCCCTCAGTCTGGTAGGGCTTTGTGGTAGCATTAATTTAGAACATAACTTTTTCAGTAAAATGATCGCAAGAGAACCTTATTCCCAGGCTGTGCTCATTTTAGTACTGGTGTCTTCTATATAGGATCTAGGCCCTAACACTCCTCCCCCTTTGCCCCTCAAATTACAAATGGTTTCAGGATAATACAACATAACTGAGAGAAAAAACGACGAGTTCCACAATTCCTTCTTCCATTAGATTCCCACTGAGTCCATGCTTCAGGCGATTTCTCAAGGAACAAGAAGGGGCTACCTGGTATGGCCGGGATTATCAGAAACAACCCATAGTGTCAGCACAGCATAGGTGGAGAACTCTGCTCCTGAATAAACAGATAAATGGACTGTGTTAAGCAACAGGTCAAATTAGTGAAGGAGAGTAGAAAACCATCTGTTACACTTGGCTGACTATGTAGGACAGCACACTACACAGAGACAATTGGCTTTTATTGTATGTACAGCAGTAGTTATTTCTTTAAAAAATCCTCTTCTCAGGCTTTTTAGTGATATAATAAATCTGTACATCATAGACTTCTTAATTGCACCAACTTAATTTTGTGTACACAGAGAAAAAAGAAAAAAAAAAACCCACCACAGAAGAAGTGACTATCACAGCTGAATGCTAGAAAAAAATGTTTTATCCCACCTGGAGTATCAAAGCATAATACATTATTGGGAAATACAGAGGTTATAGTATTGGAAAGACCTCAAACCCATCCGTCCCAGCTATTTTCACACCATGCCAGCACCTTGTATAGTAACAGTTTGGATATCCTGAGTGAAATGATATTATTCACCCTTAACTTAAAGTGATCACCCTCATTATATAGTTAAGCTTGAGTTGTTTGTCACCAAGGCTGTGGCTTAGCAATGTACAGAAGCATATGCTAACTTTAAACACATGAACAAATCCACTTAGGTCCTGTGGAGGTCAAAGCATGAGGTCAGCTGTTCCCATTCACACTGGGAATGTCTTAGTCCGGAGCTACGGTATACTTAATTCTGTACCAGGATAAGCACGCACTGCAAACTTCAGCTCTACAATTCAAAAACGAATAAACTAAAATGAAAAAGCCATGCGGCTCCCACCTTGTATAGAGCTCTTGCTCCCTGTAACACCTAGCGCTACCAGAGCTGAAAAAGATGTTAGAACAAGAGCAAGACTCTTATTTTCCTTCCCCATATGCGTTTGGTAGCATTTTATGTAGTCAACTTCCCTTTTTCCTATGATACTTTGCCTATCAAAACCACCAAAACTTTACAAGAAATACACAGCAGAAACCTTTCACTTGAAAACCAGCTAGAATCAGCGAGGAGATGCAGTACCAGGAAATGCTGTAAAATTTCACTGATCCTCAAAACTGGTATCATTACCAGGCAACAGAACACCTTGAAAAAAGCAGCACTGGAAGCCAAGTCCTCTCAAGAGCCAGACAGTAACTACAGGTCTGTATGACCTGGAGCCCCAACCTCTCTCCCACAGAAAGAGCAGGGGAAAAAGAAAATCTAACAGAAAGCATAAGAATAAAGCCCAGTATTTATGCCTGCACAGTTTATGACCTGTCCATTAAGTCGAAGAAGTTTGCCAAAGGTATTTTGCTTTTTAAATGAATATGAACTTTTTTTCCACTACGGCATTCCTCCTTCTTCCTGCCGCCTAAGATTCACAAGTTTCATACGTAGTTAGGAGTGAAATGACTGTCATTTCTTCCTGGGGTGAATTGGATATGAAATACTGGTGACCTAGGGATAAAGGACCCCCTCCTCTTTAAAGTGACTTTTAACATGATCTCAGTCACTTTAAGAAAGTTACCTAGCTTGTATTCACACTTGAGATATTAGGTAGTTTTACTGCTTTAATCTACAAAGAGAAATTTATCTCCTGTACTACTTCCTCGGTCAAAATTCACACTAAAGCCAAGGCAAATCTTGGTTAGATAAGGATGCAGGTTGTCTCCATCAAGGCAAATGAAAAGCTAAAATGCCATAAAGCAAAACGAACCACAAACACAGATTAAGAAGGTTCAATTATGGGCAGAAACATCCTTTAGAAAGGAAAAGCAAGCCTTCATCTCTTAGTCCTCATAAAATAAATACCATGCTTTCTTTGCTGTATAGAACATCCAGAAACACAAAAGTGGAAGAAAAGGGGCAAAAAGGAAGAAAGATTTCACAGGTTGTTTCCAAGCTATTGTTCTGAAGTAATTAAATTGGAAGACAGAAAACAAGAAGTTTTCAGTGTAATACCACGCAGAGATTTGTCCTACTGTTCAAATGTGTAGCTATTAAAATGATGAAGATTGAAAAACATAAAAGAGCAAAATTATTCCCTCCAGCATCCTTCACACAACTGCACAGGAAATATGCAGCACCTGACAGGATACATTGCAGTGTTAGTTATGCCAGTTTACAAATCCAGTCTTCCCGACACAAACCTGTAGCATAGCTCCCGCTGGTTGTCAGGACCCAACTGACACTGACCTAAATATTAGTACGCAAAAAATGTACATACACAGATCTCCTGATCTTAAATGACAACCTAATCGTCTCAGAAGGTGGGAATGGGATTCAATATTATGGGCCTTTGGAGTTGTCACAACTGAGCAACTCAGTTCTCCCTTTGCGTTTAGTACTTCAGCTTGTTTTTACAACAGGACATAAATTATTTGTAGAGGAGTAGGAAGAGGTGAGGAACACACCAGCCAGATATGGAGGTCAAACATCAAACCAAACGATGCTTATTTTCCTGAGGAGTGAAGGCAATTAAAAAACAAGATTCCCTTTTTGCCCCAAATGCCTTGCTTTCCTCATTTTAAGAATTCATTCTCTCTCAATGTATGCGAGCCCAGACCTTCACACAGTTTGCAGTATAGAATGTTCTCGTTCCCGCCATCAAGACACGCATTTAGGCAATCACCAAGACCTTAAGAAAGAGGAACCAAAAAACCACTTCAATGTGTATCTGTTCTCTGAGGTAAGCTACAAGCAAACCCTACTCCTGTATTCTGCAAGTTATTCAGTGTTATTGCCACCCCATTCTACAGTACATGATAAAGCTTCTGTAAATTAAAATCCCAGTTCAGTAATTTAAGCAGACTTCAAGTAGTGTTATGTGCTCCCTTTACATTCCCAATTCCACAGCTCTTTGCTTTTACTGTAAGGGGGTCCTACCCATGGAGCTCAGTCTCACTTTGATTTCTTGAACTCGGTGACCAGTTGTGGTTTTCTCCTTCAGCAAACAAGAGAGAGCATTTAAAACGTGGCAGGGATTTGACTCCGCCCCCCCGCTCTGTCATGGAAAGAGCTCCTAGTAAAGTCAAAGGAAAAAGTGTATGTTGAGAGAACATAAAATCAGTTTTTAACGCTCGTATCACGAACCACTGTAGAACAAATGAAGAAACCTAACTTCTACTTTGTATTAAATTAACAATTAATGAAAGTGTTCAAGCACATTCAAGCTCGACAAACCTGTATTACTGAACTGAGATTTCTAAGCACATTACAGCTCTAGAAGACTCATTTGTAACCAATTTTCAAAAGACAGAATATTAAAATACGTTCAAGTGTTTTCATAATAAGCAGCATGCTTAAATGTACAACTATTTGATAGCCTGGACTGCTGCACTACCACAGTGATTTTAGGAGATTACACATAAACAGTATTTTTAAACAGTAGGCTCAGTTAAAAGATTTTGACAGTTCATTTCTTCTAATATGTTCCTGGTAAAAAAGAAACCAAAAGCCCTCTACTTTTATATTCTTTGTAAAAGTATTTACCAAGGAATCTAGAGTCCCATCAGCAGTTTTGAAATGTGTTTCTGTTCTTCAGTGACTTTCTATTTTTGAAGAATGATTTAAGTTGAAAGCCCAAATACCTGCCAAAGTGTTGGATGTCTTAAGAGGAGGAAAGGAGGGAGGGGAAATCACTGTTGGCAAAGCAGGCACAAATCTATCATCCATTCATGTCAGTAATTTAGATGGAATGGATGTTTTTCTTGGCTGAAGAGAACAGGCTTGGTCCTTTGTCCTCAGTAGGAATGTAGATGATGGAAAAGTACAGGTATGCACAAAAGATGGTACCTGTGAAATACTGACTGACATTTTACTCTTTTTAATAGCCAAAAAAAGAACTATGCCTTTACTTTCATCAGTTTTTCCTTTTAATTTAAAGGAGACAGCTGCAATATTTAATGAGGAAAAAACCTAAAAAACCTCACCCAACCAACCGCTCACCACATGACAACACTGGTAGGTCTAGAAACTGAAAGACAACTAAGGGAATTGTTATTATTATTTTTTTAAACCCTCTCTTCACAGCTGTGTTTTCCAAGATCTCAGTAAGTGTTTGGCAAGTAAACCAAGCTGTCTAATGAAAAGCATTATAGGGTTAAATACGCTCTATTCACTACTTATTGCTCTTAGCTTTGCATTTGATATGATGGTTAATATACTTGTCTCACAAGTACTTGGGAGAAGGAATTAGAGCCTCATAGATGGGTTTTTGCATTAGCAACGCAGCTTCTCACACAGAGAAGAAAAGCTACATATAAGAATTTGTAAATGTTTTGTTTGTGAGTAGGCTCAAGTAGACTTTAAAAAAAGTTCTGTTTTTTTAAGCATAACTTATGCACAGAACGTTAAACAATACGCTAGTATAAGTATTTGCATAATTTATTGATTTATGGCTAATATCAAAGGCATCTCTCCACCTACGTGGACTGAGCAGTTATTACAGCAGGCTACAGTTATTACAGTAGGCTATCTTAATCAGCATTTTAGTTCTGCTTCTGAAAACTTACCCGTTTCCAAATTACAATATAAACTGGATCTGGGTCCCTCTTTTCCCTTTCAGCCTGACTAGAAAAACAAGTTGAGACTTGTGTTGCTACTATTCCAGGCTGCAGTAAGGAAGCACAGTGGTATCTTCTCTTTTTATAGTGGTTCAGTCATATAGCAGGTATGATGTTTCAGTTCTTAGCTCCCTGTTAATGTAAACTAGGTGCTTACACGCAGGTCCTCGCCCACCTGCACCATTCCCCATCCTCCCTCATCTTCTACATGGTCCTCCAAAAGCTGTCATGATAGAACTAGCGCTGCTTTTATTTGGAGGAGCAACTTTATAATCAGAGAGAAAAAGCGTTCTGGAAAAATAAACAAAAGACAAGCTTTCTGTTTATTCCTGGACCACTATATTAGTGAACATCATTTTATGCAAGTCATCAGCCGTATTTGTATTTGCTAGTACTGCTCTGTAAACAAATGGTCAACTGATGTGCAAGTATCCCATCAGAGAGTGTTTAGTCTTATACGTATGGTTCTGCCGAAGCACCATTCAGTTTGTTCTTGCTTTTGTTTTTGGAAAGGAGCTTTCTGTTCAGAATACGTGAAAGCGTGCCTCCCTTCTTGCGCGTTTCCTCTGACAGTGGCTGCTGCAGGTAGACAAGATCATTGTGTGACTGACTCATTCCTGGATCTTTCTGATGTTGCCGCCGGCGGAAAAAGAGCTTTGCGCTTTTTCTCAAAATCCCACCTGTGGAAGCAAACAGCAGAGGTGCAGGACACTTTAGACAGAACAGGCTGCTTTCCTCTTGGAGCTCAGCTTTAACTGTAACTGCAGCACGACTGAAAAAAGCCTTGGCCTTAACATTTCCAGTTTAAGCATCACCCTGGTAAGTATTCAAACAATGTTAGAAAGCTAAGAGCGTGCTGAATCTAAAGCAAGAATATTGACGGTTTGTAACCTAGAGGCCATAATAGTAGGAGTTCCACCTTGGAATAAGTGATTTCAGATACTGGCAAATGTGAGCAATTGTCGTGCTTTCAGTCAGAGGCACACATACATACACTACACGCTACTAAATGCTCCTTGCCCCGCTGTTGATCCAGCTCTCTCCCAACTGAACACCACTGAGAAATTCAGACTCCATGGAAGTATATGTTCTTCTGCTTTTCCTCATTCCATGCAAGTATCATGCAACTGAATCATGACAGACTGTGGTAGTTCTAGATCTATGCATATACACACACTTGTACAGTTAGCAGAAATGTTCAGGAGAGAAGAGCTCACATAAATTGCTAGAGGAGTACTAAAGAAAAAAGGAATTTTCCTTCAGTTCTTTCAGAAATGATGCTGTTGAAAAGGAAGGAAAGATATTGTGAAACATGCCTATGAGCAATAAATATTAATCCTGTGATTTCAGCTTCTAAAGTCAATCCACATATCTTGTGGAAGTCTCCTTCCTTACACTTTATTAGTTTCAAATGCTCTTCCGAAAGCTATGGTAGTGTTCAAACATACACATGCACAGCGTTTGGTGTGGGTTGTACACTGGGTTCTCACATGTCAAACAGGCATATCCAATCTTTCCAATACAATAAAAGTACAGAGTATTTTATAAAAAGAATGAAATAGAAGAAGTAATGTTACTCTTTGTTCTTTCAGAGATCAAAGGAGCAGAAAAAAAAAAGATTAGCCCGTGATGCGCAACATGAAGGTGGCATTTTAATTTGAGGTGAAGGACACTGTTGGTGCTGGAGAACAGCACCTGGCAGTCAGCCTGCATGCAGTAGGCCCATACAAGCCAGACAGCATGTATTCTATATGAATTCAGTAGCACCACCTAGAACAACAATCACGAAGCATTTGCTATTTTAAAATCCTGTTAAGAATAGCAATTCACTTCAAGCAGATTAAAAATAACATTACATCTGCTTCCAACAGGGTCAGAAATTTGCTCAAATCCCTTCTGCGGTAAATTAGGTTGCTTTATTTTGTTGTGTTCCTTCCCTTGATCCCATTGTCAAACCTATTATGCAGCCAAGGCAATTGCAGCTGTCATCTCACCAGGGACTCGGGACTCATGTTGCCAACACCAGCCACCAGTACTGTTCTCTCTTTGCAAGCTCGGCTTGTTCTTGGAGCCACCGTTCTGCCAAATTCCGCTTTCCCTTCCCGTGTGCACACATGTTCCTGATGCGTAAGACAGCTCGGTGGCAGCTGGCAGGGACACCACTCCAAGCTACCAGCAACACTCAGCCTGGTGTCAGTACATCAGCCCAATGTTAAAATAGCAAGAGTTTTGTGCAGAATTGTGTAGTGGTGGTGTTCAAGTGGCATGAGCCAATTTGAGCGAAGGAGGACCCAGGTAGCAAGCCAACACAGGAGCCTTCTGGCAGTCAGACTAGTACGTGAGGACAGCCATCTCCCCGGCAAAGCTTCCATACCTCATTCCCGCACCACTCTCAGGTTTCCTGATTCTTTCTCAGTTCAGCTATTAATTCCTGTCACCACACAGTCTTAATTCTGCTTTTCTTCCCATTGCAAATGGATACAAAAAGCAACACACAGACCAATTCTTTCATACGATACTGTGCAATAGCTAGAATTACATATTTGTCCCCCAAGGACTTGACACAGGCTGCATGTCATTTTGCACAGCGATAGCTGCAGAATAGGTATTTCATGGCAGCTCTGTTTGCATGCAGCCAGATGCTTCTTTGTTCAGACGGGAGCGGTTACAAACATGTGCTTGGGATTATTACTTTGTATTTTAAGGACTAAGCACTCAGCACCTAGGAGGATATTCTAGCATGTTTTGTCTTGCTGCTGCTGAGACTTTACTCACAGGGCACGATGGGATGGAAGCAGAAGTCAGCTGAAAGCAACTGGAACTCATGGATTTGAATCTTGACTGCTCTCCCATCACCCTCTGATTGATCTTTTTGGCAAGGCAGTACCACTTCAAGCTGTTGTCAACACCATAACAGAAACAGCATTCAACCCCATGATACTGACAGTTGTTAATATGCAAAGGCTGGAGGGGATTGATGAGGCCTTGCTGCTGTGCGGCTTTTGTTTTAGCAGTCAGCTGTTCTGCCCAGCAGTCTTGGCAGCTGCAGCTGAAGCTGTGCCAGCTGAAGGAGTAGGACAGAAGGGTTTATCTGTAAGCAGCTATTTAGTCCTATCCATTCAGACTGATTTCTCATACTAGGAAATAGAACCGAACCAAGAATGCTGCAAAAATTGTGCCGGTGGCCTGGGACAACTCGCTGCAGCTGCAAAACCGCAAGTAGCGCTTCCCTGAGAGCAGCACAGGGTCAGCGCAAGCAGCAGCCCCCCTGACATGAAAGCTCTCTGTGTTTTTGGAGGTACTGAGGTCACTGCTACCTGGAAGCTTGCCACATCCCCGCTGCCACCCATCGGTCTCTAGCCAGTTTGGTACGTGCTGCCTGACAGTGGCTCCAGCTGTTGTGGAGGCATGCACCCCTGCTAAGAAGGCAGGGTAGGGCAAATCACAAGCTTGGCAATGCTCGTGCTATTTGCATGCTTACTTCTCGAGTTCAACAGGATCCATATGCCAACTCTGCCCCTAACACCAGGAGCTAAGCAGAGAGCATGTCAAGAGTCCTGTACAGACTGACTAGTCTTCATAGGCTCCTGTGCACTAGTTTAGGGTGTTCTGAAAATGCTTGTGGGGCTAGGATCACTTCTGAATCTCATTTTTGTTAATGAAGGAAGATTTCCTTCCACATCTACAGGGGTACAAATAGAGATCGCTTTTTCCATTCCTTCCCAACTTCCAAAACAGTTTTTATCCAGGTGGTTTTGTAAATACCTGCTAAGGTCCTCGTAGCTCTACGAGTCAGGCTAGCAAAGAGATATAGAAAACCGTAAGCAGCAGGTTTTAAAATAAGCTTTCTGCATATGCATATACAGTTATGCGGTCACACATGGTTTGCATGAGCAGATGTTTGATTCATAACCAGATACTACAGGAATGGGCATGACGGAGAGGGATCAGGAATGTAGAGCACCCCTCCAAGCCTTCCTTGCTATCCATTCTGCATGACCCACCAGGACAGCACGACCACCAGAAGAATGATCTGTTACAGCAGACTTGTCTGCTAAGACACCTGAGCACGGTAAGGTAATTTTGGAGGGAGGAAAGAAATGGATGGGGGAAGAAGAAAATGGGTGCCAAACTAGGTTTTGCTTCAGTTTTTACAATGAATGTACCATTGTAAAGCTACGTTTTCTTAAAAAAATAAGACAAAATAAACTTACTGTGTAGGTAATTAATTCTGGTTGGCATAGTAGTCCTCTTAAGTTTATACAAGGGAATGGGTAAGAAAGAGGAAGTCAGAAAGGTAAAAACGAAAAATATGCAAGGGTAGGAAAAAAAAAAAAAAAGGCAGACAGTGCTAGCTTTAAGACATTAATACCATACACAAGGCTTTTTAAAGCAGAGGGGGTTTTGTTTTGTTTTGTTTGGGGTTTTTGAGGACTCTTTGTTGTTGTGTTTGGTTTTGTGTGTGCTTTTTTTTTTAAAAAAGGGAAGGTGTTTGACAAAACAGACACCTTGAACTAGTCAAAGCTAACTGAAAGCAGGGGGGTGGAAATGTGGAAATGTTTTCCTCTCTCACTCCATAAAATGCTACTCAGCTATGACAAAGCAGAGGTACAAGAGTTCCACAAAGAGATCTGTGTATAAAGAAAGGGATTTGAGAGTGTTTTTAAAAATATTTTTTCAAGATGAGACAATTCTCAAATATAAGAGATACTTTGCACTTTTTAGCAGTTCTATACTACACCATGTAAACAGGATCTTTAGAAGCTTTATCTCTTTGCAACATACTGCACAGGGAAAAACAAAACTAGACAACAGTTCACGTACAAACTTCCACTTGCTTGTTTTAGAATAACATGTTAAAGAAGAGTCCAGAGGTTTTGCAAAATCTCATACAGCTTCCTAAACTTTTCCAGGCTCCAGATGAGACATCCCTTCACAATTAACCCTCTACCTCCACCTCAAACACACCCAAACCTTTCCAATGCCTGACCAACTATGTCAAATTGATTGTTGCTGTACCATCCTGATCTATCAGGTGGAGCAATACAGCTGCGAGAAGGCCAGAAAACCTCGATGCCAAGGGAGAGCCTTGGCAAAGAGGTCCAGTGTATGCCTTATGCAGCGGGGATTAAAAAAATCTAGTAATATACTGAGGTTTTGCAGTAAGCCATTTTACAGTATCTCTGGGTAAGGAAAGAATAGAAAATAATAAAGTGAAAGAGGGATGGATATGGGTGAGAAACACAACAATTTTTGCAACTTCAATGTGCAGCCCATGAGACTGGTGTGCCACCTGTTCAGGACATAGTCCACTGCACTGGCTCTTGTGTCAGACTTCTAACAGCCCCTGTGTTTACCACTTAGCCACAAACCAGTGCTACAGCCTCAGAGGTTAATGGATTTATAAAGGAAACACAAAGAATCCTAAGACATTTTCAAACTGCAGCTATCCAGGTGTGTAACTACATAAGCAAAATGATCTGACCCTTTATTTACTTACTAAATTACCCTTTATTCCATTTTCTTTAGCAAACTACGTATTAATGAAATCCGTGAAAAGGGAGAAACTGTTCACAAGGCAGTTAAGAGTGAGTGCGCTTCTGGTTTAGCCATGGTGCCTCCTGAACACACGATTTAGTGAGGGCAGGGGAGTCTTGTGCTCAGAGATGTGAAGGAAGAGAAGAAAAATATCAGAAAGCAACCGTGGAACCCTGCCATTTTCACGTTAGTAATGGGGCTGCTAATATAGCACAAGTCCTTGTTTACAAGAACACGGTTTTCATCAAGGAATTAACAATGTGGCTAGTTATTTCTCTCCCAGATAACTGAGCTGGGCTTAGTGAGCTGCCCTTCAACTTCTAAGGGTGAGCCCTTCTGTTTCATGATGGAGGGGAGTGTAAGAGAGCCTGCCGTGTCCTGCAGAGCCAGAGGACTGCACTTTTTATGGCTGCTAGTAAGACAGCTTCAACCAACCCCACATCACAAGGAGTTTAAGGACAAAAACCAGTAAGAAAGCATGAACTACTACAGTGTTGCATGACACTGCCAATTAAGTCGAGAAAGCAGTCATTCACTATAGCAGAGGTAAAGATCACATACCTTTCGATTTTTTCATGCTCCCAGTTTCTGAAACACTTAATGAGCTCCCAGATATTTCTTCACACGTCTGGTCTAAGAGCGTGTTGGTGTCCCACTGTTGGCTGCCATTCTCTAAACCCCAAGCCTTATGGGCACTTTGCTGTGGGTCAGTATCAGGTACTATTTCTGAAGCACCTAATGATAGCTTTTCATCAGAGGTGACTTTTGCAACAGCTTCTTCCACAGTGGGTGGATTTACTTCTTTGCAGGAGCTGTCCATGGCTGCAGCATAGTCCATCATCAGTGCAGCTTCACTGTCCTGAGATAAAGAGATCTGCCCAGTGAAAATAAGAGACGACACTGACACAAGCCGCTCTGCTGGAAAAAAACAAGCCTCCCTGCAAAAGTTCTTTTCTCTTCTTTACACTTTTACTTGTATTGCTCAGGGCTATCAGAAAGCCACTGTGAGGCTTCCTTAGCTCCACTAAAGGAGAGGAGCATATAGCCAAGTTTTAATAATGTTGTTAATGCCAAATGACTGGGAAAAAAAATATTTAAGTACATGCCTCCCTAGCCCCACTGCTAATAACAGGACTCTTTCCTACATGTGCTGCTGTAATGAAGTATCAGCATGCGTAGACAATAATCTTTTGGTCTTTTTAAGAAAATAAACATCAAAGTATTTCATCTTGTAGAAGGACTTCTTGGCATCTATATCAGCTAAATACAAATCCATGCAGTTCCAGTGCCCCCATCTCTCAAGCAGATACATCCATCACTGTGGCAGCTGATCCTCATTCCCCCGCCCCAGCACAGCACAGTGATCATGAGGGGATCCATGCCCACTGACTCGGCTTTCACTCAGAGCTCTTTAGGTGTCCTGTGCGTAACAGGAAGACTTGACAGCACAAGTCCATACAGCAGCCTGTAGGGAAAAGACTACAGGCAGGCACCAAGCACCAGATGGCAGACTGAGGCTGTGGATGAAGAAAGTCTGGAAGAATGCTATATGCCATGTGAGAAACAGTCTTCTGTTTGCCCTCCCTCTGGAACAGCCCAAAGGACTAGGATATTTTTCAGAGGGTTTTAACAACTTTGGAAAAACCAGAAATATCTTTCATACTTTTTATGTGCATATTCCCTCCATGGGCGAAACACAGAGAAGGACTAATTATCCTCTGTTCTCACCTAAATCCCTAATCATCCCACTCCCATCCAAGGATACCATGCATTTTCAGTCAGGCTGTCAAATCTAACAATCAAAAACCAACACCCTCCCCAACAAACCTATCCGGATTTGGCTTAACCTGAAACAGTTATTGAAACAAACTGGCACACAGACCTAGATCCTGCAGAGACTGCTGAATGGGAGACAGCAGAACGCATGTTAATGTCACACTCAGTGGAGCAAAGACTTTACAGTACTAAGCATTAGATGTAAGTGTTGGTTTCTGCTCTACCTTGGACACCCCCGAAATGATAATGGTGCTTTTCTTTCTAGGAGACTTCAGCTTCTGCTTTGCAGACTCACTTAACTGCCGGATGGCTGCTTCTGCAACAGGATCGGTGCCATTCAGTACCAGCAGTTCTGAAAAGAAAGCATTATTTCAGAGGGAAGAAAGAAAAATAGGAAAAAACAGAGCAAAGAGAGGCAGAGTTTGTTCTTGACTTAAAATTCAAAGAAATTAGCAGAAAAGGTATAAACACCAGGCATACCAGAACATCATCCATTTGACCACCCAGCTATTGGGTCTTGTCTTTCCCTTCTGTTATCCATTCTTTTGAGAAAAGGTACCTAAGTTGCACTTAGAAACCCTTGCCCTGAGCACACAGGTGGTTTTGGAAGCCTAGACAAAACATGCAATTATTTCAATGCATTGCTACACTGCGGTGACTATAATCCAGAAGCGGTGGGTAGAGCATCAGGTATCACAGTAATTAAGAGCCATAGTTCTAACACGGTACAAAGCTGGCATGTGCTACTACTTCTTCAGGTAGCTATTTTGCTCTTTTTCCAGACATCCTTACTCAGCATTTCCAGATTTGCTATGGCACTATGACAGAATGGGGAACGCAAAGTGGCAGTCACTCTGCTCTTTATCAGCTACCTCTAAAGCCTGTAAAGTGTACCTCCTTTTCCCCTCCTAACATTGCACAGGAGTACCAAACCTGCTTTATAAAATTCTCTTTAGTGACAAACACAAGTTTATTTTTAAGCATGGCCATTTCTGGCATCTAATACGCAAGTACTCTGGGCACAGCAAATACACACTAACCAAATTCGTCAAGCTTAGGAACAAACAAGGCTAAGAAAGTTAACAAGACAAAAATCCCCATATTTAATTGTCTGAGGTGGGCTTTTCTGTTAAGAATTTTAACAACAAAAGAATACAGGCAGGAATAGCACCAGTGTTAATTAAACTGAGCAGTGTCTTTTGCTACTGTGACATTAATGCAATAAAAGACAAGGCCTGAGTAATTATGCTGCACCAAGTGTCTCAGATACTTTTGGTACTTAAGAGTATGTGTGCACAAGGGGTATGCACGTCCACGCATGGCTGCACACTCACCATAAACCTCTACTTTTCCATCTCCCTAGCCACTGCAAAGCCCCCAGGAACAGCTGAGAACATCCAGGACAGCATCAGTGGCACTTACTAATTCTTATCGTTGTCATCACTTAGAACTACGGCATGGCCACGGCATCTTTTCCATAGTGCTTGTTGCTATTTTGGCATGATGTTTGTAGTAACTACTACCTAAGTTACTGCCATACCAAATGCTCCTTTGTATTTCTTTCATTTGGCTTAAACTTTCGTTCTAATGAGTAATTCTTCCTGCTGTATTGTACAAACATTTCACAGAAATTCCCCTGCACTCCCATAAAAACCCTGTCCATATCAGTGTGCTCTAAGTTGTCTTCAGATGAGTTTTCCAGTAAGTGCTTTGTATCTTTAATATCATAAACAGTTACGAGAGTCAACTCGGAAGTCTAGCACTATCTTAACATTTCCCAAATTGGCATAGTAATATCACGCTGCTTCATCATATCAGAGTACTTCTTAGTCTTGAGGTTGGGAAAGATTCCTAGCATTCAATATGAATTCCAAGCATCCAATAGCACTTCCTTCAAGTGCTGTTACAGCTATTCACAGTTATTGGTTCATGCTTTTCCCTAGATTTCTGTCTTTTGGTCAATACATTTCTCTCTCTCAGCAAGCCTTCTGACTGTTCCAGGAGCAGCCTAGATCATCACCAGATTGTCCCATCTCCACTCAAATCTGTACAAAGAAAACTGGACTCCACATTGTGTGCCATTTGCAGCTAGACTGGGTCACATCTTTCATTACTGTTGCCTACAGAGCTACTGAAAGATCAAATAGTGACCACAGAAAAAATATGAAAATATTGCTGAAAATATGAAAAATATGCTGAAGATTCAGAGTTGCAACTGGAAAAGGTAAAATGCCCCAGAGTCAAATTCAGGTTTAATACAGTCAAAGTGAATTTATAATTAAAGTTATTATCAATGCCACCTGACACTCTGAAGGCACTTCAGCTGTATTCCAGGTGACTTAGCAAGGTGGACAAACAGGCACAGCAAGATTGTGTATTTGCATTAGCACAGAAAAGCCCAGTGGCAGGGCTAGGAAGAGAATTCAGTCTTCCTTACATCAGTCCAGCCTTGTGCCTTCTGCTCAGACAATGGCCTTAGACGTAAGCTTCACAGGGTTTTCATTTTGTGCAGTGTCCCCCACGCCTTTACAAAGGAGGAATCTTTCATTCAAAAGTAAGAGAAAGGACGGCCTGGCTCTTCTGCAGTCACCCCCCCTCTCCAAACCACAGCTCATTGTTATTTATTGAAAATTAGTAATTTAAATCACCAATTAAAAACAGATTTCTAGTGCAAGACTGCTATATGCCTAACCACAGTACTTGCTAACATAAACATCTCAGTGCCTGTTGAAAAACAGTAGCCATATGGGTTTGCTATTATTTTAACAGGATTACATTAATCCCATGTGCAGCAGAGAGACGTATTCCCATTAGCAGCTTTGAACATTTCTATTACCTGTATCTGAAGACGATAAAGTTTTGCTGACTGGAGCACCATGAGAATGGATAGCTTGAATAGACAAATCCTTTTCAATCACCTTTACTTTAACTGGAGTTTTCACAGGAGAATCTGAGAACCAAATTTTTTGGTTATTTAAACTATTCAAGACACTTATTATGAAAATAATAAGAATTTATTATACCAGTGTTAAAGCCTGTTCAAATCATAAGTGTTTGAGAAAGTCATTTAATACAAATTCTCAATGCATGCTCTATGGTAACCTGACCCCAAAAGACCTGTGAAGTGTAGGAATTTATTGTTTGTAAACATTTTACTGTAATATGCTAGACAACACCTACTTAAGTAAAAGATCTGCTTTAACAACTTAAAAGAATGCAGCTCTTTGTGAGACTTCACACAAAGACTGTTTAGAGGTTTTACTTTCACACTTATCCCAAGAAGAATCGGAGAATCTACTCCTGAAAGACATGGTGGAAAAAAAAACTTTGTCACAAGATGACACCAATCCTCATTAGAGATTATAATAAAGATCAGGTTTAGAAGGCACAGGATGGTCTGTCACCAGCAAACACTGTAAGAGTCTGATACTTTTGTCATGTGGAAAACCATCCACCAAAATCAAGCTCTTCTGCATTATCACTCTACCATGAAGTTTTATAGTGTGTATTAAAAGGAGCATTAACCACTCCTCTTGCAAGAACAAGGTTTCATGAAAATTAAAAACCCGATTCTGAAGAATACAAACAATGCGCCCCCCCGCCCCTGCAACACACCAGAGAAGTCTGGACAACAGCGTCTTTCCTTACATCCCACCCCCTCAACTTCTCCTGGTCCCCACGGCTAACCCCAAGAGTGAACACAGGAAGAAGTAGGCTTCCTCACCTGTGCTCAGTGGAGATGATCTGCCTTCTAGACGAGGTTTGGTTTTCACAGCAGTTACAGTAGTGACCACCGTCCCACAGGGCATCACAGTGCGATCCTTTTCTATCTTAGTGGCTGGCACTGGAGAAGAGGCTTGCCACGTCTTTAATTCATTGGGTTCTATAAAAGAGAACTAGGAAGACAAAAAAATTTCACCTTAGAAGCACAGTCAAGTAAGAAGGACACTAACGTTTCTAGCTAGTACTCCTTTAACATTTTTACTAACGTTCAAGAGCCAAACAACTAATTCTTTTGATAGACACAAATACTGTGTGAAGTGTTACCATGCGATCTGAATGCACTACTCTAACTCGGCCACAAATGGCACTGCGCTGCGAACGATAGTCCAGAGCACAAGATGAGAACTCGCAAGTACTTCCCGAAGTAAAAGATCCACTGTAAAACCACCCAAATGCAGTAGTACCTCTGCACTAATGGATCCCAGCCCGGGCCCCGGCTCTGAGCTGCTCTCACTGGCCCTGCTGTTCAGTGCAAAGCTTTGCTGCCCAGAAGGTTGTTTCCTGAACAAGTCTAGAGGTACAGTCACCTTTGCGGATAAAGGACCTAGAAGAAATAAAATCAACAAAATCAGCACACATCTGAGCTGTCACTATGTTTAAGGGTGAGAAGACGGGAAAGGAGGAGGAAGAACACAGGCAGCTAATTGCAAGAACTGGTTCTACACCACGGGGCAGAAACATGGCAGTTTTCAGAGCTTTCTTTCCATTTTATGACTATTCCTCACCGTGGCCTAATACTGTGCAACAGGAAAGAATGGAGACATAAAACATTACTTATTTGCAACTACTTCTGGCCATTATTTTTCCCTGTATATGCAGAATGTTTAGGGGAAAAGAAAACATCTAGAAATATTACTATTAGGTTCTTGAACAATCTCCATAACCAGCTACCTGCATCTTTCATTGCAGAGAACGCTCTGGATTCCTGGTAAACTGGTGCATCCTGAAGAATATTCTTTCTTAATTTGAACTTTAGTGCAAGTTCAGCAGTTCTCTTGTTCCTCCCCTCACTTTATTAGCTACACTAGACTGGAGCAAACCATTAGCAAAATTACTGCACAATTTCAGAGACTAAATCCTAGTATTCTGCAAAATTCAAAGACAAGTAGAGATCTACATTACATTCACATTACTCAGCTGTCTCCTCATTAATATGATTCTACTTTGAGTTTTCTATCCAAATATTTGGGAGAACAGCAGCTAAGATGGGGGAGGCGGGGAGGAAGATGATTGTCAGTGCAATCAATGGGGACCTTTTTCTTCAGGAAACCAGGCTGGTAGTAACAATCTCAGTAGGATGTGGAACATTACTGGTATTGTTTGAAAGATCCATTACTAAAGATGCTTAGGTACAGGCAAGACTAAACTTTATGCAAGAAACAATACACATTTGCTGACTGTATACAGATCCCATTTTTTTGTCAAAAATAAAAAAAATAGCATCCATATCAGAGAAATTTTTTAAAACACTTGCCTACATTTGACTTCCCAATCCCTCCAATAATTGCAGATCATATGCAAGGTATTGCACAACTTTGTATATCTAGATTATTAAAAATAAAAATAAATACAGTAACCCAAAACCAAAAATCAAACACATTCCATATGGCTATATTACTTATTAACCGTGGCTTAGATACAATACTATTACCTAATAAATTATTGGCCAAGCCTTCATCCGCTATCACAAGACACTATGAGTAAAAGCACATTTTTTTAAATCACTGGGTATGAAGAGCTTTGGCCAATGCTTTAAAACTTTTTCCTGAACTAAGTTGAATATAACGGATAGTACTAAAACACAGAGAAATAGCTGAGTGTCAAAAAGTAATGTTTCTTTTTTGTTTGTTTTACACCTGAAACCTGACATAAGAAGGAAAAAGCAAATGGATCCAAGAGGTGAAATACAGTTACTATTTCTAGCTACAGCAAAACTCTATCTGCGAAGTAACAAGCAGCGTATATGAGAAGAATTTATGATGATGTGTCATCACTTCAATAAAGCCCAAGCCATGAAGGACTTGGAGCAAGTTTACAAAGCTCATGCAAACACTTCAACATGCGCTCTGGTCTCAGCACCCACCTACCCCTCACCCCCACTAGGATGGTAATGCTTCTTCAAATAAACCAAATGCAATAGTTCAGTGGAGGGCTTTTCTTGCCACTGAAGCCTAATTGCAAACTGCAACAACAGAATCAAGTAGTAAAAATGTTTCAGCCCCCACGTTTTATGTTTAATCCAATATAATCAGAATTAGTGTGTTTTATACCTGGTAATTGCTAGGCAGCCTCTGGGGCTTGAAAAGGAAGGGTTTAGGATTAACACCCATGATTCCCGTTCAGCAACAGACAGACCTGGAAAGCTTAACTTGAAACCAAAATTGCTCACAGTGGATCTGTTAGAAGTTTAGAAGGCTGAAAAATTAGGATATCAGCACATGGAAGACTCAGTATGTTGGCAGTCTAGAAAGAAACTCAAGGTTTCCCTGTAACCTTAACTCAGAGGAGGACAGAGACACATGAACAGTGTATTCTCCCTTCTGTCCATAATTACTCATGGAAATAACAGTGTACATAGACAGCACTTAACCCAGTTCAATCAGTGTTGCCCAAGAACTCCGCAATTTTCCATGGATTTCAACTCTGGGACCTACATTTGAGGACAGGCTTACAGAGTTTAAAAACACAAACTTAAGCTATAAATTTTCCCCAAGCTGTCCGTTTCATACAAGTTTGGCTGGCTATTTTCAGCTGATCTCCCTTCCACAGCTGTTCTTCCCCCCAGGGCTGCCTAGACCCATGCTTGAGGCATACCCGATTTCACTACCAGGACAAGCCAGCAGAATACATCTACGGTTTAATGCAAGTTCAGAAATCTGACAGTTTCTTGTTTGGCTATAGAGCCGGTTAGAACTAAAAGAGGACTTATGTCAACATTTAGCAATGCTCACGAGCTGATCATGCAAAATAATTCAGTTTTAATACTTACTATCCAACTTTCCATCTTCTACTATTTGCAGTTGCAATGCTTTTGATTTGGCACTTAGTTCACTGTGAAGTAAATGAAACTACGTTAGGTCTTCGCAGGCGAGCAGATTTTCCTTCCCACTTAGGTTTTCCCCTTTCCCGTTCTGGTTGCCAACATCCTAACTTTTCTTGGCCCGCACTAAGCCAGGCAGTACAACTTGGTAACTGAGGCAGGCAGCACTACACGACAGCACTGCCAGGCTGCTGGGTACGCTGCGTGCATAGCGTCTTTTTGACCTCAGGTAAGACTGACTAAAGGGATCATAGTCAGAAAAACTTGGCTTGCTTCTCTCCAGCACTGTTGCAGAAGTTTGACTGCCTAAAATTTCAGAAGCTTTTGTTCTCCCCAGTAGCTGACAAACACTGCCCTTCAAGCTGATGTTGGTCCCTAATCCAACTGCTACACCACAGCACTAAGAAGCTGTTTTTTCCTGGCAGGATCGAATTTGCAAGTCAGGATGCTGGAAGAGGTCCAATCAACAACCCGTTCAAAGCTGTGGGGTACCCTGTCAAAGCAGGAAAGTGTCCAGCAAAAGCAGGATAGATGCAAGTAAATAAAAGTAGTTACAGTCTTATGTAAGAAGAGTCAGTATTACTTTTCCAAAATAAGACTCAAGGATGTTGCAAGATAACAAGAACTAGTTTCTGTGTGACAGAACCAACGTGAGCCATTGGCAGAATTACTGGCATGTGCGGTACTTCGTAAGATGGACTAGACAATAGATACAAAACCTTTCCTCTAATTGAGACAGTGAAGCAAACTGGGTACCTACTGAGGAACCTTCAAGTAAAACTTGACTTTATAACCTTCTCAGTAGGTGTTCTGCCAAAAACCTTAAGGGCACATATGTATGTATTTTATTTTTATGTCTCCATTTCAGGACGGTGTGATCTTTGTTGCAGGCATACCACCTCCATTAGATGCTGTGGGAAATCATCTATGCAGCAGGTTTTAAGCTTTTCCCTGCCACTCCCATCCCCTCCTGCACCTCCAAAACTGGAAAGGAAGCACCTTGGTGGTACTATTGGTGGTCTTCCCATGAAGCTAAAGCAGAGCCTGGCACAGTGGTCAGTATACTGGTCTTCAGACTGATGGGTATTTTCATTTTTGAAGAAAGAAAAGCTGGGGGGTGTGTGTGAACTTGTAAGAACGTATGCAGCCAAATCCTGATCACTCATCTGTAAAAGTCCCCAAGCTTACCTCATGCACTTTGGAAAAGCAGCCAACGCAGTGGAAAACCCAGCATTATCCCTAGCATCGAGGCCAAATTCCGGTCAACTTAATCACATCCTGCCTGCCCTCTCTCTGCACTTTCAGTTGGAAAGGGTATCATTCTGACAAATTTCCTATCCGAAATTACTGGGAACATGCCTGCTCTGCAACACTGAGCATGGATGCTGTTCTACCAACAGATGGCTGAAGTAATTCACACCAGTGGCTGAAGCACTTTGAGATACTCTAGAATAGAAAGCTGCTACAGAAGTGCGTTTTTCCCCCCTCTTATTGCGGAGAAGAAATCACATCACGTTAATCCTTAAGTCTTGATGGCAATGCAGCACACTGTCACAGTAGAACGTTGTCTGATCTGTGGCTTTCCACAAAAACTGTAGGTCCTCATAACTAAAATCAGACTTTAAAAGTCATTGGACTGTGTGTGTCTGAAGGAAGAGAGCTTCCTATCTGGTTTGCCACTTGACAGCAGGATGAGAAGCAGTTGCACACACCTCCATGAGATGGCATAAAAAGGTGAGGCCTTTCAGTGTTGTTCTACGACATCAATTTTTCTTCGCTGACTATAGTGACTTGTAATCACCTCCACCCCCTACAGACTCTCAGAGGGGTCTGGTGTTTTCCCAGTCCTGTACAACTTGTGATGACCAATCCTGGCGCCCTCCTTCAAATCAAGCAGCCCCTGTCGCTCTTTCCCTCAGCTCTCCTGTTTCTGCAGTGCACGCTCCCGTAACATTCACAGGCGCAGTCCAGCAGACTGCGATGAGCAGGCAGAAAAAGATCTGTGCATTGCACGCTCACTCCCCCTTCAAGTTGAGGAGGAACATGCAGAAGTGCACACCACTCCTCGAGGAAGAAAGCACTCAGCACGGACAGGCACAGGTCTTAATACACGCTCAATTCCTTGTAAGCTAAGCCTCTGCTTTGCAAGAGAAGGAACAGATACAGTGGATGCCAGGCTGTGACTAGACAGTGAAGAAAAACATCACACAAAACCAAGTGAAATACTACTCTCTGAAATACATATTTTTAGAGAGAGAGAGAGAGAGAAAGAGAGAAATGGAACTGAGATGGGAGAGGAAAGCTACAGAAAGAACCAGAGAGACTCCACTGCGCATGAAGTGCCTCTCACATTAATAACCTGGCAGAAAAAAAAGGAAAGCAGTATCTGCAGTATGTTGCATGGCAGCACCTCTACCCCATTACGCTGGGAAGCTGCTTCTGCCTGCCTGTGTGCATGTTTAAAGTCACTAGAGAAACATCCCTCTGACCCACCCCGCCATTAGTGACTCCCCCTTCCTCAACTCGTACAATACAGAAGCTACCAGGTATTTCTGCTCTGCTGCTAGAAAGTGGAAATGAACAGTTTTAGAACTGCTCACTTTTGACCTTATTTACAGAAGCTGTGTGAATCACAGAATACCATGCAAGCTGCCCAAAAGTCCCATTTTTGTTCTACAGAAAAAAAAATCTAGGTAGTTTTACACTTCCTTTTTAATCATAGCCACCATTCTTTTAGATGGTCAATTTTTTTGCACATTGACATTTCCCACTCAGGGGAGGGAATGGAGAGACATCAGATTTCCTCAAATGCAGTTTTCAAGGTAAAGTGACTTCAAAACCTTGCTAACACTTTTTTTTGGCACTGTATGAAGGCACAGGGTGATTTATTATGCCTGTTACTGCTGTCATTTACTAGAATCAGATATCTACTGGGGAAGATCTAGAGACCTATCTGATCTCATATTCATGCAGAAGGTAATTAGATATCCTGAAGTCCCTACCAGCTCCAGACTTCTCTGAGGCCACCTGACTGCACGTATTTCAAAATGCCATTCTTCCCTCAAAAACCTCACATAGTTTAAGTAAAAAAAGATGCTTTACTATGAAAGTATTCTCAGTAGGTACGTTACTTACAAGATAAACTCTTCCTTCCAAAAGGGATTTGCAGCCTTTTTGGCTACAGAGCTGGAAAACTTCTGCATAGGGTCATTCAGCTGAACTATACATGCAAGGTTTGTGCTGCCTGTAAGGGCAAGAAAAATCGATATCCAGTTATTAATATTCCATCACCAAGAGGCACACTTACTCAAAAGAAAGCAAAGAACCCCCTTCCTTACATACTGCGCTTTTGAACAGACTATTGCAAATACTTCCTCACTCTCCCACAGAATAAATTTCTTCCCTCGGTTTGTATACCATCTACATTAATGGCAATGGTCAAGACTGCATCATCACTGTCTTACGCACTGTTCTACACAGTGTGAAATGTGACGACCCGATTTAAATTCTGGCACGAAGCAAAAAAGTGCAGGCATAAAAAGACCAAAAAGGATGGGGACACAGAATGAACAGCAAGGTCGTGGCGGTGTGGGTGCAAGGCAGGGAGGGAGTAAAGTTGCTTTCAGCTGCTTTAAAAAAACCAGAAGCTTTCAAAGTTCCTACTGGCCACAGTCACAGTGGTTTCTTTGGACATCAAAGCAAGCTTTTTCTGCTAGCAAGTGAATGATGAGGGTAGTGTTAATTAACAAAGGCTTTGTGGACTGCGGTTTTTAACAAGTTCACGGCATTCTAGAGCACTGGTGCAGAATTATCTCTACCTTGATCTTGGAATTTGATAGCATGGCAAATTGGCATATTAGAGTAGTTACATTGCTGCTCCAAGGGAAAATAGTTTGCACAATGTGTTCCTCTTCAAACAATTTCTTTTGTATGGCTTTCACAGCACCAGAAATCATTGCAGTCCCAGTGTTCCAAAATATCAAGGAAAGCAGCAAAAAGTTCAGCGTTGACTGTGTGCGAAGCAAACAAAAGATATGCTGCCTCCAGTTCACCAGAAGAATCTAGGCTTATATTTACTATCATCAACTCTCAGTTGTCCTCTGGTGGTGCACCAGGGCTGTGGATGAGCCCCATCTCAGGCACAGAAGCAGCTTGGGCCTGGCAAGGTTATTAGAGGAGACAAAGCACTGTGTACAGGCAGCTTATTTGGGATCCAAGCTAACACTGGAGTAAGTAGTTTAGCTGCTTTCACAGCAAGCTGAGCCTGAGTTAATGAACCTGGGGCGGTTTTCTGTTAACCCAGACATATGTCTCTGCAGCCTGCTCTCGCTGCCAGCAGAGCTCAGCAGCCCAGGGCAGAAACGCTTGTACAGCTCTGCCTGAAATTACACCGGAGCCACTGACCAACTGATACTGAACAGGGTATTTCAGCATTTCTGCCCTGCACACCCTGGTGTACACAACTAACAATTTTTTCCTTAACAGCAGAAATCACTTTTGCCCTAGATGATACACTGTGGACCATATAGTACCAAATCTAGGATAATCTTTGTTTACATACACAAGCTAAGGAGATAAAAGTGGGCACAGCCCATAAGCAGAGGCCAGTTCTGCTACTGGTTACTCAGCAGTTGAACTAGCATATCTACAGGAAAGCCACAAGCTCCTATAAACCATGTTAGCACCCGTGGTTTATAGGATGATAACGATCAAGACAGACAAACCGCTCCTCCCCAGCCCTCTACGTATCTATGCAGGTTAGCCTGCAATATTGCACACTCTTATTGAGTCTCAGAGTTGCAACAGGATAATTAATTATTGCTGCAAGTCAAGGCCAGGAAAAGGGAAGGGAACAATAATTAAAAGGCAGCAAGCTATGTCCAGAAGCTAGCATCTTCCCAGCTGTGCAGTACTTCCACTGGATTTTGAGTGTACCAGCTAAACCCCACTAAGAAGCTTTATTTCTCATACTCGGTTCCAAAGCGTTTACACTCCCAGAGTTGCTAGGGAACCAGCAAAATTCCCTCCATCTCCTTCTAGAAGAGCAATAAAAAAGAGTGATTTTGCCTCTCAATATCTGGGTTCCCAAAGTAGAGCACATTAATTGTCCCCTCTTCCTCTCATTTTCAGGGAGGGGGCAGAGAGGCTTCCCGTAAGAGGAATCCTCTGTTGCATGCACTGTATGCACATAAAGGTATCTCATCTCATGAGTTTTAAAGGCAGCCAAAATGATCTGTTCTTTTGAAAAGCTTAGTTTCCACTACAAAATTGTAGAGTAAATAACAAAATCTGAATGAGGTATTCCTGCAATCTACAGTTTCCAGCACAGTTTTATTTATATAGGACATTTCACTGCAAAGAGTTCCAGAACTGCTATAAAAATAATTTGTTTTTAAAAAACAGTCTGCAGAAAGTTACAGGGGAATCACTTCCAGCCAGGATGAGTAAAGCAGCATTATGCAAGTCTGGGGCAGAAAGCTATTACATCTAACTGAAAAAAGGAATATAGCAAGTAGGATATATTTATCCAAAATTAGTGCCTTGCCCAATTTAGCAGCCACAAGCTTCTATTAAAAAGACTGTTATGGAATTGTTAATGACCATAAATAACAGACCCTCAAATTTCTGTTTCCGCTGACAAAATCTGAAATATGCTTGCTCGTGCCTCAATCAGTGATGCAGGCATGCTTGCACTTGAAAAAGTCTCAATACTTGCTAGACAGGCTTGTAGCTTCTTTCCAAAACCAACAGTGCAACTTCACTAGGCAGTGACCTCCTTTTTGGCTTCATTCTCCACTTGCAAGAGGTACTCCCTCCCCTACCCACAGAGGTACTTTGTTAGGGGGAAAAAATCCCTGACATCAAAACACCACCTTTGAGGAGAGTTTAGGTAGAGGAGGAGAGTTTTAGACAAATCAGCAAATTGCTCAAAAGTAAAGAAAAGCAGCTGTAAAAATAAGGTAATGCTGAACCAAATCAATGTCATTGCTAGCAGTTAATGGAGAGCTGGATTTGAGCCCCTCATCTTGGGTACACCCAAAGTGATAACTTTTAGAAATTAAAACTAAAATCCAGAAAATAATCAACCAACTTTATAAATAAGCTCATTTCAATTTGTTTTCAACACTGATGGATTTGTTCACAAGAAGATCAAGATGTTTAAATACTTAAATAAACCAAAACATACACAGTTTTCTACAAGCATGACTAAGTCTGTTTCTCAGAGTACAGCAATTTCTTACATCTTCTTTTGAGAGGCAGTTGTAACACAGAACTTCCAAATGATTTCAGCAGAAAGGAAAAAAAAAAACCAACGCTGCTTGAAAAGAAGCAGCATCGCATGGGCTACATTACCTGCAGCACTGTGATCAGTTAGGTTTACCGCGATGTTCTTTACCAGCAGTTTGAGTTCATGAGCCCTTGGAGGTTTAGGTGGACTAGTGCCCTGAGGAAGAAGGCTTATGTTCTGTACATTCTGTGAAAACCAAGCAGAACAAGAGGGATCGTGCATATGCAAATACAAAATACTTTTAACTTCTGTCACATCGATATAGGGAAGCAGACATGTGATGGTGTGTAACATCAACAGATAGCCACACAGGAGTTATGATCACAAAGCCTTCACTGCCAAAGGCTATGTTGTTTTAAAAAATGCATTCCAGTTGTTTCTGATCACCGAACAGTGTTAAACTTACTCATTTGTGAGTCATGAATATATAATAAAAACACTAAGTAGAAGGACATTTCTCAAAAGATTTAGGCAGGAATAAGACTTACCTGAACCTCCTTTATATCTGTAGGCCTCGTACTCAACACTACAGATGGAGAAACTGAGCTAAAGAGGTTCTTCAAAACGTCTCTGAGTGTTTCAGATATTGCACATGTCCCTGCTGTCTGTCCCTAAGAGGAAACAAACAATCATGCTTCTCAAAACTCAGAAGAAAGAAGTTAAGGCAAAAAATAATTTAGTATATCTAAACCAACAAAGCTATCGAACATTAACTTTGTCAGAGAGAGACATGGTTTCTGTTGCCAACAACAAAATGTAACAAGAGATCATGCAAATAATTATTTAAATTTCTATATTATGCATTGAAGGAAAACTGGAAATATACACTGAAAAAGTCACATGCTGTTCTGAGAGTCAGGAAGGCACAACTATTAGCCACAAAACCAGAAGTTTCATTAACAGTTTATATCTTATGATGGTGTTTTAAAGTTTTTGTACTGCTTTGCACCCCACTGAGAGAGCAGAACAGGTCATCAGATAAGCAGATCGGCACTGTTCCACTGATTTAATGGGAGTTATGCCAGCTTGCAACAGCTGAGAAGAAGCTGATCCTGTGCTGCACTGAAAAAAATGTTATAGCATCTCTCTCGGAGGTCTTAAACCTTGCTGAAAAGTGCACCATATGAACACATAGCCGCACTGCTCTGGGGGACTGACTCATATGTTTGTCCTTTCAAAAATCTCATGGCAATCTGTGCTGAGCACCACTACCTGTGAGGGATCAGAACAGACCACGGATTTTGCTTACACATGTAGCTTCACACGATTAATTGTAAGGTGTATGAAAATGGTCAACCGCCCCTGCCTTCCCTGTGCTCCTGGAGAAGCCTGCTTCCCACATCAGGCTCCTCAGAAAGTCTCTTCTGCTCAGTTACCTACAGGGAGCAGATTTTTAAATTAAGCTATCACAGAAAGGGCAGTCTGATACCCAACTGCTCTGAAGATAGCACAGGAGAAATCTCAGTGAGGTTTCTTTTCTAAAGAACAGATTGAAGTAGGAGACAAAGATCTGACCTAAACAACAGAGGACTCATCCGTCTTTTCTCATCTGATACCACACCTGAGAGACTTTACTCTTACAGAACAAGACTTTAAAAGAAAGGGAACCGATTTACAGTTGCAGATACAGAATAGCTGGAGAATGCAATAATCACACAAAGCAGAAAAAAGGTACCCTTCTGCATGCTGCTGTCTGACGGGAGCATGCCTACAACCGACGTGCAACGGCCAGCAAACAAGGCCCTGCTGCAAAGACAAGGGACACTGATGACAAAGACACCCAATTTGCACCAGCAGGGAGATCAAGTGGGGGACTGAAGGCCTAACCCTGGTAGATTGCCTTGATAACGCTGCGGCTGCGCACCACCAGCTTTCAGCGCTACCTGACCCACGCTGGTGCAGCCATGCAGCATGATGAAGCTGCGAGGCAGTAACAGCTCAAGCCTCAAACAACCGCATCTCTGCGAATGTGTCAGAGCGCAGGCTTTGCTCTGCCACCCTGGACACCCTGCACCACGCTCCTCCGTTACAGAGAGCTGTCGGCATGAGAGGCAATCTGTCGTTTCAAAAGCCTCGGTCCTTTCTTAGTTGTAGGAGAATGATCGGGCAATGACTTCTGCACTCCTAAAGGTATGCTTCCAGCTTGCACAACAGGTCAAACAGATTTGGAGTTAACAGCCCTTTCCCAATTATCCAAGTGTTACAGACACATTTAGGGTGTTTCATAAAAATCCCAGGAATGTTGTATACAGAAATCCTGCTTCACTGCCTTCTTACCTAACTGCCCTTTGATGACAGGTTGCTACAGTTCAAAGCATACAACAGCATCGACCAGTCCCACAGAAACTCTGCTTTGTTCACACCGTGCTCCCTCAAACAACCGCCAAGAGACAGCGGCACATTTCTGCAACTTACAGATAATACTCTTTTACTTTAAAAAATATTAAATTAGGCTGTCTAAAGCCTCAGTTTCAGTAATTTCATTACTTATTTAAATAAGCAGACAAATCGAGGTTAGTTTTCACTGTTCGGGAGGTAATTTCCCTCCCCTGCCCTTACCTAAACACTGATGAAGAATGCTGTCAAACCATAAAATCCCAGCTATCCCTTGCTTTGCCATCAACCTAATCCGACATTTGTTATTTAACAGTAACAACAGCAACAACAGTCATTGGACTTCTACTCATAGGTATTTTCTGATGTTTCCGTAATTATTTGGAAAGCAGTTTGGTTGAAGAGCGTCCTGTCAGCCCAACCTCATTTTTAGCCATCCTTATTTGGAAAGCAATGCTCCATCACTACACCCTCTACAAGGCAAGCCATAATGGCTTAATTGCCAACCAAAAAGGCTTAAGACAACACGTTTTACTTTGGGTTTGACATGGGCTAGGGGCATATAGCCAGCTACCGTGGCCAGCTTGGGGCACACCAGCACATGAAGTCACAGTAGCACAACCGCATGCAAACCCAAGGCCTGCCAGTCAGCCAGGGTGCCAAACGCAACTCAGGTTCACCCAGCTATTATCAACAGAAAATAGGTTATTATATCTACCTTGTTTGACTTCTGACAAAACCACTGTGTAGATAATCACAAGCAATTAAAAGTATTTATTTGTACATGCAATATTGCTTCCAAAAGAGGAAAAAACAAGACACAAAAGCTGACATTTAAGTTTAGGAGATGAAGCAATTTCCGAGGTGTAGGTTGCTCACAGGTTTTAGCTCTTTGTTTATTGCCTCCCCTGCTCCCTAGGTGCTAATAGAAACTTCAAAGTAAGAATAAAGCCCTTAGCTATTAAGAACTTAACAGGCTCATTTTAAAAACATGGGCAAAGCACAACAAGTTACAACTCCTTTGCAACTCTGGACTCAGGCATCTCTGAAAAAGCAGGTTGTGAATTCCAGTGATTGTACCAGAGTCACCTGCATTTGCCACTAAGTACTTAATGACTGTTCAATATGTGGATAATCAGCACGCCACCCCAACTCGTGAAGGTCATTTACACTGCTACGCATGCACAGTAAAATCTACATTAAAACACACTTCAAAAGACTTGTCTGTCTTTAGTTATGAGTTTCACATTTTTGGGTACAAAAACTGTGGTAATAAACTATTATGATTCTAGGTCACTCAGTACAGATCTTTAGAAGCAGCTCTATTATACAATAAACCTATTTTTTAACAAGGCCTTCAGTCAGAAGACCAACTTCACAAAACACAAGCAAGTGTTCACTCACTGTTGTAAGAAAGGCTTAAGTCACCACATTTGTGCCAAAGAAAACATAATTGCAAAGGGTCAAAGGCAGAAGAGAGTCTCAGTCATGAAGAAACTCTTTCAGGGGATGTCCCAATAAAAAAACCCCAATGAATCAGTGTTTATATACTAAGATAAGGTGCTATTCCAAAAGCATCAAGATATTTTTAGATTACCCATCATTTCCCTAAACAATTGTATTTTTTTCAGAGCTGTTTCTGAACTATTGTTGCCACACGTCAATATTGATTTAAGTTAAGGAAGGGGCAACTTTGTAATTACTTTGATGGCAACATCATTACAATTGGCATCATCACAATTGGGGTTTTTTGTTATTTTAGAACTGCTCTGAAAGAAGGTATTTAGAACAGACATTTTTCACACCTTTGAATTTGGATGAAAAATGTCTGCCAAGTCATTTGTTTGTCAAATACAGACTTGATTTATCTTTAATGCTTCAGCAATCTTGAGAAATGCTCCTAGGTTTCAGAGATGTAGGGTTTTGATGGATAAGCCAAGGCAGATGTCACTGAACCAGTTCAAGACGACACTGCTGACAGGTAACTGCTCCAACGCTTCTACTAAAGGCAGCCAGCAGAAAGGAATGGGCATTTTTGCTTGAGCTCTTCCAGCCTCACCTGACACCTTAGCTCTAGACACTTCTACTGCTAACCTAAAGCATTACAGTGGGTTTTGCACCAAAGGGATGGAGACCCATCTTCTCTACCATTACAACAAGTAAAGCTTACTGACTGACCTCCTGCACTGTTGGCTGGACTTCAAAGTTGGTTTCATTGGCGTTAATGAGGAACCACTCAACTCGGACATCTTCTCCTTTGTCTTTCACATAGAGCTGAAGCTGTGGATAGGAAAGCAGTTATTGGAGAGGGATCTGGTGTCCTGTAAAGTAACTGTATATCAAGCTCCACACTAAGGCTCGCCAAAGGAAGAATGATACCAAGTGCTCAGTAAGTAAATTCAAAGTGACAGTCTAAGAAGGCAGAAGTTACTTAAGATTTGAGAGTGCATGCCAGTCAAAAAAGGGTCTTGGTGTTTTATACATTTTACCCGAGTTAACATGAGTTTGTACGCATTTCGCAAACAGGAGGTTCAGATCAGCTGTGGGATGAGACGTAACAAAAGGAAGAAGAGAGAGAACAACACTTAACACTTTACCTGCAAGTGAAGTGGAGACAATCTCACGCTGTATGACTGACCTTCTGCAGCTGCGGGTGAAGTATGTGAGACAGTGACAATAAATTTAACTGAATCTCCCACAACGTTACAAGAAACCACCTAAAGAAATGAAAGGGAGTGGGGGGAGACAAAGGAAGGGAAAACCAAATTAGTCTTCAGAAGAAGGTTTGGTGAAGGCAAGAAAGGAACTAAGAAAAGGAAGGACTTTAAGCTATCAGAATTATGCTAAATTCCATAGGTGGGAGATTTCTAAACAATTTCAGTAACATCCCTATCTCCTTCTGTACATTCACTTCTAAAAACCGTAGTTCAAGCGTTCACTTCTGGACACAGAATTTAATACCTGAAAATTCTGGTATTTTCCAAGTTTCTTTTGTATTGCTATCCAATACAAAAGTAACTCCTCACCTGACAAAGACTCCTTTGTGTTTCACATATCTATATATTAAAAGCTCAAAGATCACAATTTTGCATAAGGGAGACAAAGAAGTTTGTTCTTCCTCTCCTGCTCCCAACTAAGTAGTCTACCGTAGGACAGCTGGTTTTACCAAACAATATCTGGTTTAGTGGTATCCTACAAATGTGAAACTTTGGCATAACCCTGCTACCGCAGAAGAGAATTTTGTCTGAGTAATTCCAGTTCCCAGTGGGGTAGGAAGGGGCAGGAGCCTTTAAAAGTTTATTTGAGTCTTTGACCAAACCAAGAAAGGCCCTGAAATTTGGTGACGAAGCTAAATGTCTGGGAAAAGTTTGTATGCCACTTGACTGCAATAGACTTCGTTGAGTACACTCCCTTAATTTTATGAGCAGTAATTTAACTTGTTTTCACACTGAGTTTACAAACACTGAATGTTTTTTTCTCCCTCTCCTCTGCAAACCAACTGAGATGCCAGAGCTGCTGGGCAAAATTCCCGGAGCGTGCAGAAAGCGCCTGACAGCACAGGAAAACCCCAGGTACAGAAGTCAGAAATCACGCATTACACCAGAGAGAGAAGCTCACTTTGCAAACAGCTCTGCTGGTTAAAGACAGCTGCTTGTCACTGTCCCTCTGTGGTTACTGTCCCCACAGCTCCACCGTTGGAAAGGATAGCTGAGCCCTCCTTAGACTGACTCAGGCAAAGTTCACCAGGTTAATGCAATGCGCAGACAAATAATTTGCTGCAAGATTTGTTTGATGGGAACTCTGCATGTATGCTATTAAATTATGTTTGTGCACTTATTGTTTCACTTATGGGCACTGGATTGAAGCTGAAGGCTTTAAAATGAATCATGTACCTTCTGGAAGATCCTTATCACTCTCTCCTTAAATATATTTCATCTCCCTGGGCTCTACAGCATACATTTTAAGAAGCACCAGAGCATTATCAAGGGCTTCAGAGCACACCCATTAGGATAGAGACTTAATTACAAAGGAGCAGGGGGAGGGGGTGGACATGACAAATAAAATCCCAACCACACCCACAAGCAACAAGATTTGCCTTTTCAGGTCTGTCTTCTGCAAATTATAGTTCAGAAGTGAAGAAATCGGTTTCCCTCACCTCTCCCCCAAAGTCTAAATTCCTTCAGAAGTCATTTCTGACCCTTAATCCCATATAATCAACACAAACACACACTATGATGATATAACATAAAGGATTTTTAAGCATTTTTAATAGCTAACAAGACCGAAGAGCCTAACTGCTTATTTTACTTGTAGTCGAGTTGAAACAGAATCAATCCTTGCATTCACGAGGATGGATTGGCATGGTGGCTCTTTAAAGACTTCAAAAATGAAGAGGTTCCTCCCTCTTTTTTGAGGGCAGAGGAGGGAAAAGGACAGGTCTGAAGCAAAAGCTGCTGACACTTGCATGTCCTAAATGCAGTGGTTTATCATCCACGCACATTTCATCCACACATGCATAGGAAGTTCAGTGCATTCAGAACAAGTTGGACTTGCTGCACATGTGACGCAGAGCCATTCCTCTGGAATTGCTGGATGTCTAAGAGCCAAGGTTGCCAGGTATGCGGTTGATTACTGCTTAAAAAAATAAAAAAAAAAAGTGTGGCAGGAGAGTTGGTAGGTGAGTTCATGTGCCCTTTTTTTCGTAACCGTGTTTACTTCTAAGTAAAGAATGGAAACAGACACTGCAGGTGGTGGAACTTTCACTCTTCTTTCTACACCTTGTCAAGAGATGCTAAACCCATTTTTTAAATTTTTTTACCTTTAGTTTAGGAGCCCAAACCAGTATGGTTTGGGCTTTTAGTCTCCTTGATTAATTTATTTTCTGCCAAAGACATCTACCAAGTCCTACTCCCCTTCTTCCCCCACTTTTAATAAAATAACTGTGGTCTTCAGGTACAGAGGTCTGTTGATTTTTAATCCAACCAGAACAAGGAGTGGTTCCACATTTGTTAATGGAAAATAATATGTCTTTATATCAGGTGAATCCCTTTGTTCTGGGAGCCGGATGGATTATGGAGTCAAAATACTGAGAGAAGTAGAATTCTGGGCTAGAATTTGAAGAGAAAGTGATTCTGTTTTCATCTAAGATGCTGCCACAAGTGGTGAGAAGTTGATTAAAGAGACCGCAACTGCCGCTTCCCTTTTTAAGTGACATTCCTTTAGAAGCGTAGCAGATGATTTTGATAGACCAGAGCCATTTTCCCCAGAACAGTCACGTGAAGAAAAATACCGAGGCTTCCTGTCCTATGCTCCTCTTCTTCCATGCCCCCATCCAACCTGCTTCCTCAAATTCATTTTCTCTGCACAGATGAAGAGCAGGAGAAGGGAGTGTCAGGCAAAGCACCCCTTTCTGGTCAACAGGGGAGAGAAAGAGGAAGGTAGATGTTCACAAGAAAATAGCAGCACCTGGACTGATGGGAAGGGATCACAGAATCACAGAATGGTTTGGGTTGGAAGGGACCTTAAAGATCATCTAGTCCCAATCCCGCTGCCATGGGCAGGGACACCTTCCACTAGACCAGGTTACTCAAAGCCCCATCCAACCTGGCCTTGAACACTTCCAGGGATGGGGCACCTGCAACTTCTCTGGGCAACCTGTTCCAGTGCCTCACCACCCTCATAGTGAAGAATTTCTTCTTTATATCTAATCTAAATGTACCCTCTTTCAGTTTAAAGCCATTACTCCTTGTCCTATCACTACACGTCCTTATAAAAAGTCCCTCTCCAGCTTCCTTGTAGGCTCCCTTCAGGTACTGGAAGGCTGCTATAAGGTCTCCCTGGAGCCTTCTCTTCTCCAGGCTGAACCCCAGGGAGTTGCTCTTCAACTTCATTTATCTTCCTCATCTCTCTTTCTCTCGCCCCTCCTTACCAGGTACATCTCCAGTCATCAACACTTTGTGTTTTAGAGTCTAGAAAACCTGTCATTTTTATAACAAACTGCTCTTTCAAAATTAAGCCCTTGCACCACCACCGCACAGCAGCTGTGGCTGACTAATTCTGGACTCCCAGACGGGTCACACCCCAGCTCTCTTTTGTTATCTTACATGTGGACAAGCAAGACCTCCTAAATTAGCAGAAATAGGGTGAGCTGAAGTAGCAGCACAAAGAAACCAGGACTCTTCTACCAGCAGGACCAAGGTATTTTTTCCCTCCAGCACCTCCGTAGCTCTAGCCTCCCCTGGCACAAACACCCTGTCAGCAGCCAAGGTCTCTCCATGTACTTTGGGGATCTCCCATGGACAGGGTTCCCAGCCCTTCCTCAGGTGCCTTCGCTGGCAAGGCTGCACCTCTGCTCCTTCTCAGCCCTCTGCCATCCCTCCCCACACTCAGCTGACTCCTGGCACTTGATCACCCCCATACCAGCGTTATTCTTGCTATTTCCTCAACACCCTCCAGCCTCGTCCTCACCTGCCTCCATCCCTGACCGCACTAGACCAGGATGTGGGTGAGCTGCCGCGGCAAAACTCCCCGACCCAGCTGGGCTCTGTGCCCAACAGCGGCACCCAGCTCCAAAGAGCTGCAGATACTGCAATACATCTTGCCTATATGTATCTAAAATTGTTAGTACAATTACCCTAAAAAAAATTCTCTTTCAGATAAACAGCTGCAGGAACGAAGGAGACTGAAAAAGCACTGCAGTTAGAGTAAAACAAATATTTTTCTGAGAAACTCAAGTGTCCAAACTTGTGTACCCACAGCTATTAAAGCCCTTCCTCCTGCTTTGCCCTCCCCCTCTACATCTTGACTTTTTCCCTTTGCAGTTCCTCTGGACAGAGCTGCAAAATTTCAGTTTCTTTCCTTCCTGAAGCAGCAGCAGAAGATGCTTCATCTCAAGGAGAACCGGCGTGCCTCTGCTCCTCACAGGTGGTGTCCTCTCACCTTGAGGTGTCAGTTTTGGCACTGGCACCACAGCGATTTGTGCATTACACACAGCTTCTTCATTAATCCTCCGGGACAGTCGTCCTCCCTCCCCTCTCCACGTGCAGCAGCAGGTTCCCTCCCATGGCCAAGCGGAGGGTGAAGGGCCATGACTTCAGGAGAAAGTTCTGACAGCCCTGCCACGGAAGGTCATCTTCACCTTCCCCAGGCCCCGACTGTATCACACGTGCATGTAAAACTCTTGGCATTACAGGCCTTGATTGCTTTTTTTCTGGAAGGAAATCAGTTTTACTGTACTTGGTATTTATTTCCAGAAATAGCAGGTTACTCAAGGTTACTCAGTAGTATGTAAGTAATAAAAACCTTTAACAGTTTGCACAAGAAAATGAGTATGTACCATGAGGCAACCACACAGTGAAAGCTGCCTTGATCTCAACTGTAGGGACCAGTACGCCACTAGATTCAGGACCCCCACAATTTCCCATGTTTGTTTTGGAGCACAACTCTGAGAAGGAGAAGGCTCTTTTTTTTGGCATGGGAAACTTATCTTGTCAATGGCCACAGAGACAGTTTGTGTGCTCAGCTTAAAACCTCACCATAAGAAAATTTTCCAGTCAGACACTTCTGCCTTTTCATAGTCGTAACACTCAGCTGTTCAGAAGAAGAATTTCATGACCTTCCTTGGTTACCAGAGCCTATGCATTAACTTCTTGAGGGTGTTTCTGTAGCTTCTTCACCATTTCCTCTTTACCCAAGCAGTTTACCAAGTGACACAGACAAATTGAAGGAGAGAAGACAAATGCAACGTCTAACCCAGGAACAGCTAGGGGTGGATTTTTAGAAGCTGGTATCAAAGCCAATTTGCCTGCAAATGTAATGAGACAACCCCGGAACAGTTTACCAAAACAATGGTAAACACCAGGGTGAAGGCAGGGTGAGTGATGGAATGAGAGCAGGAGAGAGAGTTACCATGTCAGCAACAGAAACAAAGCAGAAACTGATAAAACATGTCATCCACTCCTTTGAGACCGACCGACACAAATTCAAAAAAGTGGAGAAAAAGGGAGGGGGGATAAAACAAACAAGCAGGGAGTAAAAGGAGACAGGACAGGAAGAATTTTCAATCCGCCTATCAAGTTAAGTCAATATCAAATGGTGCGGGGACAGGAAGCAGTACTTATATTTAAGAAGGGGGACAATAAATAAATACCAGAAATAGACTTGCTAGTTTGGCATCACTAACACGCAAGTCTTTACAAACCATTTGAGAGACAGCATAGCTGAAGACATGGTGACCAACAGAAGACAATAAAACACAGGAGAGGTTTGCCAGCTTGTGCTACAGTAGCTCGGAGAGAGGTTCAGTTGCAGAGACGCAGGCGCATCGTGCCGTTGGGGTGCTAAGGCATCCCTGACCCCTGCGCCAAGCTGGCAGATGTGGCACAAGCCTATAGAAGGCCCACACACATCTGCAGTAGCAGCTGGAATACAGGCATGCAACCTGACAGTGCCAAAACCAGCATTATCTCCACTGAAGCAAACAAATCCCCACCCTGATGTCTTCCTTCGACAAGACACTTCGTTCTTACGTAGGTTAGATCCATTATGTTGTTGTCTTGTCTATTTTAGTAGGGTCACCCCACTGGTAATTAAGCTTGTACTCCATCATTCCCATGTTAAGGTGAACGGGGATGTGTCTGAAAAGGAAAGGACAGTTCAATGAGCAGGGAGGTGAAAGGTGGAAGGAAGTTACAAAGGAGCCTGTCAGGCACCGACCCTATTGCATAGTTAATGTCCAAAATTCCTCAGGAGAAATCAGAAAGCAAGTGTGATGCTGAGGAAAGCAAGCTGGGAAGCAGCAATTTAAAGGAAGATCAGGACATCACACAGAAAAGCTGAAAAACCTTGAAGACCAGAAGGGAAATGCAATTCAAAATACAGAGCGTGTGTGTGAGAATTAACAAATATTACTCCTACAAAGGGCAGCTTATCACTGGGAGAACACCAAAGGAAAAGAGAACTGGATGCATCAAGTCACTCACAGCATGAACCAGCCACAGGAGACAGATCGGAAGCCTAAAAGGCATCAAGAAAGTATTTTCAGAGACACGAAGAAGCAGTAATCTCCTTGCATGGTGAGACCTCACCTGTAGTGCTGTGCGTCACTTCAGCCACCAAGTTCAAGAAAATGGATTTAACTGGAGCTGCTGCAGAGAATGAGTGCACAGGAGTGACTTACGAGGCAGGACAACATCGCGAAAGGAGACTTAAGTAACAACTTATTTAGCCAAGGTAAACAAAGGCTGGAAGGAAATATAATTCCTTCACAGGGTATTTACTGACAGCAAGCACCATGGAAGAAAAGTAAATACATTAAGGATTATATTAATACAGAAACCAAAAAAAAAAAAAAAAAAAAAAAAAAAAAAAAAAGCAAAAAAGCTGCATGGGCCATGATTCCACTTAGGCTGGTAAAAAAACTCCCAGTCATTAAAGCAGCAAAGCTCCAGGACAGCTTTTCAAGCAAAACAGGGAGTTAAAAGACAATAGGGACTGCACGTGATGGTCAGGGCAGTTCACCCCACCAAAAATAATCAGAAATAAACACACGTACGTAACTAGGAACGAGTCCCAGTTAGTACTGTAGCGGTGACGATGAGAAACCAGTCTTTCCTGGAGCAGAAAACAGCCTTTGCTACACAATATCTCTACCTGCTTCAAAGCAAGCGGAACTGGAAGCCCCGATGGCCCAGCGTGGCACGAACGCAGGCTGCCAGCTCGCAGCAGGGTGACTGCAAATGAAGGGATACCAAGATGAAACTACGACAGCTGTGTGGGAGAATAAGACCTTTTTGGGCATGCTGCACCCCTCATGGGAAAACAGGACCTCTCACAAGTCTGCAAAACAGTCCTCCTTTCTCTGCACCACTTCCCCCAGCAAGATTCACCACACAAAAAATTAACATGAAGCTTTCATATTTGCTGTCGCCTGTTGTCTTCCAAGACAGTCATTCCTTGTATAGCAACTTATTATCACTCATTGAAGGAATGGCACTCTGAGGGCATTTTATTTCTATTTAAGCATGAAGCAGGAAAAGAAGGGAGACTTGTGTTGTAGTCTGCACCATCTAAACCCTCTGTGCCTAGTCCCCATCAAGAGGATCATCTTTTTTTGTTGCCTTTGTCGCCGTTGTTGTGAAGTCCAAAGCCTCTGGAAATAGACTGCAGTAATGGAAAGGTTGGCAGAACTAGCTAAGAGTACTGCTAATGTTTACTTTATTAAAATGAAACAACCAACACCACACAATGAAAACAGGCCACTTCATTCTATGTATTTAGGCTCTGGACCAAAACTGGAGTGAAAGCGACGTATAAATAGAGGCGTTGTCAAGAAGCAGTGTGGTGTAACCTTCAGCCACAGAACAGCTCTGTCCCTATCGCAACAGCTTTGGCCAAGCTCACAACCAGCAGCTTCCCGAACTGTGTCTGCAGCACTGCGCTGTGTAGCATACAGCAGTTTTCCAACTTTCAGCTTCTTCAAGGGAAGGACAGTATGTATATGCCTACGGACCGCATGTGTCAGCATGTGTCCTGGTCATAAACAGAGCTGCCAACAGTAATATAATAATTACAGTCTGGCTGGCAATCCCCTATTGTTTTGGAGCAAGGCTGCATGCAAGCCTTCCCAGGCAGGAGGCTCACTCCCAGCACCAGGCAGGCTCATCACCTGGCTGTGCTCCACGGCCCAGCATTCAAGAGGACAGAGGATCACCCACCGCAAAAGACATACCACAGGAATCCAATATCAGCATACAGCTGCGTTAAGGTATTACACATCCCATTTTTACTGCTATTTTGATCTCTCATCCTCAATCCTCCACTTCCTTTGATGACCACAACCTCTCTGATACAAGGTCAAATACATATTTAAAACGACATGCAATACATCAAGCCCTGGCTGCTGAACCAAGGCACCTATATGCTCTTGCCATACCGATCACAAATAAAGCAGCACGTTGAACCGGTTGCAGGAAAACGGTCTTGTGCCAGCTGATGCCTCAGGCAAATGCAGAGCTCTGTGGGACGCTACAACATTGATAAACATGCAGCATATGGTCACAAACTACATTCAGAGCCAATCGCACCAGTAGTGAAGTACAAACACGTATCAGAAGTTTGAGTTTGCACAAGCTGCAAAGAGATATTTCAATTTCATATGCAAAGATTAAGAGTTTGAAGAGCAGAGGGGAAAAAGAAAACACCACAAACTCCCACCCCTTTGGACCCTTGGTATTACCTGAGGAATACGTAAGAGAGACAATTACTGTGTGAGAGAACTCCTGAGGTGTTCAGAGAAAGGAGGGAATTTAAGGTTTTAAGGAGGGAGGGAAAGTAGCTACCAGAGTGGCCGCTCTGGTATTATACACTGGTTATTATACACTGAAATCCAAATAAATATTCAGGTTGTACTTTAACTGAAGGAATGAATAAGAGTAATTCAGGGAAATTTTTCCAGAAGCTGTGCACAAGATTATAGAAATGGGTTTTGGGACAGTTCAGAACAACCCAGTTTACGTAAGCAAACCTGTTTTAATCCAATACATTTTTAAATGTGCTTATATTGGTTTAAGCTGCTGTGAAACCACATTAGATCGCTGGCTGCAGTATAACAGCTCGATTAACATACTGAAATGGCTCAACCCAAGGTCAGACAAGGACCAGAGACTGCACAAGGGAGGGTGCCAGATCGCAAAGCCACAGGTAGAGGAGAGCAAGAGAAAAGCCCTACCGCAGCCAGCAGTTCCCTGGGCTTAGGCTGCCGCGGAGCCAGCACTCGCTACCTTCTGCTGCCCAAGCTTAACCACAGCAGGTTAAGGTGCCCACGGAGCACCACAGGCGCTAACTTACCTCGCTGCTACGGCAGTCAGAATCTACAGTTAAACAACACAGAAGTTAACTGAGGACTGCAGCAGAGATGTTCCCAGTGGTACAGCATGACTTCAGGGAAATCCAGGACTGCAGCATTGTGCCTTGGTTCTGGCACACAGGCAAGATGAAAGCCGGTTTTAGCCTTGAGATGCTGCTCTCATTGTGGTCCAGCCACAGGCACAGTACTCTGAGCACAGAGCTGGCCCCATGCGCCCATGCTGAACTTTGACGCTGGCCAAGGGCAGCCAGCAGACCCAAACCTCCTGGCCATCTCCCATGCAAACGCATTTGCAGCCCTGCCTGCCCTCCAGTGACGTTTTACACACTGCACTGCAAGACACCTGTTTTTTGTGCTGTTAGTCGCTAGCTTTTATTTGTAGCAGATCTCCCTTGGTTGCTGGCTTCACACATTATACAGCACACCACTTTTAGACCTAGCACTCCCCTCTGCCTTACAATTTCCCATTGTCGTGTCTTCCAGTGGCACGGGGTAACACTAGTGCCAACTCTACAGCCCTACCAACTCCAGTCTCTCTAGTCCCACTGCTGGCGCAGGGATCCCTGGTAGGGGGAAAGAAAAAAAAAAAAAGAAAAAAGAAAAAAGGAAAAAAAAAAGAGAGAGAACAAGTGCACAAACAACTTCACATGTTGGCAATCCCCAGCTGCCACCAATCAGGGTGTGCCCCTAAGTTGTGTATCAGGCAGATAAGCATGCATAGTTTTCAAAGGAATCATAGTAGAGCTACTTAACATCTAAATCAGACAAGCAAATCAAAATAACAAAACAAAACAAGAAGAAAAGCATTAGGCTAATTCGATGCAGGTGCCTAAAGCTGAGCACTAGTTCAGATGTGACTAGCAGTTACAGTCACTAGGATGAAAATGCGGAAGCTATCATTGCTACTAAGCATACATACATTTTTACCCTGTTCTAAGAGCCACATTCTGCCCTATTTTAATTTTATATGCACTAAGCACAGGGAAAACCACTTCCCAGTATGTGGGGTGGGGCTGGGAGAGGAAGAAAGAGACCATTCCCTTCTCACTGAATACAGGATTCAGTAGAGTCAAGACTTCACCCTCAGGACTTTGCAGTTGTTCCACTGATCCTTACCCGGCTTGACTTATGAAGCAAACCTGTAATCAGCCACACAAACAGCAAGAGGCAAAGACGTTTTCCTGTCCCAGAGGGGAAGCGTCCCTTCCTTCTTCATGAATTCCCCACCCCACGCTTCAGCAATAGGATGGGGAACCATCCTGTGGATGGTGGAGGTGGGGGGAGAGTGCTGCTGTACAAGTTCATTGAAGGCATACCTATAAACTTGGCATAACCCTGGTTGTTGTTCATTTGGTAGAAGCCCTGGAGCACATTCTGCTCATGACTTGCAAAAGAAGTGAATCAATGCAAAGAGTTTGCACAGGTTCATTCGAGAGGCAGCCTCTTACCAGCCTTGACAAACTTAGGTCAAGGGTACAGAAGTATTGACAAATAAAACTCCCACTGACACTAATAAGAAAAGTTAACATTTCCTGCCCAAAAGTACACTGAAACAAAACAAAACCAAGGTTTACCTTCTCTTGAGCTGACTTTACAACACTAAGAACTTGTTTAACTGCTAGCTCAAGTGGTTCTGGTGGGTCATCTTCCTCAAACGTAAGCAACTGTGAATCCTACGAAAGAAGAAAAAAAGAAGCATCGTTAGGTGACGAACCCATCGCTTGAAAATGAGTGATAAAAATGCACTGCCAGTGAAGTTCCTGGAAGAACCGGAGACAGAATTGCAAATGTATGTCAAACTCGTATGTACTAATTGCATAACACCTCACTACATAATACAGGGTAGTGCCTGAAAACCTATACTTAGGACATAACTCTGGGCCTAATCATAACTGATCTTTCTCTGTAGCAGAATATCAAGGTACACAGCACAATGCAGAGCAAAGCCCACGAGCAGTGACAGAGTTTAGTGAAACTGCTCTTCTTGAGTAAGGATTAATCAGTGCTGTAGTTTTAAAAGGCATTTTTGGTTTGGCCTAATAATACGGCTGCACTAGGCTATGCCGAAACTAAGAAAACCCAAATACCATCTTGCAGAGGTGAGGAAAGAAGCCTTCCCCTCCCCAATCCTTCCTCATGTGTGACGGCAGGCAGTGATGACAGCTACTCAGTCTTCACATAGACAGCAAGGAAAAGACAGCGTATACCTGTTTTAGCAGTGAGGTCATACTTTAAGAGACATCAGCAGTCGCATTCGCCACCTGCTACCCACACCGAGCAGTCAGCGCCGCTTCCCTCGTCACCCGAGATTGTTTTGCACCCAGGAATTTCATTAGCAGTGCGCCGCTGACATTGTTTTGGGAGGCTGACAGCAGGAGCCACGCCACGCTGCAGTGCCAGGCAGTGAACTCATTGCAAGAGACGGCTCCAGCTGCTCTCCCACGGAGGGAGGGTGTGCGTGCCTGTGTCAAAGTGGCTTTGGTCTCCAGCTGGGGACGGGAAGCTGCTGCTTGTTTCTAGTTACTTTCAGTTCCTAGCACCTGTGCCCAAGCTGTCTGGGCTCTCCTCTTCCACAAGCGCAAGGCAAACCTTTGGTTCTTAGCACAACCCGTGCTTTTCTGAACCGCACCACACAATTTCAGAGGGCAGGTGAAGTATTTTCTTTCCGATGCCCTAACCTACAGTGATGTCTGGAAAGCGTTAAACTGCTTTCCTTATCTTTCACACACACGCGTTGCCCCGCTTTTCCTTCTCCCCCAGCCTGCCCCCTGACATGTAAGAAGAAAGCATGCTAAGGCCGCCGGGAAATGACCCTCCGAGACCTAGGGAAGAGGGCTGCGCACAAATTCAGAGACCTGGGTACATGCTACTTCCTAGATAGTTTAGCCTCAGCATTTTCCACTGACACGGCAAGGGTTCGGTCCTCAGGACCAGGGAATTAGGTTGCCATGGCCTCACCTAACCTCCTCGCCTCTTCGACCCGGGCATACCATTACAAACCACTGAGCAGGACACCACGCTGCGCCCTGTGCAAGAAGGGTAGGATAGGATGGGAAGGGATGCCACGTTTTGTGCATTTATCTGACCGGGGTTAAAAGCAAACTAATGAAAAACCGAGAAGCCCACCATCCCGTGACGGTCTGGAGAAAGCTAGCCCTCAGCGTCACACCGACACACGCGTTCAGCACGGCCTAAGACAACACGAAGGAAGCCCAGCTCTGGGAGTTATTTGCCGAAGGACCGGCCGCAGGCCCCGTGCCAGCGCCCAGAGCAGGAAGTTTCCATCGTTTCCTTCTCCCCGCGCCCGAACAATGTTATCGGCGGCGCAAGCCCCTGCCAGGGGCCGCGGGGGTCACGGCTTCCCTCCCCGTCCTTCCCTGCTCCCTCGCGTGCGCCCACGCTGCACCTCCGGCCGGCTCCTTACTGCAAATTCCTGCCAAGCGGCAACCAGACGTATGCATGTACACACACACACACATATACACACAGACGTACGGACACGGAGGGGCAGTAACGCACCGGCAGGCGCCGTCAGCACCGTGCTGTCGGCACCCCCTTGTATCTTTCGAGGAAGTCCCAGTGCCCCTACAGCGGCTCCTCGCCCCGTGTGGGGAGAGCCCCCGCCGCCCTCGCCCGCCCCGGCACGGCCC
>WAAD01010462.1:124037-137599 GCA_013389945.1 Fregata magnificens | reverse complement strand
CGGGCGCCGGCTGCGGCCGGGACAGCTGCTGCCGGGCGGGTTCCTGTGCGCCCCGAGCCGGCGCTTCTCGGGGAAACCATTTGCCGTATCGGGCGGTGCTGAGGGCAGAACGGGACGAGAAGAGCGCTTCCAAGGGTGGGCACGAAGGGGGAGCGTCGGTAGAGACAGTGGGGCGGGAGAGGCGTTCCGAGGCCCGGGAGAGACGCAGGCGTCAAGCTAATAGTTTTCGTTGTTTTTCATATAACAAAAGGTTTCCCCTTACATCAGTGTTATTTAGTGATGTCGTTTGCACGCTAAGAAACAACTGCAAATGAAAAATCAAGAGAACAGGCCCTCTCATCTTCGCACACAATAGATAAACGTGTTAACGCCTGCTTGTGGGCAGAGCAGGAGTCGGTTACAAGGCAGGCCTGACTGTTTCCCCCCAAAAAGAAAGATCATATAACCTTTGTGTTTCAGAGGCTGAACCTAGTTTATGCCAGAATTACAAACTCCAGTGGATGAAACTGCCACGCTGCCCCTCAGTAGCAAGTGGGCGTTTTGTGAAGGCACCCCTTCGCGTAACAGGGTCACACTTGCGGGTCTGTGATGGGCCTTGCCGCTCACCACTTCACAGCACTACGGGAACAACCAAGGCGATTACGAGGCATTTTATTTTTCCCTCTGCTTCCTATCAAAGGGCGAACGCAAGCTTCCCTTTTTTTCTTGGTGCCGCAGCATCTCCTCTGCGGAGGATGTTGAACTCACCACTAGGAGAAAAAAATATTTCTGTGTTTCATTGTGATCTGCGGCCTGGAGCATAAATGCAGAGCTAAGTACTTTCTGCAAAACACGGTGAATGACTGTTGTTATCAGTAGGACGTTTGCGATAAAGGGGAGGAAATTGTCTTTTGATATTAAATAAAAGTTTCATAATCATTTATTTCTGTCACATTCATTTTTGGTAAGTTCCTGTCTGGTTTTCAGAGTGCTACCTTATGAGCTCATCGCTATTTGTGCCCTCATTTTCTTCTGCTTTTCTTTGCCTGCTCTGTTTCTTTCATAGTGACTTTCTTTACCCGTGGCAGCTCCCAGCCGATCAACCTCACTTGTATTTTTTGCCCAATCCACGTGCTAAAACAACCAGCAATTAAGTCATTGAGGTTGGTAGTGAAATGTCATTGTAATTTCGTGCTCCATTCAGGTTTAGGCTATTGCCACTGTAGCCTTAAAGGGCAGAAACATCTTTTCCTTGCTGGAAACTGGAATTCCAGACCATCGGAGTGCGTGCCATAGATCACAGAGGGGAATTCCCATGGGTCCCACAGTGCCTGGCTCTGGCCTGCCTCCCGAGGGAGCTGTGCAGGTGGCAGGTGCCGAGGCACAGAAGCCGTGCGGGCTCACAGACCAGGCAGCAAATACTTCTTTGCTGGACATCTTCAAGCAAATTCACGGCTAGAAGCAGAGGCAAAAAGAAAAGGGAAGCGAGTGCATTACAGAATCACTGAATGGTTGAGGTTGAAAGGGACCTCTGGAGGTCATCAAGTCCAACCCCCCTATTCAAGCAGGGCCACCCAGAGCTGGTTGCCCAGGACCATGTCCAGATAGATGGCTTTTGAATATCTCCAAGGACTCCGCAACTTCTCTGGGCAACCTGTTCCAGTGCTTGGTCACCCCCACAGTGAAAAAGTGTTTTTCCTTATGCTCAGAGGGAACCTCCTGTGTTTCAGTTTGTGCCTGTTGCCTCTTGTTCTGTCACTTGGGCACCACGGAAAAGAACCTGGCTCCATCTTCTTTGCACCCTCCCTTCAGATATTTATCTACACCGATAAGATCCAGCCTGAGCCTTCTCTAGCCTTCCCCCACCTCGTTCTCTCAGCCTTTCCTCATAGGAGAGATGGTCCAGCCCTGTAATCATCTTAGTGGCTTTTCACTGGGCTCTCTCCAGTGGAGACCCAGCACTCCAGGTGTGGCCTCACCAGTGCTGAGTAGAGGGGAAGGATCGCTTCCCTCAGCCTGCTGGCAACACTCCTCCTACTGCAGTCCAGGATGCCATTAGCCTTCTTTGCTGTAAGGGCATGTTGTTGGCTCGTGTTCAACTTGGTGTCCACCAGGACCCCCAGGTCCTTTCTGCAAAGCTGCTTTCCAGCTGGTTGGCCCCCAGCATGTATTGGTGCTTCGGGTTTTTCCTCCCTGGGTGCAGGACTTTGCACTTCCCCTTGTTGAACTGCATGCGGTTCCTGTCAGCCCATTTCTCCAGCGTGTCAAGGTCCCTCTGGTTGGCAGCACGACCCTCTGGTGCATCAGCCGCTCCTCCCAGTTTTGTGTCATCTGCAGACTTGCAGAGGGTACGCTCTGCCGCACCATCCAGATCATTAATGAAGCTGTTGAACAGGATCGAACCCAGGATTGACCCCTGCTGTACACCACTAGTTACAGGTCTCCAACTAGACTTTGTTCCACTGATCACCACCCTCTGGGTGCAGCCGTTCAGCCAGTTTTCAATCCACCTCACTGTCTGCTCATCCAGCCCATACTTCATCAGCTTCTCTATGTGGATCTTTCGGGAGACAGTGTCAAAAGTCTAGGTAAACGATGTTCACTGCTCTCTCCTCGTCTACCAAGCCAGTAGTTTCATCGTAGGAGTTTATCAAGTTGGTCAAGCGTGACTTCCCCTTGGTGAAGCCATGCTGACTACTCCTGATGACTTTCTTGCTCTTCATGTGTCTGGAAATAGTGTCCAGGATTAGCTGCTCCATAATCTTCCCAGGGATCGAGATGAAGCTGACTGGCCTGTAGGTCCCAGGGTCCTCCATCCTGCCTTTCTTGAAGTTAGTTTGCTTTTCTCCAGTCCTCAGGCACTTCTCCCAACCACCATGATCATTCAAAGATGATCGAGACTGGCCTTGCAATGACATCCGTCAGCTCCCTCAGCATTTGTGGGTGCACGCCATCAGGGCCCATGGACTTACACGTGTCCAGATTGCTTAAGTATTCCCTGACCTGATCCTCTTCCACCAAGGGTACGCCTTCTTTGCTCCAGACTTTCCCCTTGGTTTCTGGGGCCTGGGATTCTTGAAGGGCTGTTATATCAACATTTAATACAGTATTTATGAATATGGGGGCTAGGCCTCTGGGAGGAGGAACAGGTTGTTGCCTGAGAAGTGATTTGATCATTTTGTGTTGTAAATACATTGTCCACATTTGCACTTTTAAGCTGCAAACTTGACAGGGCCAGAACATAGTTTTACCTGCTGTAGATAGTTTACTGTATGGGCATACAAAGAATGGGCTACTCAGAAGTCAAAGCATTTGCCTGGGACACAGGGAAATCCCACGCTTCATTCACTGACTAGCTGCCTTCTGCCTGCCTGACTCCAGGCAGGTGATTTAGAGTACACCTACATGATACCAAGGAGCAAGCTGCTCAGATCTCTAGAGATCCACAAGAGTCATATTGCTATGTTAGCACAGCACCATACATAGGTTAATTGACCCTGCTGAGAGACTGGATTTATTAGCTGGGCACATTCATTTCAAGATCCAAACCAGTATCTTTGTGCAGTATTGCACGGTGCTGTATCAGCTTGTCTGCAGATAGCTCTGGGATTTCTTATACAGCAACTGCACTGTGGCAGACAAACCTGCCCTTAGCTTGTCCCATGTTCCAGTTCCCCACATATACCATGTAGACAATTTTCTTTAACTGGCAGGAATTTTGTGAGTCTAATTAGTGAATATGAAATGACAAGAAAGAGAAAAAATTACATTTCCTTTTCAGAATTTTATCAACTATCTTGTTACTAGAAATATTTTACATTTTTACTTTTGAAGTATAGCAAAAATATGTGGCACCTAATATTGAATTATTTTCCTTTTTTGTGCACCTGTGAACTTGGAATAGCCCTCTCTCAACATTCAGGATCTTACCCATCAAAGCATAGCTCTGGGGATGCAATTAGTAAAGTAATTAGTTTTTCATAATTCCATATACTTTGAAGCTGGGAACTGTGATTCTGACTTGCTCCTAGGCTCTGCTATGTGCTGTATTTCTATTAAGTAACTTCTTTATTTCCCAAATCCCAGCTTTTCTTTTAATTAGCAAGTGTATATCTCTGTCAGTGATGGTTGCAAAGCAAGTTTAAAAAATGCAAAGTGAGTGAGATTGATACAGAGTTGATTTTACAAGGGTTCTGGAACAAGAGAGCTGTAAATGCATCATTCATCGCAGCTACCTCACATGTCCTGTTTTGGTCCTTTGAAGTATGAATTTTGTTAACCGTTTCACTCTGTGTTGCAAAGGCAAGAAGAAAACTGCAGACCTGTAGATTTCTCTGACTTAGTCTACGCTAGAATGTTTTGCTGGTAGAGCTACCCTAGGCACATGAACAACAAAGAAATATCTCACCCGTTAACTAGTGCTGCCAGGTTCATTATACATCTGAGTTTCCAGAGATGCTCTTTTTCACCCCCCAGACAGAACGTGGGCAGAATTTTAGGACCTGGACTATTTGTTTGCAATTTCCAGATTTGTTGGAGGTGGGTGGTGTGCTAGATCTGAGACTACCCTGAGTCCCATGGTATAGATATAAGCAAAGGGAGCAGAATGAGATCAGAGTTATTTAATCAATTTCATTTTTAAAGCTGTAAGCAGAACAATGACAAAAAAAGCGCCATAGGTTCAATCACTGCAATTAAGTGATCACTACATTGTAATTAAGTAATTACAATGCACAGAGATGAAATCAATCCAAACCTTTCCCACTAATTCTCTGCCTCTGAGCCTTAGCATAGTTTTTTACACACATGAAAGAGAAGGTTCATAAGAGGCCATACATGCAGTCTAACATGAAGTCTGAAACAAGTGCTTTGTCAGGACAGTATAAAAGTGTAACAGGTGCTTATTTTGGTCAAAATGCACTTTGGTCAGCAGAGCTTTTTCCAGTGTCCTAGGACTCTGTGTGATAACACCTTTACATGTGAGGTGGCTATAACCATGTCTTCATTATGAGATTTTGCTAGCGTAACAGTCAGCCTGAGGTGACACCACTTCACACTCTTCATTGACAGCTCTGCTGGCAGAAGTAGACCTGTTAATCTTCACACCTGAAGTGTGACCCCTCAGCATGTTACTTCCCATGGAAGAGGGGACCATTTCCCCTTTCACATGTTGCATTTCACCCTCTCTCTCACTCTTTCACCTGCTGTGCCAGAGGCAGGTAACAGGCATGTCCTTCTACCTGCTGACTGTGGTAAGTGTGCTCAGGAGTTGTGGGGCAAGGAGAGGCACAACGCTAAAGCCAGCAGACGAGTTCCTCCATTTGGTCCTGCCGTTACATGTACTCTCTAGTCTGTTTTCTGTAGCCCCTTCCTAAGTGAGATTCAGCATGTGTGACCCATCTTGTCTCACGTGACTCGACATACCAGAAATGTTGTCCCCTGCTTTGCGACAGCTGTCTGAGAAAGAGAGTGATGGGTGTGCAAAGGGCTGGAACAAGGGCCAGGTGGGATGCCCAGAGAAGCCTTGTTGGAAGACGGTCAGCAGCCTGGCACCAAAGGAGGTGCCACTAAGAAAGCTTTCATAACTAGGAGGTAGCATGGGGGCAAGGAGGCTTGCAGTGGGCTGGCTCTTGATCTGGAATAACTCCCCCAACCTCATGTCTTCCAGAGAACATCCTCTTCTTAATGAAGGAATCTTGCTCCATACAAAAAAGGCTCTGAGATGATGATATCATTAGACCTTCACTTTGACTAATTACTGTTATTTTTGGTTCTTTTGCAAAATCAGAAGATATCTGATCCAGCCAAGCACCAATCTCTATTGAAAAAAAAATAATATATCCATCATGACCTCATAGTAGAAAAACTTCAATTCATTTAGGTCCCAAATGCCTACATCTCTTAAGTGCTTAAGAAGGCATACTGCCAAGGGCTGAGTTTTTCATTAGATCAGAAAATTGCTCTTATAGCTTTGTTATTACATATGTTATTAACATACAGGCATGGTCCTAAAAAAAAAATCTCGAAAAAACAAGTATGCCCCATAAATATACATGTTGACAAATTGGCTAAGTTTCAAAACAAATGGGTCACAATGTTTTATTTTGACCAAACATAATTTCAAGTTATGTATTCAGATATAAAGCAAAACTGCAAAGCCATGTTTCAATCCTATTAGAGCAACCATGGACCCAACTTGGCACATCTTGGATACTTGTACTTTCTTTTGAAGCCATTCATGCACCAAAAATACAGCCTATCATAGAAAAAAACCCCGACATGAGAAAGCACACACATAATGGCACCATGGTGTTTGTATTCATTGTAGCACATCAGTATTTCACACATCAATTTTAGAAGTCTCTTATCATTTTGTCGTAATTATTTTGCTTTGGTCTGTAGGACCACACTTTTCCAACTCTCCAATATCCGGTAAATAATCTATTCCTAAGTAGTCACAACTTTGCAAAAGGAACAAAGGCTAACAACAATCATTTTGTCTGGAATTGCTGATCATTTCTTTTACTACTTGTATCTGGCACTGCAATGGAAGAAGGAAAAATATTTTTGAGATTATTATTTTTTCTATGATGATGACTCTTCAAAAATATATTTACTAGACTTCAGTAAAATACCATGAGTTTTTAGAAACTAAAACATGACAGACATGCTTCTTTTATTTTCTTCTTTATTTTTACTTGCTGGAGCCAGTTACATTCTCTCCACCAGAGAGCGCAAGTATCACCAGAGGTGATGGTGCTGGGATGGAAAGATTGCTGTACTCCAAGCAGCATTGTGAGCTGCCTTCCTCAAGGACAGCAGTCTAGACAGAACGGGTGATTCCAGCTACATGAAGTTTCATGCCTATGGGCTAATTTAGGCTCAAAGTTAACATTGTGCCCAAATGGTTAAGGCTTCCCATTGTCCAAGATAGACCTGAAGAATCTCCTGACAAGGAACCACTGGAGAGATTCCTGCCTCTCCTTCTAAATCTTGGGCTCCAGCTCAGGAGATGCTGACTTCCCAGGGACGTGTGCTTCTCCCATGCAGTACAAACACTCATATGCTCCTCAGACACATGCTTGAGGACACTAAGACCAACTGGTTTTGGGAATGTCAGGCATCAGAAAGAAGAAAGGACTTGGTAAGTAGTAAAAGAGATCTTCAAGTTTCAGACTGAGAGCAAAGGCATTTCAAGCAATGTTGTAGGAAATCAATAGCAAGAGTATGAAATAAAGGCTTGTGAAAAATCTCAGAACCCACACCTTACCTCTAGAAGGAGGGCGAAAATTCTCCAGCTCAGCTACACGGCTAAGAAAATCCAAGGGCATGTACCAGTTTTGTGTTGCATGTCATCCCAGAGCACACCCCCACGGGTACTGCGCTAAGGCTAAAACACTTAAGAGTCTGGAACGCGTGGGTACAGGCTCACTCACAAGACGGTTATGCAAATCCTGCCAGTCACCTGAAGGAGAATGCAACGTGTTATGGCACAGGAAAAGGGTAAAAAGCTTTTAACTGCTCAGTCATGAGTACACATTATGTTAAAGTGTGTTGACTATATGTTACCATAATAGGTGTTAAGCTACAACTAATCCTCTTGCATTTTCTTAGACAACTGTCCACGCTGCAGAAACCATTGGGATAAACTGGCCTCCTCCTTGGCAGTCTCAATAGGGAGCCAGGGACTGAAGAGTTTGGAGATGCACCTCATCTCTCCACTCCCAGTTGTCAGTTAGGCAGAAACCATGGTGCTTAGTGAAGGAAATACTGGAGAAGACAGCTTTTAGACAAAAGTGTATTATAACATGCCTTTGACCTAACACGGAATTTTCTCCAAACTCAGCAATTACCGTGTAATGGAGCCATATTTAAACAGTCACATGCATTTTTATATACATACATATATATATATAGAGAGAGGTTCACCTTCTGTGTGGTGCTTTCAAGTGTGGCTTTTCAGGTGGGTGTGACGTTGCAGTCTTTGTTTCTGGCTCCTCCTAGTGCCTGTACACAGTGTTAGAGGCACGTAATAGATTGTAGAATCATCTCCATAAAATGAAGGTTCTATGTGGTTCTTCCCCTCTTGAGCCTCGTAGTAATACTTGCTAAAAAACTACCCAATTTCAAATCTCATTTTTAATGTCAGTGATTCTCCTCCAGACTTACCCACTGTGACAGTTTGGTATTTTTACAGGTTTTTTTCTCATGCTCTTAAAAAACGCATCTACATGCATTTTCATGCCTCAGTCAAATTTCTCCTGAAACAAGTAATCTGAATGCAAGCTAACATAGCTATTTTTCTTCCTTGTGGCATTTGGCTGCTCAGTTGATTGATGAGTGAAGAAGAGGCAGCAGCAAATAGCAGCTGCCTTGTTAATCACAGCCCTGGGCTGCCATGCAGAGAGGAAGTCTGCCTTTCCCCCTATGGGTGGCAACAGCTGTGTCTGTTCTGACATTAACTGGACTCCACACAGGGTGCGCCGCAGAGCAAGAGATGTGCATGAAGCCGAGGACCAGCCAGCTGAGGAAGGAGTAAGTAGGATGGTGGTCAACAGAGCTGTATTCACTGTTCTATAGGTTTTTCTCTGGTTTTAGATCCCCCACTTCTTAGGACTCAGAGATGCAGGTGGCGAGGTGGAGAAACTGCAAACGTAACTCCACAGGTATAGTTGTCACACCTGGTGAAGCCCTCAGTATGTGCAGATTTCAAAGCCTGTTCCAAGAGGACCCAAACTTCCACCAATGCAAGATTGTAGGGGAAATATTATTAAATAATTTTTTGGGAAGTTTTTTCCCCTTAAACTCTTTCATAGACTTTATAGCATAGAGGAAAGGATGCAGTTCCTTGTTGGCCAAAAAGGGTTAGAAGGTGTCAAACCCCAGGGACTCCTAGCTGTTCATTAGGGAAGAAAGGAAAAAGCAGGAACCCAAGAGCCATATTCATCACAAACGACACCTTAAAACAGAGGCTGATTTTTTTTTCTTGTTTTGGCAGGGCCACAGCGTGCTCTCTTCTGTATCTTATGTTCTTCTCCTGTTGTCACCCTACTCTCTCCCACCTCTTCTTCTAGCTCATTGCCCTTTGTTCCTCCAGGCACCTGCCTGTGGAGCCTGCAAATCTCAGTATGGTCTCTTCCTTCCAGCAGAGGTATCCCTGGATGCTAGTAATCCCAGCAGGTCATGCTGCTTCATCACTGCCTCATTTTTAACACCAGTGCACTTCATTGGAGAGATACATGTTGCTGGATGAGAACCTGTGCCCTAAAATATCAGCTTAAGCTAATGATTACAACCAGGGCTCCATGACATCAAAGAACTGTATCCTTCCTAGGTCCTGAACTGACAAGACATCAAGAAATTGTTAAGGGTTGTATCAAAACTGCAGAGGCAATTTAAAGCAAATTCTTTGTTAACAGAAACTGGCTTTGCATTCGATGTACTCTTTCAACACATGTAAAATGAAGGGGAAATAAAAGTTGTGTATGTTGCTTCATTGCAGCCAACGCCTTGAAAATTTCTATTGCCAGAGTATTTCAGGTCTGGAAATAGAAATATTATCCATGTAGGTCTCATAGTAAAAATTATCCTGTTAGTGTTTGTGTATTAAAAAAAAAGTGATAACTGGAAACATCCTATGAATGGAAGAGCAAGTAAAAGTTACTGGCTTTGTTTGCAGAGCAACTGTCTTCAAAGCGGATGGCTGGAATTAGAACAAAAAATAACCATGAAAACAGGTGCAATGCTGATGGTGTTATGAGTAACTTCTTATCATTTTGGTTTGCTTCTGGACTTTTATGTCAAATATGGGTTGTATGGTCTCTAGAGCAGACATTTTCTGTGAAGCATTTAAGCAGATGTTAGACTGCTCTGAAACAGTAGCAGAGAGAGGACTGTATGCAGATCTTAACTGGATGCAGAAAGAGCGAGAGGAGTTCCTTATGCTGAAAGGAGAAAGAGGGAGCCAAACCTTTGGCGATCTACCACTCTATGAACAAGTCAGAGAGCAGCTCCCCTCCCCTCTCTTTACCTTTTTCACAGCTCACCCGACTTCTGATGTGCAGGGATGCTCCACGGAGGGACAGACCAGGAGCCCTTTGTCCCTGTTTTCAAAGAGATTTAAGGAGCATCAAAGGCCCAAATCTTCTTGGAGTGCCCTTTCAACCGTTGAGTCTGGCCATTTGGCAGACCTGATACTTCAGTTCTGCCGTATGTTTCACCTGACCTACTGCCCCGCTTACTCTGACAAGACAGTACACATGCACATGGTGACAAGCACTGCGGTAAAAAGCACAGGTTCAGGACGTGCTCTTGCTGCAAATCTTATCCTTCCCACTAAGACCATTATTTGCTACCCAATCAGAGATTTTTATGAAACTTGTTGGAGATTAACTCTTGAGACCTTGTCTCCTCTATTAGATGTGAGTGAAACAGGTTCAACCAAACTGCACAAATTAAAAATGGCAAAGGACGGCAAATGCGGAGTCCAAGAAGTTGAGAAAACTGGCCTAAGAGTATTCAGAGTTAGGTCTCATCTACTTTGAAGAGAGGAGCCTAGTAAACTCTCTTCCCAAAAGATACAGAGATCATTTTCTGCATCATGGGAATCCACACACTACATTCCCACACAGGGGTTTTTGAAGAGGGAGATACACACAGCAAAACTGCTTTCAGTGCGAGCACTGCAAAATACCATGAACATTCCTGACAGTGTATTTTCGAACACCTGGTTCGATCCAGTTTTAGATGAAGGAGATAGATACTCAGTTGATGTAACCTTGCTTCCACAAAGTCCCATTTTAATCACTGATTGCATAGGAAGCAGAATTTGGGCTGTGTTCAAGTGTTTAAGAGATTGTCTAGAGCAGTTGGTTTTGCTGTATTTTCCAGTAAAAGATTCAGTGGGGCACTTGCTAAAACAAACAAAAAGCTATTATTTTAGTAATGTGAAAACTGTCATTTATCTCCAACAAATAGATCAAAAGATGCTCTTTTATAAACAAAATTCCCACCCCACAGACACAATGATATGTACAATAACATCACACTTTGCCAAGAGATTCCAGTATAAGACACAGTAATTCAAAAGAAACAAAGTGTAAGTTTATTGGACGCCAACATTTCTTAGTCAAGATCTAAGTAAAGAAAACACACAGTAGAAAAAGTTGTACAAAGCAGCAATGGATTTACATTACATTAAAGAAAAAGTTACCCTAAGCTATTAAGCCTCAGTCCTAAAAAAAGTGAAAACCCATCCTTAATTAAAATGCAACACTGGTGTATTGAACAGATACACAATGACTATAAGGTATACAGGATTATAAAACCAGCTTCTTTTGTCTTCCCTCTAGAATCCTTTAAAATGACAAGTGATTTTGTGTAACTAATTGGAAAATTCTGTAGCAAATATATTGGATAATTCCAATTTCTAGAAACTGTAGGAAACTATTCCCCTGTACCCAAGCACTAAAAGTGATCCCATTTTCCTGCTTTTTAAAAAGGGACACTGTCAAGAATAAGCCTTAAAATGTGTACTTCAGATGTATTTTGCACGTTACATTGCAAAATATAGTTTGTTCTGGTTTTATGTACATATTTTAATTAAAGATGCTGCTGCAGTAGTGGGAAGCTGGTGTCTTTAAGAGGTAATATGTATTGCTGAGAAACTGGAAAAGGAAAAATGGATTGAGTACTTCATTCTGGAATAGTGAGAGAAAAAGCAACATGAAAAATAAGCTCAGCCCACAGAATTCAGATACATTTTTCAGACATCCTTGCAACAACTGAGGATGCCCTTAACAGGCATTTTCATGCCCAAGCAGCTCAAGTGTTATGACTCAGTTCATGTTTTTAAATTCTTTGATTTTATTAATATCAAGTACTTAATACAGATAAGTACATTTACTGTATACAACCTTTCTCTTGATAGTGTCCCTTTATGTACAACAGTTATAGTACAGTTTTTCACAAGTCATTTTAAATATACAAGAACCAATGACATTAAAAAATACTATCAGGCTGTGTTCAACAAAAACAAACAAACAAAAAAAGATTTTAACACTGATTCATTAACAGCAACATTAAAAAAAAACCCCAAACCCTAAGCTTGCTTTGATTTTTATCTAAATCTTCTGGTAGGAAAATGTAAACAATTTCATTGAACAGTATAGGCACATGCCAGATTACAGGCTCATGCCATATATTTGCACCCTCACTGTTAGTGCCAAGAAGGTAGGCATAGTCTGTCCTTATCCCATGTGAGGAACTTCTCATTTTCTCACTGGAAAATTGGAACAAAACCAGAGTACATCTAGCTTCAGACTAAACCCACATGCCCTACTTGGGTGAAAACAAACAAACAACATCAGACAAAAATCTACTGGATGTCACTAGAAGGCCTGCCTAAATAGGAAATGCAGGAACAAGTCTCTTACAGCTGTGTTTTGGTTCACGGATAAGGCTACATCTCCATTCTGAAATACACAAGACAAACTCTAGTGTCACCTACTGCTTCAGCGGACTATCTGCTCAACTAACTGTCACAAGGTGTTTCACACCCCATTATTGGGAAAAAAAAAAAAAAGAAAAAAAAGAAAAAGGAAAAACGCAGATACAAGAAGTAGAGACAGTATTATTACTGGTTCACATCCTTTGTTATTGTAAAACTACAGAATTATACCCTAGCTGTATATGCAGTTTTTAGGTAGAGGAAAATTCATTTTAACTTTTGGTTCTAGGACTTAAAAAAAAAATCTGTATGTATTTTTCTGCCATTGCTCACTTTCAATGGTTGATCATGGTCCCAATTTAGCGAAGAACTTAAGCACATGTTTAAAAAAAATTAAGACTGATCTCAGTGGAACTTAACCATAGGCTTAGATGCTTTGCCAACACAGTGCCTGAAAGGAAAAAAAGTCCCAAAAGTCCCAAAACAAAATACATTTCATGGCTCAACTCTGCTCCTCTTAAATGCAATGGAAGTTTCCACCGTACTTCCACTGAAGCAGGATAGTTTTCTGAAATTTATCTGACATTATAAAAATAGAAAAAAAAAAAGAATTAATGATTCTAATCTATATATTAAAACATCTGCACATTCCTGTCATAAATTTTAAGAAAAAAAAAGCAAAACACTTTTTATATTTAACAAGACCTCTAATTTTGTGTCACTTTAGTACACAGCTACAAAATTAAAAAAAATATGATGAAGACACATTTTTGTATCAATAAATTTGCCTTTTATTTGGCTGTGGCCAAACTAGACACTCTACAAAAGACCTTTATTTATAAACAAGCAACTAACATTTTTTCCATAATTTAACTTTTAAAACATATATTAAAGTTATATAAGTGGAAGCATATTTATTCCATATCCTCCAAAATAAACACTTCTATCAAGGGCTTTTTAAGATACTGTATAAAAGCTAATAGAAAACCAGAACTGCTATATAAACATTTCATATTTAAACTTCAGAGATCCTGAATTCCTTTACTAAACAACAGGAACTGAATTTAAAAAAAAAAAAAAAACAAAAAAAACCCCAGAAAACCAAAAACCAAAAACCACAGAACATGCTCAAAGT
>WAAD01010462.1:105790-118702 GCA_013389945.1 Fregata magnificens | reverse complement strand
GGTGAGGGATTCTTCACAATTCCATGTTGTGTCTGGCAATGCGTCCACACTTTGAAATTTGTATGAAATCTCTTGTGGCATATGTCACAAGCATAGGGCTTCTCTGGATTATGATACATGTTAACATGACGATGAAGACCTGCTGTTGATCTGAAAATTTTAAGGCAGTGCTTGCATTTAAATTTTTTATTTGGTCTTGCTTCTTCCATCTCACTATATTCGTCTTTACTGACATCAGAATCAGGAAAATCAGCATCAAGATGCGTAGGGCTTGAGCCTTCCTCAAAGTTATCTTCTGACCCAGGAGAACCCTGCTCATCCGCCTTCAGTTTCTTAAATGGTAGTCTTCTATCAGCTTGAAATCTTCTTTTTGCTGGGAGTCTACTTGGTTCCTTATGATCATCCTCAGTTTTAAAAGGAAAGTCTTTATTTGTCGACGCTGAAGCATCACCCACTGTAACTCTTATTATTTCAGCAGGATCTGAAAGTGGACTGCTAGGCTCAGTTTTTATTCGCACCTCTGTGAGAGGGGAAGCAACCTCCCTATCAGTTGACTGAGAGGCACTGAAAGACCTAAGGCGATGTGGGTGTACTACCTGTGGTTTTTCATCTAAGACTAACTTCTCTGATGACTCTTTCGAGGATGACTTTTGAGATACAACATTAAATGTCTTCTGGGAATCATTAGTTCCTGGTGAGGAGGATGATGATACCTGTGAAGGTTTTAGGTCAACAGAAGGTGAGTAAATAGGAACCTGGCTGTCCATGGACAGTGACCTTCGAAGGAGACTTTTTACAAGTGGCCCACTTCGGTCAATACTTTGGTGCTCTGGACCAGATCCACCAGATGGGATTACTAGCCCTAACTTTGAGTAGTACAGCAAATTCCTGTCTTCACCTTGGCCATTTCCTTTTCCTACCTCTCGCAACAAAAATGTAGAGTCTGATGCGCCACGCAGAGACAAGACTGGTGGACGCAGTCTTTTTAATGACATCTCTGCTGCTTTTCCTCTTAAAAGCTGAGCACTGCTTCCTGGTTCATCACTGGCAATTTCTTTCTCTGCTAAAGGCATCTGAGGCAGTACTGCGTTCCTTTTCACTAAACCACCTCTGCTCTGATCCTCCATAGTTCCAGAAGTTTCATGAAGCTTGGTATAGCTCACCGGGCTTTCTTTCAGCCATCTCCTTTCAGTCAGTGATAAGTTGTGAAGGGTTTCAGTTGGTTTTGTTACTTGTGGTCTACCGCTAGTTTTGACAGCAACAGAGGGTGAAGGTTTAGAAGTATGGCTTAATTCATGTTGTGTTTGATTTATACTTTTTGCTTGCGCTTCAGTTCTGTTCTGACAGACAATGACACTTCTCTTCTGAGAACTACTTTCATCTTCATCTTGATACAGTATTTTCTTAATAGGGCAAGCTGGAAAAGGAGCTTGAGGGCTCTTAGAAACAATGTTTGTAAGAAAGGATATTCCAAGACTGTAGCCCAGTTCTTGCACAGCTGCAAGACTGCCTTTCTCAATGAACAAGGATGAAGAATAAATGTAGTTTAACACATTATCAAAAGCATCTGGTTCACAGAAGTCGAGTTGAAACACTGACTGAGACTCATTCTCCTTATTTGTGAACAGAGTCTGGAAGTATTCACTGCTGGCAGCCAGAACATTTTTATGAGCTCGAAATTTCTGATCTCCTACTATAAGAACAACATCACACAGCTGTCCCTTTAGACGCTCCTCATTCAGTGCACTTAGAAGTGAAATGGCATGTGCTGGATTTATGTAATGCAAGAGCCCCTCCATGATTCTGATGTTTCTGAAAAAGAACAACAACAAAAAAAAAGTTGCAGGTTGCCTTATGTGGACTGTTGTTAGAGATAAAGTAAACACACCTAATCCCGCTGTACTTCAGAAACTGGCTAAACCACCATCAACAGTGCTGAAGAAAACAGCTTGTTTGGAGGAAAGGTATGGGAATTAATACTGTTAGCTCCAACAGATGCATGGGCGTGAGAAGAACCAGCTCATGCCCATTTTCAAATACACCATTAATAGCTGATGTTACACCAAGAACATTACACCTAACTAATTGGGGGGCGGGGGGGGCTGTGTTCTCTTCATGCAATACACCTGTGCACATGAAGGAAGAGTTCAATCATTTCACTCCTGATCATCTTTTTCTCAGCTTTAGCTTTATGAAGATCTATCTTGACAACTGCATTGATAAACTCTTGAACCAGATATCTAAAGCTTAGTTATGCCAAGTCACCTTTTTGAGGCTAAGCAACCCTGACAGTCTCCTGCTGACTAAACAAATTAATGGGGTTTTGTTGTCATTTTTAATAGGATGATGGAAAGGGCATTAATACTGGGAAGGGAGAAGGAAGCAGGATTATTGTCTGTAATCTGGGTTAATTCACCATGTTTGCTTATGTTTAATAAGTGTTGTTAATATATACTTCTAGCTATCAAATATGTGTCACTTATAACCGCACCGACAGGATCTGGTTTCTTGGAAATTTCACAGTTATAATTGAAGTATCCCTGAATTGCCGCCTTCTAGCTTAAAAGCAATCAGAGAACTGAACTCCCCGTTTCATTCATTAGTATAAGAGCACTTTATGCCCACAACCCATATACTTGAGGAACAGTTACCCTTGGGTGAATCCCAGAGTACAATAAGCACAAATTAAACTGCAGTGCAGAAATCCCCATATTCCATATGCTTCAAAACACAGCCCACTCCGTACTGCAGGATGTCTCAATAATTCAATAGACTGCTCCTGATTAGATCTTAACAAAAGAAGAGAATCAAGTTTTAAGTCCGTTTAAACAAAGAGCTTCTGTGGCACAAATTTTAATTTATATATCTGTGGACATGCACACAGACAGAGAAATCAGCAGTATCCAATTTTATTTTTTTTTGCATGGACACTCTTACAATTCTCTTCAAGTTAACCTGTAAGAATTTTACACTACCTTCCTCTATGGTGGTAGTAAAACAAGTCAATGATGTGTCTGTTAAAAGCAATTCTCTTCTTTTTACAGCTGAGTTGAGAAACTACTCTTTAGATATTCATATATGATGTATGCTACTACAACAAAAAGGTTTCACTATTCATTAGCTTACCAGCAAAACTGAAGTTTATCAAAATAAAAAACAATATTAAGAAGCTGTAATAAATGGGGGTGGTAAATCTTACAACTAATGGATATAAGTAAGCGATCAAAATCTAGATTGCTATTCTTGAGAAATGAATCAAAGGGTGCCACATACAGTGTCTCAGGGCACTGATAGTATCATAGGACTGAGCTACCACTTCTACACCTGAAACTACCGAATGAGTAGTTAATAGTGTCACGGCAACAGCAAAAGCAGAATTCTGTTTCCTCACCATATCTGCCTCTTTACTGAATGTTTCGGTGTCTTGCAGTGTCATTTCATAAACACTAATTTATCCTTAATTCACCTCAGATAGTTAAAATGCATAATCCCCTCCCCCCGCCATCTAAAAAGAGCAGAGCATTCAAGCTTCTATGAATGTGAGAAACCAATCTGTTTTGTTTTGCTTTGTATGTTTTGCTTAAAAGTACTGGCGTGGGGGGTGGGGTGGCAGTGCGCTACCTGTCTCCTTTGTGGATGCCACTGCAATTTAAAGCGGTGGAGTCTGACTGGCCCTAATCCAGCCTCATGGTCTGAGCAGCCATTAACACTTGGAGTGTTATTAGAACAAGTGTTCCAGGAATGCATCCTTTCCTTTAGTTTCATCTGAAAGAAATTGAGTTTGCAAACTCAAGTGAATCATCTGGGATGCAAGCTGCAGCATGGTATATAGAAGTAACAGACCAACAGTGTGCTTATGAAGGAAACTTGAACTAAAACAGTATTGTAGAGACACCCAATAGAAGTTGCTACAGAACCCAGATTTCAAGGACACAGTGGGAAAGAAGTATATTAGTCAAATGTTTTGAAGTATTTTCAAATCCTTCACTTTAATCTGCTTTAGCCAGGCCTTGGGTCTTGTGTAAGAATGAACACCATGTAATTACTATGCGTTCCTTTGCTCATCATAACACAGCAATGCTATTAGTAGAGACGGGTGTAAAATCTACGTCTAAAGCAGAATCCAATAGTCACCCATCCTTCCTTCCACATTCTCCATTTTATTCATAGAGCACTTTCAATTTATTACGTTAAACAAGACAGAGATAAGTGTCCTATTACAATCCTCCCTTTCATTCTCAGAGCACAGTCTCTTCTGTGCTGTACAGGAGGCAGAGCTCTTTGGTGCAATGTAACTCTGTCACTTGAACAGTAACCAAGGCTGCAACATACACAAATGGCAAGGGACCAAATTAATCCTGCAAAGGCAGCTTTAATCCTGGTATTTCCTAATTCAAGTGCTTGACTTTCAGCTTAGAAGCCTTTAAACACAACAGTCAGAAATAAAGCAAGCTATGATATGTTAAGAAACAAAGCTAGAACTGGTGTGCAGAACCATTTTAACACTTTTACACAGATCATCTGAAAGTCTGAAATATTCAGATGTAAAAAAACCCCAAAGATTACCAGAGTAAACGTACAATGTACAATTTCACTGCATGAACACTTTTCAGTTACAAAGTTGATCCAAGCCATTCACGCTCTCCTTTGTTCATCTTATCTGCATACTGCGGTTCACTCTTCCTTCAGCTGTGCCAGTACAAATATTTACAGGCCTGTATTACATAGCAGATCAGACAATAAATAAAAAAGAAATAATATTTCTTTTCAAATGCTGGTCAATTTTTATATTAAAGCACAATCTCAAGAATGAATGCATTGGCATAACTGAAGAGGCAGCAAACTGTGGCAGCGGAGCAGCTATAGGAAGGCAGGAACACCTTACAACAGTGTGCCATCAAAGCCAATGCTTGACTGATTGAACTCAGCCCCAACACAAAAGGTGTGCCTAGCTATTGTGTAGATAACAGAACTATGGCAGCCTCTTCTAATACTACATTTGATTCCAGGTGTTTGAGGACTCATACTTCCTCAGCTGAAGATTATTTTGCCATTAACTACCTAAACTCTCTCCTCCCGATAATCTGCTTCTATTCTCTCCAACCATTTTTTCCAGCCATCTTCACTACTGACTGGAAACAAAGCTGTTTCCTCTTTTCATCCATGACATTCAGGTGACATTAAGGAAACAGTAGGAGTATATCAGAAAATCTCCCATTGTCTGTGTCCAAGAGTTACATGCTATAGCAGCTACTGGTCCTCAGCAGGAGCAAGCCTCCAGACCCAGGAAGGGCAAGTGCAGCAGGAGCACCTGCAGCCTTCCTTCAGAAAGCTAGGAAGAGATTCTAGTGTCAGTCTTCAAGAGCCCTCTACTATCTCAGCAAACTAGATTTCAGAGACTTAAGTACCATATCTGGTACAAGATTTATTTTATTTTATTTTTTGAACAAGGATAGAAAAAGACACCTCTACTATTTCAAAATTATTTTCTGCAAAAAGGAAATCTCTACTCGGGAAAGCTCTTCACAAGGAAAGGGTGAAAAAGCTTAATCTTTGGCCCAGCAGTTTATTGATCTTCAACAGCTACTTGCCTTTGAAGTGGTAGTTCCCCTTCCTTTCCTCTGTCCCCTACTCTCACATCTCCTCCTCCCAGCCCTGTGGTACGCTCCCTCTTCCTTCCACCAGCTCTGCTGCTCATTTGACCTCCCAGGAAATTGATTCTGCTCCCTAAAATGAAGCAGGAAACAAACAAAATCAACCCAGCTTTTTATATCTGTTTGCTATTTTATAGGTTGGGAGCTTAATCAGCTCACTGAGAGGGCAGATGAGCATCAGAGTTGCTGCAAGAGAAGCCATGAAACTACCCATTCTTTGTCAGCAAGTTGTTCAATCAGCTTTGTCCATCTGAAACTTCACTTTCAGAAACAATGAAATGTTTCTGAACATGTTGCTGATGCTGAAACTTTACAAATAGATGCTGAAACTTTACAAATAGAATCAGGCAGATATTTCTGTGAACGATTTCAGCATAACAGCTTACACTTGCAAATACACAAGCAACTAAAAGAAGATGTTGATGTTGCCTGCTGACTTCCATTATAACGACACAGCTGTCAGCTAAAGCTATGTTAATAGCATGTTGGGGGTGGCAGTGGGAAAGACAATGTTCTGAAACACTTAATGAGATGCAATGTTGCAGCAAGGAGGCGCCAGGGCTGTGAGAAACTGCAGTTAGAAGCAGAGAATACAAGGAAGGAGGAGGAAACACACACAGAGGAGACAGTCAACAAGGGAGACTTAACAGGGGTTTCAACAAGGAAAACATATGTAAGTGTGGTGGGGGCAAACCCACTACAAAAACCAAAGAGACATGGATTATATAACTCAGCCAAGAAATACAAAGTGACTTCCTGGGGTATCCCCTGGTAAAAGCAGGAATGTTGCACTCAGGTGTGAGTGCTTTGCAGAGGCTTTAAGGGCTCTGATAATTCATGTGCTGTTTCAGACGCAAGGGGGGAAAAAAGTCCCATTACTCGTCAAGAGTCCAGATGCAAAAGAAACCTACACTGCTTAAAGTTCTGCTCAAGGATCCTATGCTGGATTTTATTATTTGAGTTTGGCAACAGCATATCAAATGCCTCTTCCCCCATCAATAGCTTTTGCAACATAGATATTCTCCTACAGTCCATATATATTTACACACACACCCCCCTACACACGCCCAAAAGCTATATGTAAAAAGCTCCAAACCCGCAGAGCAAGATTGTTTGCACTTCTATAATCTTTTTCTAACTAAATATTTGAGTAATCTCTTGCTGCAAGTTCAGGGATTCTGTCTTCCTAGATTTAACGAAATGTGATTTCAACTGTGTCATGGTTTAACACGGCAGGCAGCTAAACACCACACAGCCGTTTGCTCACTCCCCCCCAATGGAATGGGGGAGAGAATCAGAAAAAAGGTAAAACTCGTGGGCTGAGATAAAGACAGTTTAATAGGAAAGAAAAGGAAGGAAAAATAATAACAACAATAAAAGAATATACAAAACAGATGATGTGCAATGCAATTGCTCACCACCCACTGACCAATGCCCAGCCAGTTACCGAGTAGTGGCTGTGCCATGCTGTGCCACGCTCCCCCCGCCCCCCACCCCCAGTTTTTTTGTTCAGCATGACAACATATGGTATGGAATATCCCTTTGGCCAGTTTGGGTCAGCTGTCCTGGTTGTGTCCTGTCCCAGCTTCTTGTGCACCTCCAGCCTCCTCGCTGGCAGGGCAGTATGAGAAGCTGAAAAGTCTGTGACTTAGGGTAAGCACTGCTCAGCAACAACTAAACCATCAGTGTGTTATCAACATTATTCTCATCCTAAATCTAAAACACAGCACTATACCAGCTACCAGGAAGAAAATTAACTCTACCCCAGCTGAAACCAGGACAAACTGCTATTGGTGTTTTCCACTGCAGACAATACTGCAAACTTTCTCCATGAAGACAAATGTTTTTCATTTCCAATAGTTCAGCAGCAAGGAGGAACTCACTGGTATGATGACAGGCATAAAATCAGACAAATAATATACTTGCTAGTGTGTGAAATTGATGTATTAATTTTCAACTATTTATCCTTCACAGATACAGAAGCAGAAATTTAGGCAGAGGAAAAGAAGAAACTATAATATTGGGCAGTCTCTCTCTTTTGCCCTCCACTAGAGACAGCTAATTAGTAGTTATCCTGATACAGGCTAGAAATTCTTTTAGAAATCAGAGGCTACTTTTCACATTCAGATCATACCCGTAGTTTTGCCAGTTGACACTCAAAATAGCTCCTCCCGACTTGCAGCAAACTACAAAATGTCAAGAGTAACACCACAAAGCTCCACTTGTCATTCTCATTCTTGTTTACAAACAAGCAGCAGCTAAGGGTGCAATTTCATCTTACTCTCAGTCCAATCTAACTAGGGATTGCTCCTGCAAGGAGCAGTCCATGTCTCCTCCCCCACTAAAGATGGACTAGCTTGCTGTCAGATCAGTAAACTGATCCAGCTGACCATGGGATTGCACAACTACTGGATGTAAGGGAGAGGGTAGGAATGTGCGCTGGCTGTGAGCTTTTCTGATTCTTCTTGAAAGAGTTCATGAAGATTAAAACACACTAAACACAGTTTGATAAAATATTTGTCCTGGCCTCAATGCCTGGACTGAGAGGTATGTAACTCATCATCCAAATTGCTGTAAACTAAATCAGAGACCAAAAAGTTTAAAAATACCTTTCCCTAAGGAGTTCTTCAGTTTTCATTCTCTTGAGTTTTGTAACATTGCCATTAAACTCTCTGATGGAACAAGACCGAAAGGCTTGATGGCCATACAATTTAAATACCTACAAAAACCTCATCCCCAGAAACATTTTGTATGATTTTGTGGTAAGAGATGCATGAAATCAGGAATTTGAAGAAGGGGAGACACACACCAAACGTGTACACTTGTACTCTTTCTACAGGTTGACTTTATTATTTTATTGGTGATGCTGAGATATACTTACCAAATTGAATAATATTCAGTCATCTACTTTACTATATTAGCCACTCTTTCTTTGTTTAACTGGCCCAATTCACAATAAAATCTTGCCTACGTACTGCTTTTAATTTTGCTGGTATAGTGAAAATGACAAACCCTAATTGTGGGAATATTTCTATTAATATAAAGGTCTTTTTTACAGGCATAGTATATTTTAGATGGGAAGAAAAGCCAGTTATACCCATATAAGGTACATTTCTATCAACAGAATTGTGTTTACACTAAGGTTTCTACAAGAAAACAAGAGATGGAGGAAAAAGTCATGCACTTAATATGAAACATGCAGAACTGATATAAAAGCTGAGCCTAAAAAATTGCCAACTGAGAAACTTATGGTTCAGGGAATGCAGGTATCTTCTACCCACTGAAGGGTTCCAAAGAAAATGCCATTCAGCCATCACCTCCACTCAGCCATCATTAATTATGGGGAAGATACTGGGAAGACGATACAGGCTACTGTAAAAGGGCAAAGACAACAGCAATTTTACATGAGTGTTACATAAGAGATTTACAAGGTCATGAATACCACGTGGAAGATTTTCAGCTTACTCAAAGTCCACCTGCATTTGGAGGTAGGGAACCTCTCACACACTTCTGAAAAAAAAATTTTAAAAATCCTCCTCCGTGAACAAGAACACTATGTATTTTTTCTTTATTACTCAGAAGTATTTATGAGAAAGGAGCTGGTCCTATTCTTACTGAACTTCCAGGGAATTTGGCCACTGACCTCAATAGCTGAAGGACTGTACTCAGAGTTATGTCCCAGCACAAAATAAACTAGTTCCTTTTGGTTGTGACAGGTAGATTAAGTTGGGGCAAAGAGTGATTAGAAATCAGTGTAATTCTGCTGCTTTTTCCTCCATGTCTCTTAATTTACTTTAAAGGGATTTTTGTGAGGCATATTTACTGTACCAAGTACACTATTTTTGAAAAATTCTCTGAAGATACTCACAAATGTATTCAGATCAGAATGCCAAATAGTTCACTCCAAAGTAGCTCAATGTTTTTTAGCTGGTGGGCACCCACCCCACTGGGACTACTGGTACACTCCTAGTTCCAGTGCATTGTGGTGTCAGGCTTGGTGCTGGCCTATTCATAAGCCACACAGTGCTGGAGGGAAATCAGTGAGTCAGTGGGATGGGGGGCAAGGGGGTGGTAGGGTGGTAGGGACACTCACTGTCCCCAGTGAAGAACTGTCCCTGCACTAACCACAACTTATCAAAAAGATTACTGAAAATGAATTGCAACCTAAAGATTACTCGCACTGTTAAGTGCTGATGTAGGATAAACCATGAATAAGCAGATTAATGCTCTTGAGACAAAAAAGGGAAAAGCATTTCTTCCTTTCCTGAAGAATGCAATTTAATTGTATACAAATTACTATGAAAGGACAAGTTTCACAATATTTTTTCGAAATTATTTGGCCAAAGGATTTTTCATGCCTTTTCATCACAGATTGTATGGAAAGATTTTGCACAACAAAGGTGTGGTGTTTCACTAAATCTCAGAGGGAAAACCCCCTCAACAATCAGGACTGATTAGGTAATTTTAAAACTTTCTTATTTTTGAGGGGCTAGAAGACTGCTGAATTGATGGTGGTAGTGGTGGAGGCAGAATGAGTTTAGGAAGGTAGAAGACTTGCTCAACACTTTCTTCTCTTGTTCATAAAATATGCCTGAACTACTACAGAACAACATAATACATAAAGTAGCCAATAAGCAAAGACAACAGATTTTTTTTTTTATTATTTCACTGCTGAATGAAAGAAAATATGAGAACTGTCTTAAATATTATCACTAAGGAAAAAATTGGAAAAAAGATTACAGTACATAGACTAATGTTAAATCTAGACCATAAATATTTGGGGAAAGCAACTCCCTCTGCACAGAAGATCTATTTTAAAGCAGGGCATATTGCAGTCTTCCCACTTGCAACAAATTATTTTGCTGCCTCTAAAGATTTTTTTTTTTTTCTTCCCTTCCGAGGATCTCAGTTCATTAAATGTAGCAGAGTTCATCATGAAACAGCTCACTTGCTCAAAAGTTGAGAATTTCTTTTAATGAGAGCTGGAAATAGCTGCAACTGTAGTGTGTGACTCACAGCATAGTACGTCCCGGTGCAGTACAAACCATATGGTGGTTACGGCCCAACTTCCTCTCCCCAGCTCCTCCTTCCTCTGCCCTCTAAGTCTATACTTGTTTATAGACCGTAGTTATCACTATTTTGCAGATAAAACAACTTTCAAAACCTTGAAAACTATAATGGGAAATTATTTAATGTTTTCTATGGTAACTGCTTCGCAGGTACTGAAGTTCAAAAAGAAACAACTTCAATACAGTATGAAAGCTCATGGCTTTATGTAAAGTTGTCCTTTTAAACCCAAATGTTGGCATGCCTCTAGTTTTAAGGAAAGCATAGTCAGCCATTATTATGAAAATGATCAGAGCACCAACTATTTAATTCTCTGTGTATCAGTATTCTCTAGCATCACACACACAAAAACCCATGAGCTCACAAAACCCAATCTCTTAGTGATATCAGGCTTCTAGTGATCTGGAGGGCTCCCAGTCTGAGAAGCGTGTTGAATTTGAGTTACCTCACAGAGTATCACCCTGCCACTTGGAACCTACACAGTAGGAAAAGGAAGCACAAATGTTCACATTTATCATACTTGTGTACCATTAGATGTACAGCGCAAAAAGGACTTCAGGAACTTCTTACAAGCTAGTGCCTCTTTTTATATTAAATAAGAGTGCTAATACGTACTGAAGGATAAGTTACCTTAAGTGTTAGAAAAGCACCCAACTCATTATGACTTTAATCCTGTTTTGGATCACAGAGCAATGTTGAAATTAGAGCACCGCTGAGAGCAAGAGACATGGTCACTCACTCACTCTCAGTTCCGATCCCCAGGGGTTACCTTGGCTCCAGCAGGCTCAGGGGAGCTCACAGCTGGAGAAACCCCTGGTAAACCCTGGTCTGGCACACATCATTGTAGCTGAAAACTCCAGAGATTGTAATGTGTGAAATCTCTCTGCGAGTCCCTACTGAGAACATGCAAATGACATTCTTTGAATATTCACAATCCAGTCAGGTTGGGTGGATTTTCTACACATAGAGTAAACCAAATGTTCTTATGAGATTACAACTGTATAGCATGTGGGTAATAAAATTTCTGAGAGAAAGGGATGTCAGATCCCCTTCCACCCAAGAGATGGCCACATAATTTGTTTTTTTGCAAACCAGGTTTATAAAAATCAGTTGCTAAAGTTTGCTCAAAACTTCCCCTCAAGAACACCAGCATAACCCTGGTGGAAAATTTTAGTCAAAGCAGTTAGTTTGTCAGTTTGAGCAACGTCAGAACAGAACACTGTAACTGGCAGTGTTCAGGCAACACAAACATAAAGGAGTACTAGTTTTACCTGTAACACGTTTACTACTCCCGATTTAATAGAAAGCCTTGTTGTACAAAAATACATTTAAAAAAAGATCTATGTTCATATTAACATTTATCTAAGGATAAAAATATTAACTTAACTACAAGATCTTCACTGTATTCACAAAAAGTTGTGTGATTATGTAATTCATCACAATCTCCTTATACCTACAGCCTACCTACCTCTTACTTCCACTGTGACTCCAACAAATAAAAAACTGAATAGCTTTTTAAAACAAGTGCCATTTAATTATTAAGAAGAGCTTACCCAGTACACAACGAAATTCCACAATATTTCCTGTCTCATAATAACTCCTTTAGATTAAGTTTTCCTGCCGTTCGATACTTTACATGAGCCGCATCCAATCTGGACATATAATGGCAGTTTGGACTTGAAAGAGCATTAAATTCTCTCTGACAGCTGTGATCGGGTAAAACACCTTCCACAGCTTTCTGCAAATGCATAGCACATGCTGGTACAAAGCGCAGAGGACTTTTTCCACTAGACTACGAGAGGTACTTTTTCCTACTCATGAATAATATAGCCAAAGAGCGCTTGGACTAGTAAAACTACACTTCGTTTAATACCTGCATGTACTTATAGGTCGCGGGAACCTTGCTGGATTGCTTTCCGCCCTGAAATTTGCAGACTAGCGTGGCTCTCCCTTCAGGACACACCGGGGAGGACCTATGACAGTGAGGCACAGCCCTCCCGGATCCTCTGTCATGTTTTACAGTTCAGATCAGAGCCGGTATCTGCCCGGGGAGAGTCGTGAGCCACAGCTCCCGCGGCCCCACAGGCGGAGGGGGAAGCGCCGGCACCACCAAGGCGCCCCGTCCCTCCCGCTCCTCCCGCGGCCGTTGCAGTGGGGCGGGGCGGGGTAACCGCCTCCTGAGGCGGCGCTG
>WAAD01010462.1:19127-104718 GCA_013389945.1 Fregata magnificens | reverse complement strand
GCCTCTGCGGGCAGCATCAATTCGCAGTTCTCCTAATATAAGAGTCTGGGTTGTTGTGGGGTTTTTTTATTTTATTTTAATCCAGCTTTTTCTAAAATGTAAGGGGGAAGGTCCAGCGTGGTTTGCAAAGAAGCTCGATTTCTAGTGGCACGCACGTGGCCTCCTCGCAAGCTAGTCCACCGTTCCCCAGTATTAGCAGGGAGGCGCGTGCCCGGGCGCCGGTGGGTTTTGGCTTGGACCCTTTAGTAACTGCTGTACTTGTTCATCTTGATGTGATTTGAAAAATTGTAATGGACATTATCATTGCTTTAGGCATGGTTCTCATTGAAATTATCCACTTTGAATTAAATACCTCAATAGGGCTTTATGTGTCAAAATACAAGTATTACAATAGAATTACAAGATCTCTCTTGTTTTTGTTGAAAGCTTATCTGGCCCATTATCTTTTCATTAAGGACATCTTGAATTCTAGAGATTAACATTCATCTGCATACATGTTTTCCAACAGTGCTTTTAGATATTCCACATAGGTCACAAACACTCTGAAGCAGCTACTAGAATCTCTGTAATGTGTTTAGTGCTGCGTTTAAACCTTTTTGCCAAGGGTTTGTTGCAAATGGGCTAAACCCCATGTAAGAAAAATGGCGATGTACTTCACTGGGTCCAGCTCCTCTCTTTTCGTGGTTTTGCAAACTTGCTAAGCTGCCTGTAAAAGGAGTGGGTATTTTTCATTCACAGAGTTGTGCTATGACCGCTTCTGTCCTGACGTGGGTGTGAGCCGGCACGAAAACCAAACGAGCTGCTTGCTTTCATCTGGAATAGTTCCCTGATCTGGTTTGTTGCCTGGGTATGTGGACAACTGCTCTGGCACAATAGGGCCTACTGTGGTAATGGGAACAAACAACTAGGAAAACAGTTGGATCTGTTTGCATAAACCAGTTTATGCAGTGACACTGGCTGTGCTGCCAGTGAAGCATTTGTGAAACAAACCCGAACTCGTAAATCTAGCAAGGCCCTGCTAACTTTTTACATCTGTACTCAGTTATTTCTCAGCCAAGCAGAAACAAACTGGTCTTGCATAATTAATTTCTCATCCACACTTCTCCAGAAGGGCCTGTGTCACAGGTGGAGAACCTCACTGCTGGAATTACCCTGCTGAAAAACTGGTGTTCTTTAAAGTGTACACACACATGGGTATAAGTATGTCTTACTGTGCAGGTATTTATTATCAGTATTTTTAATTTGTCAGTTTCCTTAGTGAAAGCGCAGCCATTAGAATAGAGCCCATGTAGTGGCTTGTAGGCACTCTGTTGGCACCAGACAGCAGTTACTCTCTGTAGTTCTTAACTTAAGCAGATAATTTGAGAACATTTTGAATGTAATTCTGAAAGATTTTGTGGTTTGAAGGGACATAAGACTCAATCTGACTGTATTTCATGATTGAGTCTGATTGACTTGATGTTATTAAAGTTGTATGGATGCCTTAATTCCCCGTAAGTCTTGATTCTAATGAAAGCTAGGCAAGGAATTAATGCTGTAGAATTATTTGGGATTTAAGTTGTCTCTAAGTAGGTTAATTTTGTCAAATATACCATTCACAATTATTTGAATACTTTCTCGTTCTTCAAGAATAGCTTGTTTATGAACATTTTTTTCAAACAATTCTAATTTAAAATGCTTTGATGGAGTGCTTAGTTTGATATATTTTTCATCTGTATATGTGTGGTTGCAGCTGTTATTACCAGATGCACGTTTGTCGAGTATAAGGTTTGTTTTCCATTCAGAGTATCCAATAGCTGCTCAGATTAACTTTTGATCATACTTGCGGACAAGCTTAGTCACTGGAATTCTATTAAAAACTGAACCCCTGCAAAATGTAGATTGTAAAGCAAACTATTTTAAAAATATGGTTGATTATACATGGACTTTGTGAGAAAATTTACATGTAAAAACTGAAACTCTTGGTGTTGGTTGTATATGTAAGTATGAGAAGTTACTATTTTTTTTGTGATGCAAATATTGTACTATAGGGCCAAGCTGTGTACTCTGAATAGTTTAGGGTTTTTAATGCTAACGTTTGTTTCATTTTCAATATAAAAATAATTGGAATAAAGTCATATCCTGGAACTAGGCTGTCTTTTTCTAGATCTGTAGTTTCAGCCCTTTTTGATGTATAGACCCCGAAAAATTTTTCAGTGAAGGTTTGGACCTTGTGTGATTACTTTAAAACTAATGACATCGGGTTATTTTCTTTTAGAGAGCCTTAGAAGTATCTCAGATACCCTTAGGCACTCTTGTATTAGCAGCTGAGAAAGAGTTTTGCAGAGAAAAGCTTGGTTTTGGGGAAGGAGAGAGGTTAAAGAAAGAAGAACACACCTCAGAAGGAATGTCGTGCAGTGTAATTTCACTTCATTTTGGTGGGGGAACCTTGACTAGGTATAGATGCTAAAATTTTTCATCTTGGTAAATTTTCTTTGAGTCTTGTGTCTATATAGAGAGGTGCATTCTGTACTTGGATAGCTTTAGGAGTATATGGTGCTGCCGCATCCCCTCCTCCTACACAGCGTGGCCTTTCAAACTCTAAGGTTCTCCCATAGCTGCTGTAATAGCAGAAAGGCAGTACCTGAGGACCGAGTGTTATGTCTGTCTTGTTTCCCACCAAAAACTCTGGAATTACTATTGCCAAGGACATATTGCAGAGGGAGATAATTAATTTCTAAGAAACTGCGTCCTCTCTCAGTCGGCCCTGAAAATCTTATCAGTGGAGCAAATGCTAATGCTGCAGGACACGCTATGGCTGTTACCCTGTTCCTTCAGATAGCAGCTTCTATCCCAGAACTTCGGAGAAGTGAAGCACTGTTACTTGTGATCACAGAAAACACTTGAATGAACTGGTTCCTTTCAGCCACTGTTGAATGCAGCAAATGTTTCTGGAAACACTAGAGGTCTAACTTTATTGATTGCAAATATTCTGCCAAAATACGGGTAACAATGACCTGCCAAAACACAGAGTTCTCTACCAGTTTCTCGTTGCTGACAGCTGTGCGTGGGAAAGGGTGCCTGGATTTTAATTTTTTTTCTGTTTCTAATATGTTCATATGAAGCCTCCCGTAACGACTGCTAGCAGGTAAAAAGAAATCTTACTTTTTCTAGTTAAAACCTGTCACTTACCTTGTCACGAAAGTACGGACACTTATCAGTATTCAGAGAGACAACCAGGCAGTAAGATACACAATGAGAACATTACAAAAATCGCAGTGTTTCCGTAACCGGTGTGAAGCAAGGTACACAGACAAGACTCTTTCTGAAGATTTAAATTTCTCACCAGGAAAATAACTGTAATACAGTAAAATGTAAAACTGTCTTCATTCCTGGTATTGCAGTTTCTGAGTGCCAAGTCTTGAGCTTTTTTAGCTGTCACCCTCATTCTTCTGCAAATAGCACAATCTAGTTAATATTTTCCACTCAGAATCCACATGCCTAACGGCTCGGATGGTTTCAGATAAATGCTGCCAGATGACGACAAGCTAGATAGTAATGTTACCCTAGAAAACTGCTAAGTAGTAGTGAACACGTACCTCCTTAAAAAGGTGATAGTTCCACAGGTGGGACAATGATTCCAAGAAAAAATATGGCTACAAGTATTAAGGCAGGGGTTCTCTAAGCGGGCAGATAGTCATGGTATTATGATTGTTGTTTAAAAGAATAACGTATCTTCATTTGCGACTAGTAAGCCATTCGTGGGTACTTTAAAAAACATGTTGATAAAAAGCTGCAGGAGCAACTGAAATACAAAATCTGTCACAGTGCAGCAGATAGGGCGTAATTTCATGTTATCAGTTTTCACAGCTCTGATTAACTTCAGCTGGAGTTCGGTGTCTGAGTCTTCTAAAAATAAAATCCTGAGTATTCTGATTACAGTGGAAGTGTGTAAGACAGTATTAAAAAATGGCTTTGGTTTCCTAGTTACAAGTGTGTACACCCTGGCTCTTTATTTTAGACAAACTGTATGTAAAGAAATTCAGGAAAAAGCAAATGGAAAGACGGATGATATGGCAAGCATATTCTGTAAGCCTGTCCGTACGCTAACTCCAAGCAAGGAAAAGCAAAGAAAAATGAAGTGTCATGTGCTTGTTATAAAAAAAGGAAGGCTCATGCTTTTGTTCATGTTTAGCAAAGTTTATTTTCAGGAAGAATAAAGGGAATGATAGTGCAAAATTTTGCATTAGTACAATAATTATGTTTATGATCCTGTTTTCCTGTAAATGTGGCTTTAGAGATCAGGTTTCTTGGCAGAAAGCTCTGTGACTGTACCCTCAGTTCTCTAGAAGGTTTATATAAGTGAATCAGAGAGAGCAACAAAGAGCTATTAGTGCTATGGTATATTTTAAAAGTCAGCTTGTTGCTTTAATTCCTCAGTGTCAGTCAGACAGTTTGGCCTCAAACAACAGTCTCCTGGGGTTAGAGATTACACAGAGATGGATAGCAATTTTTGGAGTTATAGCAAGTGCATTTGTGTTTGTGCATTGCTACGATGCTGGAAAAATGTGGTGTATGTTCAGTAGATGATTTTTCTTTTCAGAAGATCGTATCCAAATGTTAGAGGTGATTTGTGGTAAGTTCTCATCCAGTAAAAAATGCAGAAGTTAGGAAGTAAACCTATTGGCTTGCTGAAAAATTGTGTCTACGTTTGTTTCATCAAATAGTGCCAGAAATGTTATTTCTAGATGGTATTTTTTGGTTTGTGCAGCCAAAAAGCTATTGTTTTGTTTGTGCGTGTACTATACCCAAGGATGCTGTTGTGTCACTAAGTCATTTCATATGTGATATTAACGTGCTGGTCCTAAGACGACAAAATGCATATTCGGAGGAAAGCTTGCAATTTATAACAACTTTAAACTTATCTCATGCCTTTCTGTGCACTATAAAGACGTGACCATGATTCGAGATGAGGAACTGAAACTTGCTTTCAGGCCGTGAATACAGAAATACTGCCCTGTAATAACTGTGGGTCAACTTTTGCACTTGTATGGCCTGTGCAGTCTTACTGATGTCATCTCTGTACTGATTTATTCATTACTGAGTAGAAAGTTCAAGTGGCGTGGCAAAAATAATCAAGATACCGAATTATTGATGTCTTTATGTTCATGCTACTGGCTGACTTTATTATTGTCAGTTCTGTACTGTCTAATTACATTCTTTGCATGATGAGTTCAGACCAAAAACAGAATGGGGATTTATTTAGTAAATGTTGCTTTACAGTTCTGAAGTACGGAAACAGTGCTCTGGAAGAGGCCTTTTTGCCTGACCTGCTTCTCTGTCAATTTGACGCTCTTCCCCCCAGTTCCCTGTGGCAGTTCATTATATATGAGCCAACTATATGTGGACAACAGAGAGGCTGATTGCCTCTCCAGTACAAGCATCTTGTTTGGGGCCTAACTGGCTGTAATGTGTTATATTCTAGGCATTTGGTAGGTACGTGTGTTTACACAGTGCTATGTATACGTGTCATTTTGAATGCTGAATGTGAAGAGGCACAATTTGGCCATGCCATTACACAGTTGGCTTCCCCTCCCTCAAATATACAAACATTACTCTCTCCAATGTCATTCTCGTAGTTATGTTGGCAGAGATGGTAGCTCTAGACCGCACATGACCAGTACAACTAGAATACTTACCGGAGAACCACAGGATAAGTGTTTCTGGTTGAAAACAACTCTGGTGGTAAAATCACACACATGAGCTGCACTGCTTTGGTTGCCAGACTCTTCACAGTATGATGACTTCTTACAGCATCTCCCTTGGTGTTGTCGTGGGACTTCTTGGGAAAAAAACAACAACCCAACGCTTTAAAAAGAAGGGTTTTTAATGGCATCAGAGTACCCAGAGTTTTAATCAAAGTTTGAAGACTTAAGGGAGGTCCCTACACAGCCAGCTAAACAGGAGGTCTCTCACCAAGAATCCTCACTTGGCATCAGAGTTGGAAAGGACTGGGGTTAGTGAGATGGAAATGATAGAAAGGAAGACCTCAGGCCGTGTACCTCAGTTCTTCAGTCTGAGCTAGGGTTGTATGGCGGTGCAAATGCACGTGGACTGCACACGTCTCAGTGCACAGTATTTAAGTGTCAATTTTGCTGAAACTGTGGACTTCCGCCTTGCAATTGATGTCCTTTTGGGCAGACTGCAGTGAAGCCTCAGCATTTATAGTGCATGTGACATGCATTGCCACAAGACACTGAGTATCAGACCTTTTTCTGCACAAATTATGAAGCTAAACAAAATAATAGCAAAAAGGATGAAGATATGCAGACAAATCTGTCTTTAAACTTTTTTTTATTTTTGTGGTTTGTGACGTTTCTATGTCTGAAGCATTATTGTTTGTACTGCATGTATGAGAAGACATTTCACTAGCTATGATACCTGATGGCTCAGGACTAGAGAAATCTTAGCTTGACATTGGCCTCTAGGTTGAAATTGGCTTTAAGGTTATGCAGGTATATTTTGACACTGGATTAGAAGATGGTGGCACTTATAAGAAGGCTAATTAAAACACAGAAGATAGTGAGAGTCTCAGAGTAGCGTAGGACCACCTAGCTATTGCGTTTCAGTGTGTGTGGCCGTTCTTTCTCCTCTTAAGGTCTCCTCATATTTCCAAAGTAGCACAAAGCAGTGTTAAAGTTGTCTTTAAGTACAAAAGGGAAGTTCCCTGTTGGAGAGAACCTGGTGAAAATGCAAATTTCCCTTTGTATGTGAACGATGAAGGTAGTCAAAGTGGGAATAGGCAGGGGGTGTCATGCTGCCAGGATGGCATACAGGGGAATTGCTGCTAGAAGCTGACACACTCGCAGGGGAGATTAGTTCAGCGTTTTCCAGGCTAGAGGAGAGGGTAGGTTTGAATGATTTAGAGCTAGTCTTAAATCCTGACATCCGTGGTTGAGGAATCTGATCCCTGCAGTCTTGTGAATGGACTCTGGAGTTACTGAAGGGGTGTATTTGTTCCCAGGAATCTTCAGAAACGTGTGATGTGGGACAGAAATTCTGTCCTCTCCTCTCTGGCAGGCTGCTCAGCTGCCTGGATATGGTTTTTTCCCCCTTCAGCTGGACATTTTTTCATTTAAATTAGGGTTGTAAAAGTTCTGGGAATATGTGCAGGCTCTCTCCTTTGGAAACTTTTTCTCCATTGCTTCAGAACTGCTGCAGACCTACATTGTGATGAGAGTTAGTTTGTGGTCTCGTTTTATTTATTAGTATAACACTGACCTGGAAGAGAGAAAGTGAAAGGGGATTCTGTAATTCATTACATACTTGACATCCTATTTTAAAAAGTTGATAAATTGATCTTTAGATTATTTTGTACCCTTAATTGACGGTGTCACTCTTGGAGACTGTCTGGCATGTGTGGTACTTTGGGTGTTGCTTGGCTTTTGTGTATGAGACTTGCAGAAGAGTAGACCTGTCCATTTCAAACTGTAGCTTGTAATAGATGAGATCTCTGCTGTACCTGGATAGCTATAGTAACCAACACTGTCTTGTGGCTTCTGTTGGCCAAACATTTTTGAAAGATTATCTCTGGAATTATTTTGCTGTTAAAGCTAAAATGACACACTTACTTCCCTTATATGTTTCAGCATTCCCTCTATTTTAGGTCAGATGATTCATCTCTGCATTACAGCTTCTGCATTTCCATTGCCTTAATTGGGTCTTTTGGAGGCATTACAGTCTATATGGAATTGGCAAATGCTATTTCTAGCAACATACAGCTTCCTTCCTTCCTCCCTCCCTCCCTCCACTCCCTCCCTCCCTTCTGCTTTCCCCTCCTCACCTTCCTCAGTCCCAGGTGGATTCTTTCTTCTTGTCTTTACCTCACTACAGCTTTTCAAGGAGTGAGCTGGAGGGTTTTGCTTACTCTGCTGCTAAAATGTGACTTGTTTTCTTTAGTCATGAGTTAGCTCAGAGGAAAGTCCTCGTGACTTTTCATGCTGTTTTAAGGTGCAGCCAGGTATCTACAAAAACCCTTGCAGGCAGAGGATGTCAGGAGATGTCCTGGACCAGCACGTTTGCTGAGTGTTTCAGATACTATGTCAGCAGCTATTGCTACACATTTTTAGCAGCAGGTCCCAGCGCACAGAGGGTGACATGGTTGCTTTTCTTCCCGCTCTGACCTTTTCCCACCAAGGTGTGCCTTCAGCCACCAAGAACAGCCTTCCACCCGAGCACATACAAACACAAAGACAGCAGTTGCTTCTGTGTAGAGTGATTAAAAACTGGGCTCAACCTAATTGCATCTCCATATGTCAGTTGGGTGCAGCTGGTGGGTATGGAGAGGCTGTTGCAAATATTGTAGTTAACCATATCTTAACAGATTACCGCTTGCCTCCTAAGCTGAAAAATCTGGCTGAAAACGTGTTTTTAGCCAGTGGTGAACAAAATAAAATACCACTAAGAATAGAGATCATCAAACTGTTTAATATTTAAAAATGCTGTCTATGATGCCAAATTGTTAATAGATTTGTGTTCAGAATGATGTATGCATTTACATTTTAAAGGAAGCATTTGAAAATGAAGTCATTTGTCATTACTACTTACACAGAACTCCCTGTTTGGGATTTTAAAATTCTGAAGTTTGAGAGGACTACTACAATCATGTAATACACCTCTGCATGTAAATAGTCCACAAAGGCCTTCATTAACCCTGTGCTGAATTTATAGCTTCTGCTAAAGCTTTGCCTTTTCTGCTTGCTTGAAAGACTTGAACCTTTCAAAATCATCTCCTCTCCAATTAAAAAAAAATAGGAAAGCAAGGAGCATTTCCTCTGAAAATGTTTTAAGCAAAAGAGGTAATTAATGTTATAGCAAAAAACCTAACAGGTTTCCAGGACTGGCAGCTGTAACTTCAAGAAAGAAGAAAAAGGCAGGGTTATTTTAACAGCGAGGATTATTAACCGCTGGAAAAATTTGCTGAGGGTTATGGTGGCTTCCCTGTCATCAAGACCAGGTTCCTGTCTGGAGGTTGTGCTGCAGCCAGTGCACGTGCCCAGCCCGTTCCCACAGGTGTGGCGGTGTGTCTGGAGCCTGTGGGAAAGCTTCAGCAGGGAACTGGCCCTCACAGGTCTTCCTGAAGCTCTGAATGGGGCAGCCTGAAGGGTAATGTTGAGTGGGCATAGCCAAACTCTTAATTCCTGCTAAACTGCATAATGATTGTTGTCACTTGATAGATACAGATTTTAGTGAATTAAGGAGATTTGTGTTTTTTAATCTGCTGAAACTTCTGGACATCTGTTTAGCTTCAAGCATGGGTTCATTGGAATAAAACTTAGGCAAAACTTTGCATTGTGTCACTAATGGATGACCTAAAAATAATAAATTCAGGGCATTCTCTCAAGATATAGCAATCATTTCCTGTTGCCTGGCAATATCTCTGGCACTGAATACAGAACTGGGAATTTATTTTATGATGCTGTGCAGAAAAATTTGTTTACAATTTTCCACTGTGATTCCCCCAAGAGGAAGAACCCATGGCTTATACAGAGAGAGCAAATGTTAATGACACCTTCTATTCATCTTGGCAAATTTATGACCAAGTTTCTGTTCCTCTTTCTGTATTTCCATAAATATTTACTGAAAGACACCCTTGTGTTTTCTTAAATTCATCCCATTTATTTTCAGTGGGAATTAGCTTGAACTTTTTCTAAATAGCTTATTATTTAAATTTTAGTTTATTTTTAAGTATTTTGTTTAAATAATCCGGTCTTCACATGGCATGCAAAAATCCTTTCCCTTTTCTTCAAGGAGGACTATGAATTTTTCTAATGTATCTCTAGATGACATTTTATTATCCAGACAGTATCCATGATTTGGTTTAAAGGGAACCTCATACACCCATGATGTCCTATGCTTGATAGAAGAACACAAAGACCCCAATTCAATAGTAGATTTCAGGCAAGTAAGCTGCTGCATACCCCCCTGAACAACAGTATTTACCATGACTTGTAGGACCGGGACATTCTTGTGACTGAATTCAGCCCCCAACAATAGAAAGGACAAGTTGAATGTCTTTGTTCTCCTGGAATATACTGATAAGAGGAGGACAAAAAACCTTCATAGTTTCTTGGGCTGGGATAAGGTTTTCCTATGACCTGGGATACACCCAGCGTAAGCCTTCAATCTGCATTTTTTGGAGAATACATTAATACTGGAAATAGGCTTGTATGAACTGACTCCATGAAGAAGGTCATGAAATAAATCACGGAGAGCCATTCTGATGACAGCCGCGGTGGACCCGTTACACATTTAGAAAACAAATGTGTGCTAAAATCAACAGTTTCAAATAGTTTGAGTTTCTTCTCGTCATTGGTATTTTAACATTTGGTCAATCCCTCTGATAACAGTAAACCCCCAAATCTCCTTTTATGGTAAATTCTATTAGAGTGGATCCTGCTGTTGATGGGAGAGCTAATCAAAATTAGGCTTAGCTAGTGATGAGCTCAACTGAGCGAGTGAGATTTTGTTCTTGTTTTTCTTTTGTTTACATGGTAACTGTCTCTTTCCTTTTCCCATACAAATAAATGTCATGTAGCATAGCTGAGATGTGCTGCCTTTTGTTTGCCAGAAGTTGCTAATAATTGAATCACTTGAACGCTGAAATTTGGAGGCAAGACTTTTCAATGGAAAAAATATTAATATGCTACAGGGTGAACTTTGTGGCATGTCAAGACAACCCTGTCACACCTACCTCCTAAAAATTATGAATTCTTTTGTTCCTACAGGACAACAGAAAGAAGTTGTCCAAATCATCAAAATTCACTGTTCAAGTCACAGATTTTTTTGCACCATCTCAATGGTTTTAAACATAACCTCAGCAGCAGCTTCTTTTCATAGTACAGGAGAAGAATTCAGACATCAAACTGATCCTAAGTCAGTCTGTCAAATACTTTTTGAAGAGAACAGATTTTGAACTGATCCTTAAACCGCAAAACCAAAGTATGTTTCATTTGTTTTCATAGCAGCTAATTGCATAATGTGATTTAGGTTGAATGCAGAGAGCTGGAAAGAATAAACAAGTTAATGAGGTGCTATGGGACTTGCCTTTATGGTGCGCATGTAAAGACTTGTTAAGGACAGAGGCTTAAACTAAACTGATAGATAAAAGCTTCTAGAGGGTGTTTACAACATCCAACTCAAGCATCCAATGCGCAGGGAGCCATTTCCCTCCTCACTGATTGCACACAGTTGCTGGAGACTGCAATGCAAGCCACTGCTTCTTTTTTTCTCCTTTGTCTCATCTACCTGTGCCAGAACTGGTCCTTCGTTGTCACAGTTGCTTTCTGCATAAATTGTGATGCTTAAAGAGTGTAATAATCATGGCTGAAAAATGGGTTTTGTAAGATCAAGTTTCAACAGGCTGATACAGTTCCATCATTTTTAATTTAAATATTAACACTGCTGAATCAAATAGAATTCCTCTTGCAATGGTTGTATCTTTGCATGTATGTTTATATACACGTATATATGCATGCATGTACCTGTATCTATCTGTTTATATATACATGTGCATGTGTTTGTGTGTGAATATAAACATATGTCTATAAATGTAAATGTATATAATGGCAGAGACATCATGATAAGGAAAAAACCTAAGCAAAACATTCATCTGTGTTTACTATTCAGACTGATAGAAGTGTAAAAGGGGAAAGACAGAAGAGGACCTAAAAGTAAATTAGATTAAAAAGACCTTTCTGCTTGGATAATCATTAGTGCTGTTTGTAGGAATGCAGAAAAGATTTTCCTAAGTGGACATTGAGTTATGTGCATAACCCTTACCCTTTTGGGAAAACAGTCCTCCCAAATTTATTTTTAGACAACCCTGGATTGAAAATCAGCCCATTTCGTTAGGGACTAGGTAGTTGCATAATGTAGGCACATGATTATTCAGAATTCAGATGTTTGCTTTTTAAAAAAGAAGCTAGACCTCCCATTTTTGTACGTGGCACAACAAAAAGCAAGGGAATACCAGTATTGTTGTAATTTGCCTTTGCCTCCTCTTGATCATATCTCCCTTGGAGGGTGTTTCAGCAGCAGCATCTTAAAGGCAAAAATGTTCTGACTGTTCCTTTTTTTCTCTGCCCCAAGGACCAGAGAATTACACAGAGCCCATTTCTCCAGGTCTACATCACCCTTCTGCCAAATGAAACTCCAGGCAATTTGCTGAGTTTTTGGCTGCTTTCTGTCACTCACTGCAGCTCTTCAGAGTGCAAAGCTGCCTCAGCCATACCATTTTTGACATGGAAATACTGCTTTAGTTGTGGACCATATGATAAATGCTTTCTTACTGGACTCTTGTTACCATAAAGATATACTTGTTACCATGAGCATACTTTTCTGTGTCCTTCCACAGCATGAGGTTTCCACCTTTCTGGTAAGGATTCATACTCACCACATCCTAGAGGAAGCATCAAATTCCAACACTGGATCAGGGTGATTTTCTCAGACGGGTGATTGAGGGTCTACCCATCTGCTGCTGTTTATAAGCCTTCGGGGCTCATCATGTGAACTGTTCCAGTGCCCAAAGTTGTGTTAAGTATTCCTGTCCCTCTTGCCTCTGGAAGTACAAGGTCTATTAAAACCAGATCTTTTGCAAGCAGGGAATGACATTGCCCTTCAATATTTTTGCTCTTAGGTGCATGATGGCTTAGAATCAGGGGCATATAGGCAAACCATTCATTTACGCTTCTCATCAGCTAAGTTTTTGCTTTCTTAAAGCAGCTAAGGCATGGAAGTTTTGTAGACTGTCCTAAAGCCTTTTCTGACTTTGCCAGTGGGCCCTGGTCCATCCATCCCATCAGATCTCTGAGAAGCAAAGAACAGTGAACGAAATGGAAATGTGCTAGATGCAATCCTATTTCATTTGCCTTCCACTTTTTAAGAAGTGCACGCACATTCTCCTGTCTCTCATTAAACTGATGTAACTGATGCATGCAATTATATCAGCAGTACTACCTTTCTGGGGAGACTGACACACGCTTGACTCCTACCTTTCAATGAGAATTGGAGGCATTAGATCAGTTCATGAGCTCCGTCCCTCGAGTAGGACAATATTCAGTAGTTTTTAGAATGTGATAGAAGTTAATTGCAAAGATAAAGAGTGATGGAATATGCATGCTGACATTTATACTTGACATTTGAATGATAAATTAATGTTAATCATGACAACAATCATGTTCTCATCATCCTCCAGTGGTAGCATTATCATTATTATATCTATAAACTGAAGGCCCTATCATTTTCAGCAGCAAATAACAAAATATTCCCTGCCCCAGAGCACTTGCAATCCAAATACCACAAAGGACAGGGTTATGTGCCTCCTTAACCAAAGCCAGATGTTTGATTTCAAGGAGGGAATTAAAATCTATTTTCACTAGGGAATTTTTCTCATGCGGAAGGTCAGCATGGGAGAAAGCATGCAGGAAGTTTCCCTACTGGCATTTGTGCTAATTAAGGGTGCAGAACAGATTCAGTAAATAACCCACTGTTTTCACAAGCCAATAAACATTTTGAAAAGCATCTCCTTTTGAGCTTTAAATATCAACTCTCAATATCTGGCAAAATATGATTTTTTTTTTTTTTTTTTTTTTTTTAGAGATAATTTTAGTTGGGGTTTTTGTGGTCTGAAAACTGGAAGGAGAGAAAAATGAAGAAAATTATTTTCCTCCTATTTTACAGGGCAAGACCATATATTTCTGTTCACCTGAGAATGCCAAAACCTGGTGTGAAGTCTCTTTGTGCTCCAAACATCGAACCTCCTTGCCAGGCATCTCTCCTTTTTCTTGATTAGGTTTGCAAAGAAGGTGATCGATTGTTTCTTTTATGGATTACCAAGCCAGTGATGCAATATAATCTTTATTCCAAACCAAGCATTTAGATTTCTACTTCCCCTTTCAGCACTATGGTATCATAGAGAAACTTCCAATGTTTATGTCAGCAGTTGATGCTAATAGGAGGTAGGAATGATTTTGTTTTCCTGAGTAGCTGGAGAAGCAAACGGTGCTATCTAACTGAGGCAGGGGTTGCATGTAGGATAGGGTGTAGAAAGTGTAGCAGTGTTCCTGGCATCAGAAGTGGAAATATCAGTGCTGAGAAACTGTGCTGAGACAGAGCACGGTTCTTCCCTAGTACAATGTAAAACTCACGATCTGAGGGTGGAGGCTTCCTTCTGGCTACACAGTCCTGCAAAGTGTCCCCCTTGTAAGAGGCCTGTGGGCTAATATTAGACTTCCACTCTTCCATTACTTAATTCACAGGTACTGATGGAATAAATCATGCTAGCATGCTGGGAAACACTGTGCAAACTGGAGCTTTGCTCTCCTTTGTTTAAGCGAAAGCTTGAACTCAACAGATGCTTCAGATGACAGAAGTCACTTGGTGGGCGAAACCATGGTGAATGTATATGTGACGAAATGCAGAGTCAGAGCAGGACACTAATAGCCTCCTGCTGAGTAATTCAGAGGGCAGTTTAGCCCTGTAGTGCCTTCTGGGCAAGTCTGAATGTTTGTTCAGAGTTGGCTTGGTTCTGACAGACAACTGGTGCAGGGATTCTTACAAGTAGTTTGTAATCTTTATTTGGGGGAAGGGTATGAGCAAGGGCGTGGAAAACCCACAGATCCTTTGATTTTAATCACACTGATGATTTAGTATCAATCTCAAAACAGAAATAATTTCAAAACAACAGCTACACTTGATAGTAGGCCAGGATTTTCTTTAAAAAAAAAAAGAGAAGAAAAAAGAAAAGCATTTCCTCACTGGATACAGTGAGATCTCTGAAACTACCAGTGAATTTTCTGTTTGTTCAGATTCCCTCAGAGACACAGATTTGGGTTCACAACTTTCTGGTCATTACATTTTGGCACAAAGATTAAATCTCATTCTTTTTCTTGCAGCCCGAGCTTCCCTTTACCCCCAAAGTTCCACTCCATATTGTTTTTAATCATTTGGCGGTGTTCTGCCTGTTTAAAAAGCTCCCTGCCTCCTCTGTACTTAGTAATCCTGTGTTCGTCTGGGTTGATCGCAATTACAGGTATTAACGGGTAAAAAAAGAAATCATACACCTCCCTAAAACAACTTACTGCATTCCTTCTTCTAAACAAATCTATTCAAGTGTTGGTACCTCCTAACCAGGTTAAAATCTGCTGGTTTTTTGCAAACCTTTCCTGAAGTCCTTACTCCGTATTCACACAGTAGAGGTGGGGTGCCATAACTTGCCCTGTCTGTATAGTAGGTTCCTTTAGTCCAGTGTTTCTGCTTTGAAAGATTCCCCTTCCTTCATGGGCTTCTCTGCTTTTAATCGAGCTGGCTCAGGAGGACACAGAAACAATTTTCCTTTAGGTCCTTCAAAGTGAGAAGCTTCCTATAAGCATTTAAACCTAATGCATCAATAAAAGATCTTGTACAAATTGTGAAACATTTTCTGGGGTTTGGACCATAGATTAGCTTTTGCAACAATTTAGAAAAATCTCTCATCAGAAACATGTACTTGGGTCTGTGTGTATATCTCTATATGTCTTAGCTGGAAATAAGGGACAAATCTTGACTAATAGCAAAAAGCATATTGTGTATTATTTTGGCTGGTTTATTTTGTGCTTCAAATTGCTTAACAGAGGCAGATTTTGCATGTGTGTGCAAGAGATGGATTCACGAAGGGAATTGCCAGTTGAATGCACAGTCCTCTGTCCTTCCTATCCGTATCCTGGGTGTATGTCGGATGGGTTTAGGAGGGATAAGAAGTAGGAGGTCATCCTTCTTGCAAGAGGAGCAGCAGGTGCCTTCAGTAAAAAATGGATTACAGGCAAGTGACACTGGCACAAACCAGTGAAGCCTGGCCACATCTGTGGGCTGGTCACTGGTGTTTGCAAGACGTTGCCGTTCTTGAGCCCTGTGGCATCGGGTCAGCAAGGAAGCGTGAGATCGGTGTCAGCGCTGTGTTCCCGGCCCTTCACTGCAGGGAGCCGATGGTCCAGCCAGCAAGACAGCATGAGGAGGGGCTCCGGTCCCATCACCAAGTGCTGATACAGGCCAGGCATGATACTCTTTGTTGAATAGGACCTGCTGGTGCACTTGGCCCATGTACCTCATGGGGGGATGCTGAGCAGGAGACACTCTGACTTTTCTTCCAAGTAAGCCTTCATAGCAAAGGGCAATACCCACTGCCCAGACTGCTTTCTTTTGAAGATGCCTGTTTTTTTAGAGTTATAAACAAGAAGCACACTACAAAATGTCTTAGATGGGACTTAATGCAGCACTGCTAAATCATGTATGAGGTGTGATCAACAGTCTCATCTGGTACCAAACTCGGCATTGGGAATGGGACCATGCCATCAAAGCACTGGAGAAAACAAGAGCTTCTCTGTGCTGAGATTGCACAACCAGTGCTCAGTCAGAGGAGCAAGGCCAGGCAGAGGTTCAGCATGACCTCCGCCTGACTCATATTTTTTCCTCCTGTTACCAATAAGAACTTTTTCCTCATGAGTCACTTTAAAACAGTTTGTGCGTGTTCAGGGAAAAAACAAAACCCGAAGATTTTCCTGAGGAACAGTTTGTCGATGAGACAGAACAAATCACTGAATACAGTCAGGGACTGTTCTGCCTGCACAGCTGAGCTAATTAACTCTTAGGGCTTTAAGTGAATGGTTTTTACTCTCATTTGTGCATGTCCCTTCATCTTTAATGCATTTTTCTCTGAAAAACATCAGTGAAATAAGCAAGTGTTACTATTCCGCTTTTTGGATATGCGTCTGAAGCTCAGGGAAACAGGGACCCTTCAAAAAATTGCCAGTTTAGCTGTTGTCCATCCTAACACAGGCCTAGCGTATGCTGGCAAAACAGTGCTTTTTCTATTCTACTTTCTTCTCAGGTAACATAAGCAAAAGCATATTTATAGTATTGTAGCCATGGCTTTCACTAGGTCTGAAATACTGGGCCTTCTGCCACCCCCATGACTTCACCGCAGTGGCAAATTTGACCTGTGTGACTTGCTCGTGGCTGCACAAGAGGTTCATGGTAGGGGCAGGGAATTCAAGTCCCTGAAACTGTGGTGTAGTGTTTTAACTCAGAGCTGAGTAGTTAAGTTTCTGAGAAGTTCAGTCCTTTGTAGGGAGTTTATATTAAGGTGTCCATTATATGTATTGATTTTCAGAAGCTGGAATAAGTTTGTATGGTGATGGCAGGAATGATTTATTTTGTTTTGTCTCTAGCTGCAAAAAGGTTTCTTCTGGCTAAGTCAGCCTGTTCCTCTAACACCTTTTGGCCTTGCTGGCTGATTTAAGCCAGTTTTGACAGATCAGCTGCAGGTTCAAAGGCAGTTAAGTTCCTGCAGGCTTCACAAAGATCAGGAGTGGAGAAGAGGAAAGAAACCTTAGCAATGCCCTGCTAAGGGAAAGACTGTGGTTTGAGCTCAACCCTTACCAAACATCTGAAATGTCACAGCAAGGGCAGTTTTTAAGACTGCCCTGATGATGAGACAAAATTCACGTGGAAGTCACAAGCACCAGGGAACACAATCGTGCGGCAGAAATCAGATGGAAATCAGGTCCACCTGAACTTCTTGTCACTTTCATTGGCAGCTAGTGGCTAGGTTTCACCTGCGCGTTCCTGACCTGGATCAGTTTATTTCCACTGTGAGATCCTCAGGACTGGCGGCACCTGCATCCATTCCCACAGTTTGCTGTGGCCATAGTCTGGGCTTTATCAGACTGACAGGCTGTAATCAGATTGAAATGGTGGGAGTCTGGAAGAGGTATCTGGGAGAAATTTACTGACAGCTGATTTTGAGAGGTCAGGTTAAGTGATTTAATGGTTCTCAAGCTTTAGGTTCTCTACATCTATGGGAAGGCGTGCTAGCTTCTGGAGCACAGAACAGCTTTTTGGTTAGGTTCCCATGGAGCCCAAATGCATAGTCCTGTTTCCTGCATGCAGACCAGTCTGTCTTGAAATGTCATGGCCGTTTTGGGCATCTGAAATAGTGATTGCTTCATAGACAAAATAATGCACAGCAAAAAGAAATGTTCCAGTAACTGACCTTTCTGTGTCAAACTCCTAACCTGGTCAGGATACAGGTCAGGAACTTCTAAGTGACTAATTAAATCAAAAATGAATCTGTCTAAAGAAATAAATGCCTAAAAAATATGATGAGGAAGCCTGCTGTCAGCCACAATATTCCAGTTACTGATAGTACAGTCTAGGAGAGTCCAATCCCATCTCTAAGAATCTCCTTCTTGATCCTGTAAAATTATCCATGAATGGATTTTGACATGGCTTTTATTGGCACAGCCCTTCTTTGTATAAAATGCATACTTCAGATCAATTCAGACATTACAAATGTAACTGCAGAAAATATAAACAACAGAGTCAGGAGAACTGATCAGCTCCAGATGACTGGGCCAGGAGGACTGTGAGGAGCTCCTTCCAGAGTGCACTCCAGGTCACTACCAGCACCACACAGAGATGGCTTTTATTCCACTAAATATCTCCTTCTCCGTTCCTCTCCATTGACCTTCCTCACCACAAAAGCAAAAGTGAGCAAATTTTGCACTGGGGTCCTAAGAGAACACCTAGTTGAAAGGAACAAGGGATAAAAGACCAAAACTTTGCCTATGAAATATACCAATGGTTACTAAAAATATAATTTTATGTAATCAGCTATGCATGCCCAGATGGTGAGTTTTCCAAAATGATTGATGAATCTATCTAGTTTCCCAGCAGGAGACTCTGTATTGACATGTGCTGAGTAAGCTCAACTCATTACAGCAACTGCAGTAATAGGAAGAAAGAGCACATGCTACTGCCTGGGATGTAGGGCATCATCTTAAACTTACTGCAGTTAACACAGTGCAAGAATGTGTCTGGAAGATGTGAAAATGGTTGTTCAGGATGTAGGATGCATGCTTAATTGCCTGGGTGTTTTCTTCCAATATCTGCATTGCTAAAAAGCTAAGTTGCTGTGTCCCTAAGTGCTTGTAACACTGAAGAAATAATGCAGATATGAATTAGAACCTCAAAGAATTTGCAAATGACAAAGTAAATCCTGAAATACACATGACTTTTGTATCTATTTCTGATTTAGTTTAAATACCCACTGACTTTACTTACAGTTTGGATTGAAAAGGGGGTTCTGCATATTTTGTGCTTAGGAACCATTTCATTCACTACTACAATAAAGTTGCAACTCACTGTTAGTTGCCTCATCCTGAACGTAAGACTGCTTCAGCTGCCAGCCGTAAGACTGAGCTGTAAATATGCAAAGTTTTATCCATGTTTTTTAACAGTCCTAAAGATGAGCTTACGGATGTATACTTAAGTCTTTTAGAATGGGGTTGTTAGTCCTTTACTGCAATTTGGAGGATCATAGTTCAGTCATAGAAGTCCTCAGCGGTAAAGGTGATGACGTTTGTTTTACAGCTAACTATAAATCAGCAGCTGTTTAAGACATGGCAACCCTACCTAGCAATTTAGGATTGCAAGTGGGAGACCCCAAATGCAATCCAGTTCAGATGTCAGTCTGGAATTACCTATATTTGAATTTGGCCAGGACATACACTTCTTGCAGAAGACGCCAGGTTGTTTCTAAGGACTAAAGATTTTTTTTGTGAGTGCTAGCTGAAAAATTTCAATCAAGATATTTTTTCCAGAAAATTTCGATTGTTGAAAAAAAAATACAGACCACTAAGAGAAATATTTCTATTTGCAAATTCAACTTCACTGACTCAAGTTTTTTTTTTTTTTTTTTTTTTTTCTTTATTAGCGCGGTTTTAAAGTCAGATGGCATCCTCTGTACAGCCTACAGCCAGGGTCTCCCTGTTGCCTCACTGTGCTAACAGGAGACGTAAATGGTGCACCTTGGGGATACAGCCTGACTAGAAATCCTGGTGCATGCAGGAGAAGGGGTGCTAAGGTACACATTCTCCTTAGACATAGCAGAAATATTTCCAAACCAAAATTTTTTTATTTGTTTGTTTGTTGAAATGTTCTCCTCTGCCCATTTTCCCATTTTCTGCAAAAACATTTTTCAATTGAAGTTTGGGCAAGCCTTAATTTTCCTTTTTTCTTTCCTTCTTCTGTTTTTTTTTTCTTCCTGATGAGCTTGATACTTTATTTTCCAAGCCAGAACAGCTCACAAGTGCCTCGACACTACACGGAGCCCTGGCTCTGCCCTCTGCCAGAGGATCTGAACCATCCAGCAACTCCCCTGTTGGCCCCACAATGTTCTCCAGGGCCCCAGCTCTCCTATCTTGTGAGTGCTAACACAGTAATTGCCCGACAGTGTTTTACAGAAGCGATATTACTGATATTCTGAACATACACAAATAAGAGAGTTTGTGGGTCTGGCTCCTTTGCATCTGGCTCTTTCATGCACATGAAATTGTCTACAATACTGTAATATGTATTTAAGTGCTGGTCTGAACATATTGCCTCAGCTCCAACAACGGTACCGGTGATTGATTTTCCATACTTCAGTGTCAGCTCCTCATAAAATATCATACTGTGTTTACTCCTTTTCTTTGCATGAGCCAAGTGATGTTGCACTGAAGTTATTGTCCTGCATTGTAAAGCTGCAGGCACATCTACCTTGGGAACATGCCTTCATGATTTACACAATTAAAAGAAAGGGATTTCAGTTTCTCAAATCTCCTGACTCATACCCTGCCTAATAAGGTTCTTGTTTGCCTAGCATTGCTCTGGTTTATGTGATGCTGAAATTGCAATGAAATGAGGAGCACAATGAGAACAGCTAGTGAAACAGCTTGAATTCAGGAAATAACATTGACATAGACATTTGCTTTTACTCTGAGTTTTTTTTCAAAGTACAGAATTAAAGACCTAAAAAATAGTACCACTTGTTGTGTGGACAGAAACGAAATTCAAGATGCATATACCTGACATTCGAGATATGTAAATCTGGCTCCGAGCTGTCAGGTGTTCAAGGTGTGAGAAGGAATAAGTGCTCAGAAGGATAAACATGGACTAAACCAGCAATTTTGAAATGCCTTTTTCTCAAAATGAGGTGGGGAGAGGGGGCCAAGCTGAGCAGGTAGAAGAGGCAGGTTCCCCGGGGAGAGCACGAAGGAGAGAGTACTGGCAAAATTCCCACCGGAGCTGCTTTGTTTCTGTTGCCAGTAGTTATCACCTACCTGCAAAAGGTAAAAAAAGAGAGCACCTTTTCCCCTAATCCGAAAGCCTGCATGTAAGGACAATCGAGCTCTACCGCCTTGGAAACGAAGCGATAAGAAGGGCTTATCCAGGACAGGCAATACCATGGCCAGGATCACTCTTATTTCTCTTCTCATCTTCTGGGCAGCCATATGGCAGGGAAGGGGAAATGAAATTACAGGTGAGTGATGCAAACCTGGTCAGAGGACCACGGCTGTTATGTAGGAAGCTTAGTTTGGATGTGGGATACCTCTTTATTTGAAATAAACCGTCCAAGGTGGCCACTCTCCAGAGAACTGGCAATGTCTCAGCGACCATTTAAGAATCCTCTGTTGATAATTAAACAAAGAAAACCTAATCATGCCAAAATACAACCTTTGTCCCCAACTCTTCATCCCCAGGCAAAAGCCTTGTCATTGCCTTTGTGCCAGAAATGAATGAGTAGGGTTGCTGCTTTGTGTTCAGCAATGTGCAAATTTTTATGAAAATTGTCTTTAAAATAAACTTTTGGAGGAAATTATGTAGTAATGTACCTGGCAAATTCCTAGAGATGCATAAAATGAAGCTGTAGAAGACATGTTTACCTTTCATCTATGGTATGGGCTGTAATTTGGAAAAAAACTAACCCAATTGCTAGGTTGTAACTGCTAAATTAAATCCTAATTTGCTCTTAATTTCTGGTTTGATTTATTTAGATGAGAAAAGATCGTGAGTTTTGGCTGCTTTTTGTTGCATTTTTTACTTAAGTGGTTTTGCAAGTCTCAGTTAAAATACAAACCACATTTCTTAAAGCCTTGCAGACTTTTCTGTTATTCTGTCAAAGTCACAGCCGAAAAAGAGGTTTCTACAGATTGGGGATCAGCAGAACCCCCACTCTAGTGCCACTTAAAGTCAGTGGTGTTGACTTTAAAAAGAATTTGGAATACGCAGAAAAGTCGAGCTGTTAATCCATTTTTCTTCATGTTTCGGAGCCTTCGCCTTTTAAAGCTGAGTTTGAATCTGCCCTCCGTGAACCTGTTCCAAAAGATTACTTTTAAGGTTACATCAAGACAAGAAAGGGGCTTGTCTTTGGCCCTTGCTGTTCTCCAGCGAGAAAAGGTTTTGCAGATCCCAGCTCACAGTGGCTTTTCTGGCACTTGAGCAGTGAAGTTTCCAGAATTGCAGCTCAGTCTGTGGCATAAATGCTATCAAGCATTTTTTGTTGCTGATTTTTTGATCATGCTCTTAGTTCTGATCTGGGTTTGACCCTGAGTTATAAGCAGCCTTCTCCTATGCAGACTTTCCTTTCAGCCTTTCCCCCCAGTATTTGTTTCGATTACTAAAGTATTTGCTTCAATTGTTTCTGCTCTGGCTTAACATAATGAAATTTATACTTTCCCTGACAGTGCTGAAAGCTGGTGGTTGCTAAGATAAAACCCCGAAGTCCAGAGAAGATAGGCGTAACGTAGCCCCACTAATGTCAGGTGACTGCCTTCTCCTGCTTTGTGATTGACTTCAGCTTTGTGTTGCTGGAAACAACAGCCAGTGCATTTTAATTCCATTTGATAGTGCCATAATCCCATAGATGGGGGTAATGAGAACAGAAAGCCAATTTGCTAAAGAGTCCAAATTGGTCTAAGCCACATTGCTCAGCAGGAAACTGCTGTCAGCAAATAATTGAACTCTGTGAGTGTCGAAGCTTGCTTTAAACTGTATGGAAGTGATGGATAATGGTAAGGCTGGGAGTGCTGCACCTTTCCCTGTCACCTTCGGTCTAACCTCTTCCAGCGAGGGTATCTTTTTGTACCACCATAGCCATATCTCAGACCTTCTCTTTTGGCTTTGGTAGCCTCATTCTATACCTAGTATCAATGTTTAAGTATGAAATATGATTTCATCTCTGCTCTGGCAGCTGTAGCTTCTAATTATAAACTGTGTCTAATTCTATACTGTTTTATTCTCAGTTTCATACCTGTATTTATGTTGCACATTGCTGTAGAGCCTAAGCCAGCTCAGCTGACTCTGGAATTTTTAGCTTTCCAGTGCTATGTCCTCACTGCAGCCGCAGCTCGGCACGGACAACACGAATCTTCAGTGCTCTCTGTACTAGGCTGTTCTCTTCCAGTGTCTGCTTTGCTCTAGCTACGCTAATACGTGAGCTCTGGAGAAATGGAGGGATCATAGTGGCAAGGAACCAGGCTGAGCTCTTCTTCCTTACCTGCCCTACCCGCCTCTAACATAATTTTATACTGTAATGGTATCATTCCTTGGTGCAATAGTTTCTTTTTCTCATTTCCATAGGATAAAATTTGTCCTGCTCCTCCCACCTTCCCTGATCACCAATATATGTTTGTGCACTTTCTCCAGATAGAGACTAGATCCAAAATGATTTAGGTACTCTTTCCATCCCACTTTGGGTATTTAGCCATTCAGGTCCCAAACTAATGAAGAAAAAAAAAGCTGAAACAGGATTTTTTTTTTCCCCCCATGCCTACATGTCTGGAAGCATTTGCTGGGGTGGGTATTCTTGGAGCACTCCTAACATGTGGCAAAGGGAATGCTTTACAAAATGCAATGCCAGCTACCTGTTTCTTGTAAGGCAGTTGTGCCTCAAAGTCGTAATCGATCAAATGCATTGGATAAAAAGCAGCCGTTGATCTCTGATTTCTGCTCCAGAACCCACATTTGTTCTCTTTTTCTCCTCTGCCAGAGGGATGTCCTAAATTTAAACAGGGGAGGGAGGCCACCTTATTTTCTCTGGCTCGCTTCACCTTCAGTTCCCTCCTGCATAGCGACCTACGTGCCACAGCTGGGTACGGGCTTTCATGGTCCTGGTCAGACCTCTACCCCAGCCTTTGGGGTCCTCTCCTGGGTCAGGCAGAGTATGGGTTTCAGCCCCCTGCCTTGAGACAGGCTGGGTGTCTTGACCATCTCCTTTCACTCTCTCCTTAAGGACAAAGAACAGCCCTGGTGCTTTTTAGTGATGTGAAGCACTTTCAGCTGCTATCTCTGGAGCTAGCTTCAGGGACTGGACACAGAGGTGCCCTGCTTGAGGCTGGGGAGGAGGAGGAAGCAGGGAGTGGGATTTCCAGATATGCCCTTATTCTTGATATTTTCCTGGTGACCTGCTCTAAGCAGCAGCACAGGGCTCCCTGGAGCCTGCTGGGAGGTCTCTTGCTCTCGCACGCACCCTCTGTAGCACACACTGGCATAAAACTCTGCCTTTGCTGCAGGATGAAGGCACAGATGGGTTAGGCAGAGCAGGGCTGGACTCCCAGGGGCCTGATGCTCTCCCTGGGTCTGGTCAGACACGAGTTAGTTATAGTCGAGAGGGAAGGCTGGGGGTGGTCCATGGTCAGTCCCAGCTACCCTCGCCTTCCTTCTGCTCTTCCAAAGTGCCCTTGCCTGCAGGGAGGTGTCTGTGCCTCTGTTTAGGAACTGCACCAAGCGAATCCATTTTTCTTCACGGCCTTTGAATATCTAAGGCAGGGGATATCTTTCAGGCTGTTCTTATTTGAGCGGTTGCTAGGATTAGGGCTGGAGGAAGACCTTCTGGGTGATTTGGTTGAGCCAGCTTGAGGGACGTATTGTGGCCTACAGTATCTATCCCATGCCTCCTTCTGGACTGTCCTTGCACTACAAATGGATCGTCCTGTTCAAAGCTCTTTTACCAGTCCTGTTTAAAATGCACAGATGTCTTTTGTTTAGCTGGAAAGCTAAACATGATAAAAGCACATGATTCCTAAGAACCTGACAGGTTTTTCTTTCTTGAATTGTTTTTACATGCTTCTTCTTTTCAGGCAGGAGATAAGCTGTACAAATAAGATAAGCTGTAAATATTTTAATTGTATGCTTGTTGTGTATACTATGTTAGCTTCAGTCTGTCTGTTGACTGGCCCTGGTCCCCTCAGAGCTCTCAGAAATAACAATCCTGCAATGTTTGAATGCCTGCAGCTAATTCATATTTATCCTTATTAAAGTTTCTTTTGCTTTGTCTATAGGATGATATAGGCATTTTAATTCTATCCCATCTATTTCCCAAATGGGACACAGGGTGACTCAGCCCCTCTGGCTTCTATAACATCTCATTATGAGACAGCCTGATGTCTGTGACATGACTGTAGGTTGCTTACTGCTAATTCCTAAACTTCATCTGGTTTTGTTGCTGTTATTGTTGTTGTTTGGGTTTCTTTGTGGTGTGTTTTTTTTTCCTGCTCCTGGTCAAGTATTTCAGAAGCGTGTAACAAGTTCGCTCCTCATCATGACTGGTTTCAGAACTCCAGAAACTGAGTCCCATTCCCAGACCTGCGTGAAATTATGTGGTTAATGAACTTATTACTGACTTTGTTTATACTGAAGTCAATGAACCACAGCAGCTCTCAAAGGGCCTGGTCTGCTACAAATGCAGATAGGCAGCATAGGAGCTCCAGGAATACCTTTCATGTCAGATACCTGAAAGTCCTTCCCAATGATGCATGAGTACCCAGTTTTAGCCTAGGGCGATGTCTGAAGGATGTCTTATTCCAGACATCTACTGTGACTCATCTGCCCATGAGTTCCTTGCCCTTCATTCCCTTTATAGTCAGTGGGAAAAGACGAACACTTTGGCAGCGTGAGCCTGGAGTGGACATCTAAAGTACTTGGATGACTCTGCCCTGGAAGTGCCTATTCTGCTCTGCTGTTAATTTCTATTAATGTATATTCATTTCCTTTATACTTACTTGAGTTAAATTGCCCTTTTTCTGCTTTGCACCTGAAGGCACTGAGAGCTCTTTGAATTTTCTGCCAGTCTGCATCCTTTTATGACTGAAGTGATGCCTATGACAAGCAGTCACTACTAATTCTTTCTTCTGTCCGTTTTCTGAAGTGATGTCCTTCCTAACATCAGCCTTCCTGGGAATCATTCATTTGTGTTGGTTCTGTCACTGCTTTCTCATAACAGTATTTTTAACTAGATACTGCAGAGAACTTATGCTCTGGGGTGACAAGTTAGTGCTGATCCCTTTCTTTCCTTTTATTTTTTTTTTTCCTCCCTAGAAAAAGGCCTCTCTTTGCTAGGGTACCATCTGTGCAACTATAGCCTGACCAAAAATGTGTTTAAAATGGTTGCCTACCAAAAGTCCTATGAGAAGAGCACTTCCTGTGGAGGATGGATACCATGGTTGGTGTGTCCCCGGATGTACTATAAAACTCAGTATCATGCTGTTGAAGTCCCTGAAACCATCACTCTTACAGATTGCTGTGAAGGATATGAACAAGTTGGACTCTACTGCTCTTTAGGTAAGTTTTAGTCAGATTAATAGTTGAAATAAATGTCTGATGGAAGAGGATTCACTTAAACTGGGACATGTAAAGGCTTAATTTGGTTCTGGGCAATAGGTTCCTCTTCACTGACATCAGTGAGTGTGCAAAAATCTACAGTAAACTTGGTCCAACAAGGTAAGGAGTAGACATGAAAGAATAATGCTCCTGATTCTTGCTCTTTGCCACCCCTAGTCATGAATTCACTAAAGTTCCAGGTGAGCATGAAGAAGGCACCTACTTGTTACCCCTACAAGGGCTGATTACTTGTCCTGGTTCAGGCCAATATCTGTGGTGAAGTGCAATAACTCATGTAGCCTTGCCTGGTGCTCTGTCTGCTCTGAGCATGCTTGCATTTACAGTAGGAGCTTTCTTCTCAAAAGCAATTCAGGATGCACTAGGATAACATCTCCTTTGATTGGAGCAGGGTCCATTCCCAGGATGCAAACCCAGTTTCGGTGTTAATTGAAAACAGCCTGTGGCCTCAGGACAAATTGGTACCAACCGCTTTCTGAGCAAAGCTAAATTAGGGCCCATTTCTCAGGGCTTTCTTGGTTACCTAGGGCTATGTTGGAGGACTGGAAACTGGTGAACCTTTTGGTAGATCTGATCTAACTTCTGAGTTTTAATAAGACTCTGCTTAGGAAGACTTAATCATCTTTGACTCAGGATGGAAGCTTTTTCCCCTTCCCACATCAGGGCTACCAGTTGTCAACAAGAAATTGCTAAGTTTTAGCAGAACTTGAGTTGTAGGTGGAAGGGATTCCTTGGGGAAAAGGAACTTTTTTTTGTTTTAATGGATAAAGCCACATGCTTTTAAGCTGAACAGGCATCTTGGATTAGCTAGGCCATCACTGAACTGTTCCAGCATCCAGAAAAGTTCTGCAGAATATAATTTTGTCTCCTAGTTTCAGTATGACATTGCGTTTTCTCCATTTGCCCTTTTCAAGTTATCATCCTGGCAAATTACATAGTCTCAATACTGTAACGAAAGATCGAAAAGGAAATGTCCTATTGCAGCCCTGGTCCTCGCTTTGGGTCACAAGACTTGGGTGACTCAGTTCTGTGGGAATGTCCCCGAACCTGCTCCTGCATCGGATCACATAACGTGACATGAGAGGGTATGAGCCATATGTCTTGTCATGGGATCTATAAAGAACAATGTGTTCATCCTACTTTTAAGTTGCTTCAGAGCATTGGAAAATGAACCTCCAAACAATTTTTGCAAGGTATTTTCTCAACAGTTACTAGTAGAATATTGTGTCTAGCAGGGAAATTCCTTTAACAGAAGGACGGGAACACAGAAGTGGTAGTTGTGTTTTACTTGTTCTTAAAATGATTTGCTAGAGAAGAGGAATGACAGCATAATTAGATACACATCATTCCTCATTTATTGTATCCTGCAATTGTTTGGCTCTGTGGCTATTGTGGAGTGTCAGCCAGGGCAAAATTTGACCTGCAGATTACAGTATGTCCAGGCAGTCTTCTCAGACTGGCAATGGACCCGCTGTTGATAATATGTATTTTCCAAGCAGCAGTTCCATGCTGGGGAAAATCACCAGGAGATCTAATTAGTGTTGAATAGTCACTTCAGTAAGGTCTTTTTGATATACATGCATGTGCATACACGTGTGCACATACATATCAAATGACAAGGCCGAGAAGCAGTCGGAGAAAATTGCCTTTTAATTCTGTAGTACAAGGAAAAAAGTGTCGGCTAAATATTGAAGAATCACGAGCTAGTTATGGTTGTCTCTATTTGCCCAAGAAACTCTATGAGTGATCAGGATTGTCAAGGTGTTTCAGAACATCTGAAAATCAAGACCTTCTTCTTGGGTGGAAAAAAAGGCATCCTGGTAACAGTTTAAATATTTTTTCCCAGTATAATTCTATGCCTTTTAAAAGCATCTCTATTTTAGGCTTGAGAGCTGTTGATGAGTTTATTTCATCTAACATTAACAAATCAGTAAATCTCTTGTAAAGCTTAGCTGCAGAATTTCTGCTCTGCCCTTGCCACATTGTTGACGGGCACTCTGGGCAGGTTTGTCCATGAAATACTGTGGTCCCCTTGACCCTTTTTCCTGTCAAAGTTAATTTGGGAATATTCTAAACCGTAAAAGGATTTGCATGGCTTCTAGGTGATTTCTGTGTTTACATTATTCCGGTATCTTTGCTTTTCAGGGCATTAGTCATAAATTCTGTGAATGGTAATGCACTGTCTAGACACAGTCTTAAATAAATGATGAAAAGAGAAACTGGAACTGCTGAAATTACTGCACAGCATGCTGTTGAACTACTGTTATTTTTGTCTTGACGTTATCCATGCTGGCATGCTCTCCATCCTGCTAGGAGTGGAAAGGTCTCCATGACCTTTCACGGTAACGTGCTCCCTGGCCACTCCCTACTTTTTCTTCCTAGAAGGAAACATTTACCCCTGCCTGGGATATGGCAGGCCCCACTTTTCTTATTTCTTTACTGTTGGGGAAAAAATGTCTATATCATTAGTCAACTTGCTCTGGTAGTTCTCACTAGTTGTCCATCAAGCCATTAGGATAGCACTACACACTCACACATGAACGACTTCAACTTGTTTTAAATAAAAATTACAAAGTTAGGTATCTAAAAGTTATGAAGTGCTAGAACTAATTATGAAGGTAGAATTAAATAAAACCTATCTTTGTTTCCTCATTTTATGGCTATGCATGCAGATTAGTAAACTTCTTTAATTACCTGATCCTGCACTGCCTTGACCCAAGGACCATGTTTCTATGTGGTGCTCAGGGATGATGGAGCCCCCCTAAGGAGCTTCCCAGCAGCACATCATCCTGGACTCCACGTTCGGTGTGTGGTTCAGTGCTCTGTTGAGCCTCTCTTGGAACATAGAATTACTTATCACCTCTTGAGGTGAATCCTGGGGCGATTCACAGACAGCAGTTTGTCTTCATGAAGCCTGCGGGAGGGGAGGGAGGTTGTCTTTCACAGTCTGGCAATGGAGCTGCAGAGAGACTGAGATCAAACCGTTTTGTGTGCCCACTCTCAGACACGTAGGGTGTGGTTTTAATTTTTTTTTAATTTATTTTGATTTTGATTTTCAGAGTGCTTAGTGCTGCCTTTAACAACTTGCATAGTTGGAGCGCAGAGCCTCGTGTCCTCGATGGTGACTGTGAGCAGTCCCCTGATTGCTAAGCAGGTTCCAAGGCTGCAGGTCAAGTTCCTGGACCTGCAAAACCCATGACTGTGAAAGGTTGTTGGGAGTGTGTTGTACGAGACTTTCCCAGCATTTTGCAGGAATTTCTTTTAAGCAAAGACAGGGTCCAATTCTCCGGGCTAATTTCCGGCTGCTTGAATCAATGGTATGGTTACTTCTCCCGGTGACTGGTTAGCTGCCCACCTTCCACCTTACTGCATAAGATGAAACCAGAGAGCTTCCTTATCTGCCATCTAACCCTGCTTGATCCCCAGCCAGGGAGCAAAAGAATGCATCAGCATGTGATGAAGGCTGGTTTTTAAGCACAGGTGTACAAAAATACGTTGGAATAAGAAGGCCCAGACAACCTTAATCATGGAGGTTCTTAACTTGAGAACACTTAATTTGCAATGTTAAGGCCACACTTTAATCAGGGTATGTTAAGCAGTCCTCCTGAGTTGCCTGCCCCTTCTTCCAAAGGTCATAAACTCTCCTTTTTTCCTGAGTTCCAGCCAAAGCTCCCTGTTCAGCCTGGCTGGTCTTCTTCCCTGCCAGTTCATCTTTCGGCACATGGGGATGACCTGCTCCTGCACCTTTAAGATTTCCTTCTTGAAGAATGTCCTGGACTCCTTTGCCCTTCAGGACTGCCTCCCAAGGGACTCTCTCAACCAGTCTCCTAAACAGGCCATAGTCTGCCCTCTGGAAGTCCAAGCGAGCAGTTCTGCTGAGCCCCTTCCTTACTTCTCCAAGAATTGAAAACTTTATCGTTTCATGGTCGCTGTGCCCAAGACGGCCTCCAACCATCACATCACCCACAAGTCCTTCTCTGTTCGCAAACACAGGTCCAGTGGGGTGCCTTCCCTAGTTGGTTCACTCAGCAACTGTGTCAGGAAGTTATCTTCCACACACTCCAGGAACCTCCTAGACTGTTTCCTCTCTGCTGTATTGTATTTCCAGCAGACACCTGGTAGGTTGAAGTCCCCTACGAGAACAAGGGCTAACGATTGTGAGACTTCTCCAAGCTGTTTGTAGAATATTTTATCTGTCTCTTCATCCTGGTTAGGTGGTCTATAACAGACTCCCACGGTGATATTTGCCTTGGTGGCCTTTCCCCTGATTCTTACCCATAAACACTCGAACCTTTCATCACCATCGTCAAGCTCTAGACAGTCACAACATTCCCTAACATATAGGGCTACCCCACCGCCTCTCCTTCCTTGCCTATCCCTTCTGAAGAGTTTATAGCCATCCATTGCAGCACTCCAGTTTGTGCGACTCATCCCGCCATGTTTCTGTGATGGCAACTATATCATAGTTTTCCTGCTGCACAATGGCTTCCAGCTCCTCCTGTTTGTTGCCCATGCTGTGTGCATTGGTGTAGATGCACTTCAGTCGGGCTATTGATCCTGCTACCTTTTTTGGGGGAGAAGCCCTAATTCCTACGTGACCCTTCTCAGGTGCTTTCGTGGTTTCTAACACATCAGTAACTCTTGTGTCTTTGCTGCCATGTGGATCTCCATCCTCTACCTCCACTGAAACGGCAGACTGAAGGACCTCACTAGCATACTGTCCCTCAAGCGTAGGTGTGCCGCCCCCAGGCTTATCTCTAGTGAGCCTGGTTTTATCCCCTTCCCCCTTCAAATCTAGTTTAAAGCTCTTTCAATGAGCCCTGCTAACTCCTGTGCAAAGATCCTTTTCCCCCATTGATACAGGTGTACCCCGTCTGTCGCCAGCAGGCCCTGGAGGGAGCAGGGGTACCCAGAGTTGCAACTGAGCTGTGGGCTCACCAGAGGCCCCTGCCAGCTTTCCATCGATTGCCAGTGTGAGTGCCAACAGGGCAGAGCATGGCCACATCGTGGTGCTGCCGGCGGCATGAACGCGTTGGAGGTGGCAGTGGCTAAATTTCATCAAGTTTATTCTGAGCATGCGCAGACTGATTTTGTGCTTCGAAGGCCGTGTTCTTCCATTGTCCAACAGCTGTGTCCTTGCTGAATTTCAGCCCATGGCTCCTGAATGTGTTCTAGTGAATGATATGTCTTTTCAGGGAAAGGTATTAAATATTTGTCAGATGCTGAACCGGTACATGCCCTCCGTCCCGATTAACTCCCAGACAGGCAATTGGGATGGAAAACATCCATCTGAGCAGGTAAAGTGTAGCAGTACTCAAAGAGCCCCAAAACAGGGTCATGTGATGAAAACTGTCAGTCTGCCTTTGTAACAGGCTTTGCCAGGAGGTCTTTCTGTAATACCATAGATTTGTCTCCACCTTCTGATGCCTGAGATGAATGCAGGGTTTTGGTCCCTGGCTCTGCTGCACCCTCTGGGAGGAAGGAGAGAGAGGAAGGGGGTTACTGCTGAGCTAATGGTGTCCTTCAACATCTGTCTCCTGGGAGATCCCCCCATCCTGCAGTCGCAGCAGACCCAGCAGCTCTCATGCGGGCAGACTGGTAACTGAGCTTTCGTTGCTAAGCACTGGGTGCTGCATTTCTGCTTCCGTTTTTGCAAATAACGGAGGAGAAAAGCCTATATTTTATCTGACTGACATAGGAGTTGGCTGGCTTGCTCCCCAGTGCTGGCAGTGTTGCTTGGTAGGTGGCTGTCCCCAAGATGATTGAAGTGGAGAGCGTAAATCGAATTTTCAAAGTGCATCTGTACAATTAGGCAGAAATGTGATGTGAATCCATCTGTTTCCGCTGATGCAAAAATGATGACCTTTTGATTTTAGATAAATGGCTGGTGTGGCACTCGGCCAGGATTCAATAGCGTTTTCTGAGATTGCATGTGACTCATTAAATCTTTTACGCTGCAGTTAAACATGCCAAAAAAAGACCCAGGTGGAAAAAGCTGCTTTGAACCTTAAACCTGCTTGAACTGCACCTGAATCTCAGAGCTGGAGGGATTTAGATGCTTGTGTCAAGCTTACCAAGATCCACCTGGTTTGAATAGTAAGGAGCACTGGTGACGTACTACCATGGGGAAATCACTTGGTGCTCGTGCCTGTGCAAGCTCCTGGTGCAAGAGGCTGCTTAGCCTCTCTGCGCAGGAGGCTGGGATGGAGCAATCGCGTGAGACTGGGAATGTGTGTAGGACTCATTTAAGGGCAACTGAGGTTGTATCACACATTATTGTGCCTTTAGACTAGAAATCGGGAAGAGGCTTTCTAGCAGTAGGACCCGTTTGGGGGAATGGCCCATAGTACCAGCCCCAGAGCCAGAAGCAGAGGTTCCTGGTCCATGCTGGGAAGCAGAGTAAGACTACTGGGGCTTGCTGGACCCAGAAGTAACTTAAGTAAGATTGCATAGGTTGATTTTTTTTTTCTTGTCCTCCCACTGCAAACCTAGGCCTATGACTCAAAATGAACTTTGGAGGCAGAGTTGGTCCTGGGGAAGACTAAGGAGGGCAAGGGCCCTTGGTTTGCAGGCATGAAGGGGCTCACACTAGGCTGCATTAGGTAGCAGGACAAATCCTGCCCCCTGTAGGGCAGTCAGGCATTCATCAGGGTTGGGGGTAGAGTTTCCTAATTTGCTGCCCAGAGCTCTTGTGGGTCTAACACCAACTCTACTTGAAAGACTCTCACAGCCCTATTAAAGCTTGTGCTCATTGACTGTTTGCACACAAAGTATACGCACACAGTGTATCAAATACAATGTAAAAGAGTGTGGGAAAGTGCTGTCCCATGTATTCTGCATGCAAATCTTTGAAACTGCATTTGCAGGTAACCCGCATGCTGCTGAGACATCTCAACTCAGTGCACTGTTCTCCAGCTTGTGGGTTTTGGCAGGTTTTTCAGCAGAGATGTGGACCCCCATTATTAAGCTATGCTTACTTTTCTTAATTACCATTCAGAGACCATTGATAAGCATACTTTGGGCCCCCAAAAAGACACAGACCATAGTCTTAAAACCACTGCTCTTAATAGGCTATTTCTTTATGCAAATATGACTGCATGTCCGATGGATTACTTTAATTGCCCAGTAATGGATCAAGAGTTTGTAGGACCAAAAACCCGTAGGCACAAAATGAATAGAAAAGAGAAATCTTTCAGGTTGATTGGAAAGACTAGAGCTGAGCATTACTTGGAGCTATGTTTGAGAGCATGGGTGAAAGCAATGTTCATAGAGCTTAGAAATATTTTCTCTTTTCCTCCAGAGAAGAGTTTGTGCTGGCATTGAGCCAGGACCACTGTCTGCCCTTGGCTTGGGATGCAGTAACCTTCTGCCATAGCTGCCCTCTCTGCAGGGCTGGCTGGCGTGGGCTACCAACCTCCCAGGATGGCTGGCTGGCTGATACGGAGTGGGTGCTGCCAGGCTGCAGACCACGGGCTCAGTTCTGATCTGCCCCGCTCTGTAACCCACTGAACTGTACCCAAGAACAGCATTTTGTCTCCGCTCTCACGTAACATCTTCAATTACTATAACTAAAGGTTAACTTTGTCGCAACAAAAGGTTAAATGAAAACTCCAGATTTCTAGCTTAGACATTACCTGTTTACTTTGATCATTACATATTATCTGGATTAGTCATAGCTGACATCAGGCACATTTTCTGTTTTGCAGTGCTTCAATGTCTCCACATTCAGAAACTAAGTATCTATCTATCTATCTGTCTGTCTATCTATCCATCCATCCATAATTATTAATGGAAAATTATAAATTCAAAATTTCTGTAACAGAAATGTCATGAACGAGAGAAAAATCTGAGAACATTTACACTCTTGAAATGAAATAATGGTATTTTAGGCTGCTATTTTCTCCCCATGAAAACCACAGAGCAGACGCACTTCTAAAATGAGGAGGAGGTGTTTGCTGTAAATTAAATAGCACAATTTTATGGAAACAATTTTCTATATTTTTGTTCTCAGAAATGTTTTTGTTACTTAGCACTCAATAGATCCACTGTATTTGCCTCAAGACCTGGTATTTGTCCAATGGAGAATATGGAAACATCTGATTATCCTTGCACGTTCGATACTGAATGTCCAGGGCTTAAAAAATGCTGCAACTCATCCAAAGGAGCAGGCTGTGTGGATCCAATGCCAGAGGGTATGTTACTGATAAACTCAACACTGCTTCTAATAGAAATATGCTTAATTTTTCCTTCTGAGGGTGGGAGTCGGCAGGAAAACTGTTACCATAGCTATTCATAAAACAAATACAGGAATCTGCCTTAGATCAATTCCAGGATATTAATTTTCAGGACTTGCACCTGTGAGTGTTGAACTGCAGATGCTGCAGGTCCGGTGGACCTTGCTCAGGATTTTCTCCTTTGCTGGCACCACTGCCTGCGGCATATGGCGAACGAGGCTGTAGCTGATGGCTGTACGTGGGCCCTTCATGTTTGCCAAGTTAAAGCTTGCTTCGGTTTCTCAGAGCCTTCCTATAGCTCTGTTGCTTTCTGTAGCATCAGACCTGAGATGACTCGGCTCTTTTATTTTGTATGCTTCAGGAAGAACATTCTGGTACAACGTGACAGTGCTTGTGAAAATGGATTTTAATGAGTTAATCAGAGTGGATTCCCACCTTCTGAATCATTCACGCCTTTTGCACTCCATGGTACGTACAAACACGAACACTCCCGTGTGTTGCTCGTTGTGTCCACGTTTCTGTTACTCAGTAACGACCACTTGCTCCAGCCCGGGAGGGATCTTGTAGTCCTCTGTGCTGGGCATAACCTTGCCAGCCAGTCGCTCCCACTTTGTTCCGGCAGATAATTTTTTGGGGCCCTAATTTATCCCTAATTGGTGAATGTCAGCCTCATCCTCAAGGAGCTCAAGTAACACTGATTTATCAGCTTCTTTAGTAAAATTTTCAGGTCACTTCTGAGGGCAATTTAAAGACATTCTAGAATATAGGGGTTTTTTCCTGCTTAAGAGTTGCTTGCTCCAGCTCTGTCTCAGTTCAGTTTTGGGTCTATGACGAACAGGGTCCGGATTTCAAGACCTGCAAAGCATGATGTTTTCTGATAAGGAGTTTTGAGTTAAACCTTTCAAGAGACAAATCTGATCTACAGCACTGGGAACTACATGGCAGGTAGACTCAGCAGCGCCAGAATTTTCACTGTGAAATCCCAGGATTATGGCAGGGGACTGTGTCTGGGTCAAGGGCATTTCGTTGTCATTCTTGCCACAGAAGCAGTTCTGGGGGAGATAGCAGGGTGTTGCTTTTGCTGTGGGACTGAGGCTCTGCCTCATGCATGGATTAGCAGTGGCATTGGCAACAACGCGTGCATGGCCGTGCGACAGCAGCACGGCGTGCCTCTCCCTAGCCCCAACACAGCAGGTGGAAAGAGTCCAAGGCAACCAAGAAAAACACAGCCCTAGCAGAGGCATGAGGCATGGTCCTCGAAAGGAGGGTCTGCAGGAAGAACCAGGCTGCAAACTAAAGCCACACTCAGACAGGGAGGCTCACTCTGTCCTCTAAGTGGTATTTAGGAAATGGATTGATGAACTAGGACGAAGAACCTCCAAGCCATGAACCTGAAGCATTTCCCCAGTATATATCACTATGCCATGGAGAAAACCAGGCTTGGATGTGGCCTTTGAAAGGTACCCAAGAGAGCAGTTCCCTATTTCCCTCCATTTTTATTTCTACTCCTCCCCAGTTTCCAGCTGGGAGTGGGCTAGTAGCAAAGGAAACCCTTCTCCCATCATCAGCTAGCACTGATGGGCAGAAGAATAGAAGGTAGCAGTAGCATGGGGATGTTGCATGAATTTACTTTTTCCTCCTACCTGAGTTCACCCTTCTCATATCCTGGAAAAGTGAGAAACCCTGGTCCTGTTGCTGTATAGTAAGGAATAGAAGGCAGTGATCTACCCAGACTTTCATATCTTGGTCTAAAGCAAGCTATGGCAAAGTCAAACACTCAAAAAATAGGAAATATAAACTGAAGCTTTGCAATGAACTACTACTCAGAGGAATGTCTTCCAGGCCCTGTCTGCTCCACTGACTCCTAACGCTCAGCCCACCACCATGTCCCTTCTCTGATCCTTGACTCGCAGTTGTGATGACTTGGTCAGTCCTGGGGTCCCTCTGTGGCTCTTAGTCCCAGCCTTCTTGCTCAGTCTATTGCTTTTCTTCTTTTTCTTTCTATTCCCTTTGCCAGCAGTCTTTTTAGTTGCTTAAAGTAAGAAGTGTTGGACAGCTTTATTACAGGTGAATTCTAATAGCATGTCTAAAGTATACGCTGTCTATTGAGATTTTGATGTTTAAGCATTACAAGCCAAAGAGACTTTTCCTTATCTTCCTGGGTTGCATCCTCCTGCCTAAGCATTTGACATCCGATATGAAGCTCCACACTTCCCTTAGCTTGACATTACTGTCCTGTAACTCTGTTGTGAAATGTGATAATAAGAAGAGCTCACCTTGCATAAATACAGACCTAAATGTTGCCACTTTGCTATGATTTCTGAATTGGTGCTTTCTACACTCAGATTATGATGATAATCATTGCATAGGTTATGCCTCATTGGCATACAGTTGTGCTGATAAAGATGCCAAAGTGTTTGTTCCCCTGTTTTCCAGATTACTGGTGCATTACAGTCCTTGAATGCCTCTGTGCACCATATCCAGAGTAACCGTGCAGAAGTATACACTGGGACAGTGGCCTCCCATGTTCTTGTTGGACTTCATCAGCCAGCTCCGCTAGCGGAGGTTTCTTCTTCCTTGAAGGACATTGTGAAGCGTGTGTATGAAGTGATTGATACAGAAGTGCAAGGTTAATTATTATAAACCTGTCATGGGGGGAAGCTTTTTCAGGGGGCTTCATTCATCTTCACTTGGGATTTCATCTGTATGACTATCAATTTTCTTTCAAAAATAGCGTAGTGAATCTTGTAAACTTTGCAAATACGGCCCTAGCCTATCCATTATAGGATGGAGAGGGTTGTAGTTTGTTAATAATTATTTTGGAGTGAATAGTTTGGAGGGCAATACTCCGGCTTCCTCAATTAAATTTTTTTTCTCCTAATAGCATAGCATAGACCCTCTTTATATGAAAAAGCAAAGGTATTCAAAATTTGTTGCACAATCATTAGTTCTATTCAACAGGCTTTAAAAAAAGTATTTAAAGTATTCTTGGGAAGCAGATATAGTCTGTTTTTATAGACATGTGTTACTTCCAGTAGCTTGCATGAAACAAGGAGTATTTATAGTCTGTTAATTACTATAGCGTATTACTACCTACTTTTAAAATGTTAGGTAAATATTTAAATATATTTGGTTTCAATTATTTTAATCTACTTATTACTGTGTAGTTATCTGAACATTTTCACTCCTGAAATACATCCATAAGCACAGTTGTCATCACTTATTCTGTGTTTACTTTTGAAAACTCAGTCCAACTTTCAGTGAAATCACTGGGTAGATCTCCTTGTCCCTGCCACTGACATCTCTTAGGTTTGGATGACACCTGGCAACTGTAAGCAAGAGCTGCCACTAACTGTCCTATTATTCCAATGAACTGGAGTGAAAAGTGATAGAGTTATAACTGAATGGGGGCTAGTTTCGGGGAAGGGTGGCATTCTGAATTCATTGCACCCATATACACCTAGAACTGCTTCAGCAGAGTTACTGCAAATTTACATTATCATATCTAGAGCCTGGTCTACACACATTGCAGACCAATCTTGATGCTGCTATCAATATCAGTGCAAGGTGTTTTCTTCTTCTTAGATGTCAATGAATGTTCCTATGTTGAATTCAATGCTTGTCCAGAGAAAAACACCTGTGTAAATCTGGAGGGTTATTACAGCTGCGACCCTCAGCACAAACATGCAGATGTCAACCCTCACCAGCTGAGCCCAAGAACAGAAGGTAAGAAACGTAGGTGTCACCTTGGGAAATACTGAGAATGCTTCTGCAGGACTTTGTGGTCTATCACAGGAGCCACCTGCAAGGCAAAGATTTCTGGAGCACACAATGACCCTTCTCCTCCTGTAGGGAGAAGATGCCATGTAAGCCAGCTGTTAGCTATTTCTGATTGAAATGCAGTGTGTGTATTTCACAGTACCTGGCAGTTTCTCCTGTCTCACCCTCAGCTGTCCTCATTCATCTGCCAAACCCTCTAGCTTCAGACCCTGACTGCTTCTCAGAGCAAGTCACTCAGTGGCAGTACACCTCCGCAGCCTCCTGGGGAAATACGATTAGTGACAGTATTTGTACATGAACTCTTCTTCCCATTTTGACTGCGTGACTGCAGCCAGGACTCAGTGGTTGTATAATCCCACCCTGGATTATACAGGGTCCTCCGCTGGAGGCAGACGGAGTTTGGCAATGGGTGAAATAATACTTTGAGGTACCAATTCAGCAAAATATAGAAGCATGTACTTACAGCCCACAGACATCAATGGGCCTGCTAATAGGCTTAAAGATAATGAGGTAAATAAGCGCTTGCAGATTCAATGCTTTAGTCAGAAAAAAATTTTACAATCCTTCAATCTCAAAAATTAAGATAAAGTATTACTTTATGCTTTTGTAATACGATAATACGTTTATTTTAATTTCTATTTATATTAATTCTATTGCTGCTTTTCAGCTGTGGAAAACACGAATGGTATTATTTTGGATTTGCTTTGTTCGCAATGCTTTAACTCTTTGATAATACTATTTTTCCCCTAGGCATGGCAGCATCAACTCCAAGTTCAGCGTTGGATCTCGTTAACGCTAGCAGTATCTCTCCGTCTATAAGTAATTCAAGTCTCTTGTCCATGACTAACCAAGCTACAGATGCTGGGTGCTGTAAGTAACCTTGGATTTGAATGAATATTGTCTTGCTTTTAATTCAGCCTCTCTTTGATCCCTTTGTCCTGGGGCTGGTTGAGTTACAGGAGGGTGTTCACAGAAGCTGGTAATAGTTTTGGAGTGAATCTCCACCTATGGAAACGGAAAGAGAGGGGGTCCCCAAATGGGACATTCGAATTGGGGTCTGTAGTGCTGTGACCACTGGAGAAGCCCCACTGTTATTCCCTTGGCTACTGAAGGGAACTGGCCTCCTGGAAGTGGACGTGGCCATGCTGGCTTCTTGAGCCACTTGTGCCTGGTGAACCACTCAAGTGCAGGTCCTATCACAGGGCTTGTGCTGGATAATCCTCCAGTGCAAGAAGCATGCCAGCGAGGGCTGTGTGAGGCCAGCACCACTCGCTCGCCCTGGACCCAGCTCACTGCATGTCCCAGGCTTGTCCTGGAACAAGGTATGGGAGGATCTGCTACCGACCACAGGAGCTCCTCCTGGCCACAGCCACCAGCATGTGGGCCTCTTGCTTTCGAATCCGTGAAGATGTTGGTGGGGGACAGGAGTCAGGGAGGTTGGCTGGACCTACTCTACACTGGAGTTAGCCTTTGTGAATACTCTCCCTGCTATACATGATAGCTGTCTGAGGGACTATGGTGGGAACAAACCCCGGTAGATTTGTCTTTATATGGGTCACTTCAGCCCTTTCAGCTGAGAGTTATCACAATGCTTTTATAACAACATCCTATTCTTCTTGTGGGAGGAAATAGCTTTAAGTAGTTCTTTGCCTAGTTCAGAGAGACAAGCTGGATATTCTTGATCTTCATCCACAACTTCTGATCCAAGCTGAAGCTAGAGGAATTAAACCGAAGTCCCTCTAGAGCAGGGGTGGTATGGCTTTGGGGGTGTTTGGCAGCCACCTGGCTCAGAGGCCCGGAAACAATTGTGTCCTATTGAAACAATTTAAGAAAACAAACTTTTTTCTCAGGCTAACCATTAGCATGAAAGAATTGAAGTTTTGGCAGCATGCCATGGTCTCTAGCTTAGCGTGGGGGATGATGTTCATCTCATCCGACACCAGCTGTCTACAGGAGAGGTGTCTAGTCTGGGCCCTTGTTAGTGGAAGCAGACAGGCTCTGCTGGAGGGCAATTCATCCTACCCAATTTAGACACCTCTTCCTCCTTTGAGGAGAGGAGTCATCTCTGAAGGCTCCCATCTTTTCCCATTGACATGACAATGATTGCGCCAGGCCAGAGCGGCATGAATAGGTGAAATGTTGCCTACCACTCTGCCCCCAGCCTGTAAAAGCTGGGGTCTGTGGGGTTTTTCCAGGCATAAATCAAGGCAGCCTTTGCCTGAAGAGGTGTATTTTGATGATTAAAGTGACAAGAGGCACAGCAGGTGTCAACATATGTACAGTACACAGATTCACTATTCCAAACTTATTCTGTTGCTTGAACCTGTAGCCCACTGGCTGATAATTAGTGTTACTAGAGATTCAACACAAATAGGTATAGTAAAAAGAAATAAAAATAGTAAGCACCCAATTAATCACCTTAATGGGATGGTTCATGTATGAGGGTACCTGGTACTGTGAGAGGAGCAGAATCTGTCTTGATGTAATGTAAAAAGGAGCTTCCCCTATTGATTGGCAAAGTGATTGTCTATAATGGATTTAGAATAGCACAATGCTTTAAACGTGAAATGTTGATCTTTCTGTAATGACTCTTCCTGGGACTATGATAGATCCCTCTGGAGTTAGAAACCACCGAATCTTCAGCGTTACCAGCAACAGTTTTGAAATGTCTTGGCATGTCACTTCTACTCTGAACCATACTTTCCAAGTCCAAGTGTTCAAGGGCAAAGAGATTATACAAAACTTGAAGACAGAGGAAATGAAAATGGATGTGTCTGGACTGGAAGCAGGCGTGATGTATTCAGTACAGATCAGCTATGAAACCTGTGGAAAAACCAGCATCTCCCATCAAAATGTTAAAACAGGTAAATAGCCACTTTAAAATGTATATAATTTTTTTTTCTCTCTCTCGCTTTCTCTTTCTTTCTCCACTCACTTGCAGTTCAGCAATGATCCATTTGGTCCTCCGTGAACACCATTTTCCACCTCCTTCAGCACTTTTTCTCTCTACCCCATCATTTATGCAATCCAGACTATCAGGCAGCAGGGCTCTGGCCTTAGTTGATAAAGCAGTGCTGGAGCTGACTCAGACTATTACTGGTATCAGGCTAAGCTAGAACACTTTTTTTTTTTTTTTTTTTTTGTGACTGGCACTGCATTCTGCTGCCACCCATCTCTCATCAGGCTCCATTTTTCCTGGTTGACGGCTGTGGCCAGTGAGAAATTCAGTCAACTGGTTTGTCAAGGGCTCAGCTGAGCTAACAAGAGTGCCCAGAGGAAGGCCAGATTCGGCTGAATATTTGTGAGTGACCAGGATTAAAGGGAATGACAAGGGCTGTGTAAGAAAGCTTGCAGAATACCTGCATAATTTTGTTCAATTAGCTACTGATGCTAGCTCCCTGAGACCATCGTGTGTTGATCAAACATAATTTTGCGTTTCCTTTATCCTTAAATTATTTCCTAAGCCATCATGCAAATAAATAAATAAATCTCTCCACATTTTCTTCAAAAAGCAAGCAGTGAACCATTTAATACTGGCCACAGTGAGAATGCTGCTGTTTATGTTTATCCATAAGAGCCTTCCCTTTGATCAGATGAGGAATGACTCCAGTTTGGGTCAGAAGGAAATTACTCCCTTTGTAGAGGGAAAGTAGGAGGTCTAGTGGTTACAGAAACAGGGGGCTGAACTTCAGAATATGAAGTTGGAGCCCTTGAGAAAAATAAAAGTTTTCCAAAGATCAGTCCAAAGAGTGACAGCCTCTTATTGTTTATACAGGTTAAAAAGTGGTTAATAGATTACTTGGCTCTTGGTTTTGGATCATGTGCTCTGTACGTTATCTGCCAGGGCTTACCAGGCAGAGAAGTAGCATGCACTGGTTTTTGTTATTATTTCCAGTCACACTATCCACACTACCAAGATCAGGACAAAAATAATAATTGTGACTGGTGGACCAGAGATAAGCTCACAGGCAATTCAACCCTGGACGTAACTCAAATGCAGGAGCTATGGAGGGTTAGGTTCACAAGGATATGTGTATACCCAGTTCTCATGCAGTTGTAATTAGGCACCTAAATATCTTTATGGATCTGATGTAAGTGCATCTCTTCAATGTATAGGAAGCTTGTAGCAGAATATTGGCTTTATGTTCTTGGTTTAATACCAAACTCTCTCAACCTTCTCCCCTCCTTTTCCCTCCATCATCTGAGATTTTGGTCTGGGTACATCAGTTTTGACTGAATCCTTTCCTCTTTGCTTTGTCAGTGTGTGTTTTAATATTGTGTCCTACAGAGGCCAAGATGTTTGGTGTTACTATGAGGATTCTCAACTACAACTTCACTGATGATTTCCATAATGCCAGCAGCTCAGCATATGAAGAATTTTCAAGACTGTTGCTTACAGAGGTAATGCTAGAATATCTGTGTGTAATATGTGGGGTTTTTTCAATTTAGAATTTATTTAATGTGATAGAGGATTTTATGCCTGGCTGAAATATCCCTTGACAATCATCATACTGCTTCCTGTGACCTTTCTTTATAATCAAAACAAAATTCAACTGACTAAACGGATCAGGCCCTTGGTCTTATTAGCAATGGAGCCAATGAGAGTTTTCCCCTACAGAAGAGTAAAGGAATTAAAAATGCAGGCATGCAACAGGGACTACTTTCCCTGGATCTTTAGTTTGGCAATAAACTCACGCTAAATTGACTTGAGGCTTTTTAATGGATTATTGAAATGACATCATTGCTGGCATTCATTTCAGCTCTGTCTTCTCAATAAATGTCTGACTGCTCTCAAAGCTCTTTCTTCTTAAGGAAAAGTGACCGGGTCAGGCTTTCTTCTCCAGCCCCATTTGTTGCTTACACACATGTAGCCACTGTCCATGCTCAGGTGTAACCAACCATAAACAAAACTTGAGTCATGAAGTCTGTTACCAGCTCTCAGCTTCCCAAACAGGGGGGGCGTTTCAGACGCAGCAATCTCTTACAGTTTTGCTGTAGAGAACAGGGCCCATACAGAGGAGTTGGAATCTCCATCCAAAATTAGACTTTCCCAAAACAAAGGGGGACTCATAAACATATGTGAATATAAATCCGAGGGAAAAAAACAATAATGGAGCTATGCTTTCAAAGGCAGCACAGAAGAGGCATTTGCTCATGAGAAATTGTGAGTTGAACCTCCTGACATGGTTTTATTTCCCATAGCTGCAAATTGTTTGCTTTTGTTGTGCAGGAGGATTTTTGTCACTGAATCTCCTCTGAGACTTATGCGGATCTAATTGTCATCATGAGGTTGGGAAGGAAAAGGAGCGTTGCCCATCTGCGTTGCTTCTGCCTCCTTGTGTGTTTGGGAGCACAACATCCCCCTCTCACTTCCTCTCTCCTGTCTTTTTCTTGCCTCCCCACCCTGGTCTGAACTTAGACCAGTTAAACAGTTTGTTTGTAGGAATTTTTGGAGCAAACTCTGGCTGAATGGGGGCAAAGCTTGTTGATTTATGGCGCTGCTTTGCATGCTCAAAGGCATGCTTTGAGGTGTACGTAGGAACAAAAGGCTCAAGCACGCAGATGCCTTCTAGAGATGTAAGGCAAAACTGCCAACTCCTGCACAGCTCAAATATTGACATCAGTATGCCAGCTTTAATGTTCAGAGTAACACCGTTTGTTCAACTGATGTGTCTACTTACCAGATTGGTAATCAACTATAATTGTGATATTGCCTTGAAGCCGGGCTGTCTCAAACACTTTTTCTTGCAGTTATCCACCCCCATTTTTCTTGTCTCTCGTCCTGAGATTTCTTTGTCATTAGCCTCGGCTGCAGGCTGGACTTGGACTGGTTACTTTCAAATAGTCCCTGGGAGCTAAAGCTATGCCCATACTGGTAAATGAAACTTCCTGAACCATTCTCTGACACTGACACCAATTGGCACAAACCAGCCTGCATCCATGCAGCTGGGTCTTCCAAAGTACGGCGGTCACATTCAGATTGCCTGTTGGTACTTGCCCCTGGCTGATGCTAAGTGTCAAACTCTACCTGGGTACTGCCTGGGGGACTGCTAGCTGGTAGGATCCAAAATCAAGCCAGAGTCTGCTCCAGCAACAGTGGAGGTGACCAAGTTCCAGTGTCTGGAAGGGCAAAGGTGAATATATAGGAGCCTTGGGACAAAAAGCTTACATGACATACAGAGCTAACATCAAGGGCCTGATGCATGCAAATTTACTGGGCCAGTTCAGCCGCGATGCGTGCAAACAGGGGCAGAAGGAACTCTGCTCCCTTGAGCCAAAATTAAATTTGTTTTGTAACAAGACCAGTGATCAGATGGGTACCATTTTCAAGGGTACCTAGGTGCACGAAGGAGACTCACACTTCTCTGTGCCTCAATAAGCTCTGAAGAGTAAGATTTCTGAAACACTTTGCAACTTTTCTTTTTACAACATTGTCTATGATGTTGTGCATATATAAGTCTTTTAAATGGTATCACCATAGTTCAGTTTTAAAAGGAGCTATTCCTGTCAGGTTCCTAATTGTTGATGCTTCTCTCCCTTTGCTCAGCTTGAAAATTCATTTCCAGCGAACATTTCTGCTTTATACAAATCTGGGAAGCTGAAAGTGCAGACTGAATCCCTGCAAGCTGGAAGCATCATTGTGAGGCTCAGAATCACTGTGCTGGACCTCGAGTTCCCAGTCGATGCCTCCACATTTGCCCTGGTGCTTTCTTACCTGTACAACGGCTCTGCGCTTTTGGTGGATCAGCAAAACACTGCAGTAGAAGGTAATTTAAAAAAAAAAAAAATTTTCCAAACAACAAAGTGGGGTTTGTATTTTGATAATGTGCATTATCACCAGCATTCTTCATGAAAAATGCTTTCTAGAGAGACAAAGTATGTGGATCTTACAGTGGTCTGTTGGAGGGAGAACGATGACATGAGAACTCCTCCGTGGGCTTTTATCCATAAGCCCAGAAGGGGTCGGAAGAAGGAGCACTGGCTGTCCCAAGGTACCCGCAGGCACTGCTTCCCTCCACTGTGTTTAAGGAGAAGTGGAGCCCTTGATTTCCCTATTAATTTTCCTCTCTCCTCCTTTTGAGCAGTTGGAAGTTTGCCATATCTTTCTTGCACTGAATTGCAGATAGGATTACTGTGGAATATTTGTAGCCTTTAGCATACACATGCCCGCTAGACAGTTTTGTGCTTCAAGGCTATGGGGCTGTAGTTGGGCCAGGGTTTAAGAAAAGAAATCTAACATCTTCACTATAGAAATCCAGCCAGAGAAATTCCCAAATGTCCTCTCAGTGAATAGGACTAAAGAAACACGTATGGAATTTTCGTTAAACTAGGCCTTTGTTTGATCTTCAGTAATCACCATTTTTATCTTCAAAGGACTAAGTTCTGGCTTCAGGTTTCCCAGCTGGCAGGGCCAGCCAGAGTTCAGAGAGTTGCCAAAGCCAACAGAATGGATTATTCTTCTCCCCCAGTGCATTGAGCCCTTAAAAGCTTATGTACTGTGATCAGGGAAAACTCCCTTTGGAGTTGCAGAGCATATGGACATTAAAGGGAACAGGGCAGGAAAACAACAGAAGGGACAAATTGCACCTGAAGCCTACAAATGTCACAGTGGCAGCAGATACTGAATTGCAAGATGCTGGTGTGTGCCAAAATACTTTACAAACGTCATTCAGCCTGGGACTGAAAGAGTGGGGAGGAAGGAGGCAATAACTCTGGACTATTACTTTAATTGCAGAAAGCCAGGTGGCTTCCAGTAGCACCACTCTTAGCCAGGAGTACAGCCAACTCCTCCTTAGGGGTAGAGAGAAGGGGTCTATTTCTTAGCTCTGCCCAAACAAGCATTTGTTTGACATGAATTTCCTAAAGTCAAATGTGGAAAATAGGACAAAGGAGTGCAGCACATGAAGGAAAGATTTGTATAATGGGCTGTATTGCTTCGTGACCCCTGAGAGCCCTGGGACGTGCCCTTTGGCAGTAAGCCCACACAGGTCCTCTTGCACCAGTGGAGCAATGCCACCTGGATCCTTTGTGGGGCCTGGCCACCAAAAGGCTACGTGCTTGGTTTAGTAACAGAGGCAAAGCAGGATATTCAACTTTGAAACAGCAAGGATGAGAAGTCAGAAGGGATAGCACAAATTAAGGGAGTGGAGCAATTACACCTCTCTTTGTAAACTCAGAAATTATTGAGTTTACTGCCATGGTTAATAGAGACACTAAAACACCTGTCTGTTGTGTGAGGCATGGTAAGGAAAGGGAAAGGGATGTGTGCTGAGTCAGGTCCAAGATCCATCTAGCACAATATCACGTCCTCAGTAGCAGCCACTTCCTGGAGAAGTGTAAGAATATGGCAAGTGTAGACGATGCCTCTTACTAAGATTCTCTTAGCCACCAACTATTTTCAGCTCCAAGACTCCCTGAATCCAAAGTGATATCTTTGGGTTTCTCGTCCATGGGTTCCCTGTGAAGTCATGCAAACCTTTAGCATCTGCAACATCATTAGGCAAGGAACTTCAGAGATTTTTACCCGTTGCATGTACCTTTTACAGGTATAATGGTAATCAGGGTGAACACAAAGGTGGTTTTTTTATAATTCTTGGAGTAGGACTGTTGGTTGAGGGGTGTGTGTGCGGAAGGCACTTGCCAAACGTGAAAGGCCAGACAGATGTCAAGAGTGCAGAAAGAGAGCACAGAGCACACCTTGGCTGAGATGTAATAGTTATAGAGGAAAAAAGTGCAGTGTGTGTCTGCGTGTACGTGCATGAGTGATGTACTAGTGCCAGTGAGCACTGAGAAGAGAACGTAAGTGTTTTGGCCCGATGCGTGACTGAGTGTGGCCATCAGAGGTGAAGGAATTTGCTTAAAAAGCCATGCTAAGTGATGAGAAAGGAAACCCTCAGAGACAATGGAGCCAGTGAATGTAAGTTATTTGGCAATTAGCATGGGAGCATCTCTCAGATTGTGTTTGAAGCCATCAAGAGTCACAATTACCTCATAGCATAGTAAGGCATTAATGAGAGCACTTTCATTGTGGGTGCTTTAGTCAATCCTGCATACTTCTGTATTCCCTGTAAGTGGCTTAGGCTGTAATGTAATAGGCAGATGCTGGCCACAGGCACATGAAATATTGTCTAATGGAAACAATCATGGATACAACAATTATCTAATGAGGAAGAAAGAAATATTAGCTTGAAGGAAGTAAAAGGAGAAGGTTGTCTGCAAGCAAAGCAGACATTGTTCAAAACAATTTTCTAGCCTCTCATCAGAATTATTTGTCCCAAGGCACAGTTTTCAGTCTAGTTTTCTGCTCTCCATCACTTACGGCCCTGAGGCAGTGAAGGTGTGTGCACAAGGGAATCCACACAGGGAGGACTCACATGGGATTCACTGAGATTATTCATGTCCAAAGCATTAACTTGGTCTTTGCATGTTTGCTGGAACAGGGTGCGAATGGTAATATAAGGCTCCAGGTCTAAATCCGTCAAGAGTGAAGAGACTCGGCAATAAAATAGGTCTATAACTCCATGAAAGAAGCCTCTCTAACTGATCCAGAGCAGCTGAAATTAGACATAAGGAACACCCTTAGAGCATATTCATGCATTGATGAACCAGGATCTCTTTTCTGACACTACCAGAGAGAGGGTCAGTTTTACAGTATTACCTTTGAGAAGAAATCTTTTCTAAAAAGAGTTTTTCCCCTTAGCTCTTCCTCTGTTAAGAACTGAAGAGTGCTTCTTGTGGAAGTTACTTGCATTTACCTTTTATTTGAAGCAGAAAATTATTTGGATTAAATCTCTATTTAATATTGTATCTACTGGTAGCTAGTGGTAACAGATCTATTCATTACCTGAAGTATCTGGAGGTACTGTATGCAGAACTTGGTATAATGTATGCTTTTGATATATCTGTAGTACAAACCTACAATATTTTTTTCACTTAAAATAAATGTTTACTTAAAAAAAATTATTTAAAAAGTCTTTACCTGCAGAAGATATTTTTCAGAGTACAAGGACAAAAGCTGATTTTTATGTGAGAGAATAACAACACAGGTAGTGTTCTGCATCACTCGGAGCTTGGCTGTCAGGTAAATGATGAAAAAGGAAGACCACATTCAAAAATTCAAAAACTGAAGAAAGGACTACTTTATGATTATTTCTAGCTTAATGCAGCCAGAAGGGAGGCTGTCTGACCGATGTTCTGGTTTTGGTCTTACAGACTGGGATGAATGTGCTTCTCATGCCGAGAATGACTGCTCTGTGTTTGCAGAGTGTATCAATTTGATGGGCTCGTACCTGTGCAGATGCAAGACAACCATGGATACCAATCCATCCCGACCTGGAAGAAACTGTGAGGGTGAGCAAAAGACTGGCATGTAGCTTCTCTTTGCCATGAAAGGTTGGAATAAGTTGTGTTTTTCTACCTCTGCTTTTATTGCAACTGTTTATATAGCACACGTGTATATAGATGCACCTTTGCAGTCTTTGGCTGAAGGCGTATATGTGATCTGTCTCTGAACATGAAGGTGAACCTTCAGATTAAATCTGTCTGAGATCCTTCTTGATTAGCCTAATGACTGACTGCTGAGAAACATGAAACGTACTTCTTCCTCTTTTGCTATGTCTGTGGTTAATTTCCTCCCACTGTAATGATCCATGCCCTCCCAACCAGAAGAGGAGACCCAGGAATCAAATCTGCTTCTTTGTGTAGGCACAAACTAGATTCAACACCATAAAAATCATGTATGCTACAATGGGTTAATGAAATTTCCAAGACCTGTTTCTGTAATGCTATTACGCATGGCTGAGTGGTCTCAGCCCCATTTTCAGGTCAGACCCCAGTGCCTCCTCATCCAGTTTGAGGTCCCATTTCAATGTGCGTTTGCTGTGTTGCAGGTGAGATTGTGGACCCTCTCACTGAAACGACGGCTCCTGATGTAACAAACAGCACAGAGTTTGCTCCTGAAGAAGGAAGCCCTGCAGCCCCTGCTTCCCCTGCCACCACTGAGGTGGTGGCTGCTGTAGGCTCTGAGATGAGCACCACCGTACACCTCCCTGCTGCACTGCCCTGGGGTGACAATCAAGTGCCCCATGGTCATTCTCCCACCAGTGCTCCTCCAGCCCCTTGGAGAAAAGGCCTGGCACCACAGATGGGCTTCGTCGGGGACAACAGCCCCACAGCCACGGGGGTCACAGCCAGCAAGGAACTGGCCGTGAGTGCAGAGCGGCAGGCAGCCGTAAGTCCATCGCAGCAAAGCTCTGTGGCAGAGGCTTCCCCCGGTGCATATCAGCGAGTGGCTGCTCTCACAAATGCACCCATGGGCACAGCTGGGCAAGAGCAACTCAGTTCGCCGTTGCTGGTGTTTCCAAATCAAACGGCCTTTGGTACCACTAGAAGTCACACAGCTTTTCGTGCACCTCAAGCCAGCTCTCAAGGTGGTCCTGGTACAGCTCTGCTGGCCATAGGGGATGCTGGCATTCCCACCCTCAACGCCACTCTCAGAGCACACGTAGAGACAGGAAGAGAGAACAGCTCTTGGTCCGAGAAATACGCTGGAGCCCTGGAGTCACCAGCTCTGGCAGGCACCTCTCCAGCTCCCAGCCCAACGCCAGGCCCAGCCACAGACCGCAGTGAGTATGCGTCTGGCAGGGGCCTGCAGGCGTGGTAGTTCAGCTGTGTGAGAAGCAAAGCCTCACTCAGAGTTCAGAAAGATGCACAGTTGCAATCAGAGGTCTGGGATGAAGGCGTCTGAAACTAGTTTGTCTATGTCAAAATTATTTTCTGGCAGGAATTGGTACTTTTTTCTAAATCAGCATGTCAAAATAGTTTCCCTTTCTGGTAATTTGGCAGTTAGTTTTATCGATGTTACATTTCTTCATCTCAAAGCAGATGAAGCAAATCATACAGCGCACTGAGCGTGGCTCATCGAAACATACGCTGCTTGTCCTTTTGCCACACATCTTGGTTTCTCCTGCGTGCTCTGGCACCAGGGTACTGCAGCAGCAGCCGCCTATAGAGTTACCTTAGAGACCCCGGAAGGCAAATGACCTGCCTTCCTATTCCTCTCAGCAGAGGAGGGATTAGGCAGAGCGCTGCAAATCCCCTGTGGGGCAGGAGCTGCGTGGAAACCTGTGAGCCACTTTATCAAGAGCTGCCAGGGAGGGCTTCATCTGTTTGGGTTTGAGCAGATGTATTGCAGCTAACGAGGGGATTTTTCTGTTGATTGGAGCTGAATCATGTTTCAAGGTTAAAGTCAGATTTGGTCGTTAAATTATGGTTTTGTTTGGGATAGGAATGCTGCTGTCTTTGCCCATGACTAAACGTATTTTTTCTTTAGTGTGTTAGTAAGTGATACCTATTTCAGTTTTGTTTCTGCTTGTCTTTATTCTGCCTCTCATGCCCTCCACATCTCTCCAATCCCAAACTGCACTCCCCTCTGCTCTTTTGTCTTCCCCCCTCTATGATCTCCTGTTCCTGGGGGTCTCCACACATCCACCCTCACTTCTAGTTCTCCCTCATTCCTTTCTCCCTGGAAAACCTCTTTTTCAGCCATGTAAGGCCAGCTCTGCTGCTTCTCCAGCCTCTCTTGTACCACCAGTCCTGATCACCAGTGCCACAGTGTCCACTTCTCCAGTCCCGCTAAGCTCTGGGCAGCCATGCCGATGCCCCTATTCAGCTTTTGTCTTCTCTCTTCTTCGTGTTGTATCCTTCGCTCTGCCTGGCATTGGTGAGACCTGGGAACAGAGCCAGGCAAATAACTGATTTGGGACCTCAGTGGCCAAATGGAGGAAACAAATAATTTTGGACCAAACAACACGTTGACCTGAATTGAAAAGCTCCATTTACTGCTTTGCTTTGTGTTCCCCCTGCCCCCTTTAAATGTAGGGAAGAGTAAAAAAATCATAGAATCATAGAATACCCTGAGTTGGAAGGGACCCACAAGGATCATCGAGTCCAACTCCTGACCCCGTATAGGACAACCTAAAATTCACACCATGTGTCTGAGGGCGTTGTCCAAACGCTGCTTGAATATTGTCAGGCTCGGCACCATGACTACCTCCCCGGGGAGCCTGTTCCAGTGCTCCACCACCCTCTGGGTGAAGAACCTTTTCCTAATGTCCAACCTAAACCTCCCCTGGCACATCTTCCTGCCATTCCCTCAGGTCCTGTCACTGGTCACCAGGGAGAAGAGATCGGCACCTGCCCCTCTTTTTCCCCTTGTGAGGAAGCTGTAACTGCAATGAGGTCTGCCCTCAGTGTGGTTGGTTTTTTTTTTAAAATGAAAACAAAAAGTGTTCATTTTTAAAAAAATATCAAAAATAGCTAATTTTAACTGTCAAAAAACCAAAGGTCGTTTTCTTCCAGCTGGATTCTACACAAACAAGTTAAGTTTATAAAAACTTGTTTTCTTTTCCTGATGAATCAAATATTCAGCCAAATGCTTTTGCTGGGAAAGAAGCTTGTGAAGGGATTATGCCCAGGGAACAAGAGGAAGAGCCACCACAGTGGTATCTCACTAGCCCGGGGCAGGAAATTCAGAGGGCAAAAATCCACGTTTAGTGAAGTGTAACATATAGCTCCTCCTTGTGACGACATCTCTGACCTGGAGGGCCAACCTCAGCCAACTCTGCATAGTCTGTCATGTCTTTTAAATACTGATTTTTTTTTTTTTCATTCGAAAATTGTTCAGAACATTTTCCCCTCTCACCATCAGATAACTGAATGTGGTTTATCTCCTAAATACCTATGTTCACTTGACAGGACAAGCCATAGCAAAAATCAAGCCCAAATCCCTTGGTCTGACCAGTGGTGGTGAGGTTCCTTTGGGATCACAAGTATGCTGGGATAAAGGAAGCCTGCTTCGGTGGCTTTTTAAGCAGGCATGACTTTTTCCTCTCCTCTGCAAAGCTTTACTTGATGACTATTTCTTTTCTTCTAGTATCTGTCCCAGCTCAAAGGATAATTGTCCCCAATGTGACTAGAACCACCTTTGATGTAACATGGTCCACAGAGTTTATGCAGAGCCCTGGTTTTCAATTCTCGCTGCTTCAGAAAAAGCAGCGAATATGGGAGACTAAAACTCAGTTTAGAAGTCCAACAGTCTTAGAGCTGGAACCTGGTGCCTTATACAATGTTGAAATCAGGACAGATGTGTGTAGGGAGGAAAGTGAGCTGGTACACCAGAAAGTAAAGACTAGTAACTTGATTCAGAAGCTGAATCTTTAGCCAGATGATAGAGTTCTTGAAGTCTTTGGTGAAAACTATCCTATATTCATATAAAACATTGAAACGTTAGATCTTGGTATGCTAGGAGTGATGATCTGTTAGCAGCTGGAAGGCAGTGTGAAGACAATTGGCTGGCAATGGTCACAGTATTGGGTGATGGCAGTCAGCTTGCCTGGCTAGCCACTAAAAAGATGCTAGAGGTATGAATCATGTCTTGAGAAGCCCTTTCTCTCCTGCTTGTGATCACCTTCAGCATCTGTAGTAACGATGCCAAAACCAGTGATAGTGAGAAATGACCTAAAACATTTGAGACTGCCTTAATGTGATTCAGCAGATACAACTTCAGGGAGGAGGCGTACACCCTGTTGGGATTCATGTCATCTTACAATAGCTGCCTAAAATGTAGATGTCTAATCTCAGGCAGTGGTCTAGCCTTCCTCTGAGGTTGGAGGGAGGACATTGGTGCTGGAATGATTTGCCCTCTGGAGGGGCTGGTGTGACCCCATTGCATGTAGAGGGAGCTGGGACAGCTAGCTGAGTCTAGGAGAGCAATTCAGGTGCCTCAACATAGCCATAGAGCAACATTTCAGATGCCCCAGAGCATCCAAGACAGAGCTGGCAGACACAAGACCTACAGGAGGTCTGTGCCCTTCTTGAGAGGCATCCAGGGGCCAGAGTGGGCAGACTAAGGTGCTGGATGCCTGTGTTTAGGCATTTGGGGTTTTGGCTGCATTTCAGAGGACTGGCTTTCTGCTGTTATGAGTTGATGCATAACCCATGTGGCCAGGCATGCCAGTTGACTGTCACACACTTGTCCATGGACTACAGTTCATGGAACATGTCTTTAAATTGTCTTTTTTTTACTTTGCAGCTGTCCAGAAACTTAGTGGCACAGTACGGATAACAAATGTGAAATACTCTCCGGGCTTTAGCAATACAAGCAGTGAGGAATACCAAACCTTTGCACAGCTCTTTGTTTATGAAGTAAGTGGCTAAGAAGGATGTGACCTGCTACTGTTCTCTATGAAACCTCGTGTACGATCTTTTTCCCATGAAGGCTGTATACCACATGTGCGTCCCTTGGCACACCTGTAAGGTCTGAGTCCCCCTGACTGTCTGAGACTGCAGGATGAGCATGCAGCCGTGTTTTACAGTGAGATCAGGATTCGGGGATTCTCTGGTGCCTCCATTTCCTCTGCTTCTCATACCCAATTATACTGGCTTATTGATTTCCTCCAGGGATGCGGTGAAAAGTTAATGGATATTTGCAAAGTGCTCTGATATCCTTGCCTTGCACAGCGATATATTAATGAACTGTATGATTGTTATTACCCTTTGTCATAGTACCCTAAGGCTGACATTTCTTATAATCATCCTTGTTTTTGTAGCCCTGTATCTGGAAATGGAGTGGTTTCTTGGTAAGTCACCTCTGCCCTCACTTCTAATTAGAGCACAGGATGTCAAAGCACACTGCGATATCAGCTGCGCCTTTAATGCTCTCATAATTCTGAGGCATTGCCTTTGACTGTATTAATATCCTAATTTCTTAGTGAATTTACCAGAAGTTTGTTCCTGCTGGTGTTTACTCAAACACACCTGTGCTTGGAAAACCACTGGTTATGCTGGGCTGCTTTATTGCCTTCCCTATCTCCTAACTGTCTGTGTTTTTAGAGGCCTTGATAACTGTGACGATAAATCCATCTCTGACAATCATACGAATTTTCAAATCCTGCAGAAGTCTTCCCAAACTCTCACTGTGTACAGCGTTACAACCTGTCACTGAAGCACAGCTGTCCGCAGCGGGTGCACTGACAACGGCGTGTGTTCGGGCAGAGGTCAGGCCAGCATGGAGTTAGAGACAACTGCAAGGAGGCAAAAGCATGATGCATTTAGCTGTGCATGATGTTTTCTTGGATATCAAACAAGTTTCCTACTGGTCGTTACCAGTTTGCACCTTTCTGGGTGTGTTAGCAGAGCACAGCTTTCTCGGAGTTGTTTCAGCCCCAAGCTGTCACATCAGAAAAACACTCACAAAATGGGAGTGACGTGATTAGCAAAGTGAAAAGGGAACAATTCTCCACTGACCTCACTCTCAGTCAGCAACACTCTCTGCCCGAGGCTATTTTGGAATAGCGTAGTATTAAAATGGACTAAAATGAATATATTTTCTTCATGGGCTATTCAGATACCTTAATCCAGAAAATCATCGATACAAATATATTTGGAAAATTTGTAAAATGATAACATAAAGGAACTAAAGTAAGTTTTTGTGTCAGTTTTACCCAGTTCTCAGAGTTTCAGGCAGAAAATGATCACTTGTGATTGTAAGGAATTAACCCCTTTTTCCAGCGTACTGGTTTTGTGAATCAGCCGGCGAGATGTGTCAGTGCTCGTTCCATCTACCTCTGAGCCACTGTATATAGGCTGTAGTATCATACTTACCGTACATGGCAAAATATGTTGCGAGTGTTTTATTACAAACGTTGTGTTTCTAGATGCCAAAGAAAAGGAAGTTTAGGAGAATAAAAAGATCTGCATATTTTCTTTTCAGGTTATAAGGGCCAGAAATTGATCCTTTAAAGTAAGTGAGGAAAGTTTCATGGGCTTTAAAAGCACTATGAGGTTCCAGTTAAATAAACTTTGCCAGAGATTTTTTTTAAACCTCGTTGGAGTCACCATCTACAATTCAGAGGATTCATAAATCCTAATGTGTATAATATTCTTTAGCATAGAGCTGCCCCAGCGCTTAGGTGCCATGTGGTTAAATTGGCAGCACAGCAAACGGAAATACCGTCCTTTAAATAATATGTAGATGAGAATGAGGTAAATGTGACAACTTGCGCTGTCATTGTCCAGGCTAGTTTCACCATCCTCCTTGCAATGCAACTGAAAAACAACATAGCTAAGGGCGAGAGAGTATTTTAGTCTTCTTGGGTTTTGCTCAGCCTTTTTGCAACAGCCGGTAAGAATATCATGGCAGCTAGGGCTTGTCCTCAGGAAAACAAAAGGGTTGAATTGAAAATGCATTCACTGAGGTGCATTAAATTCCTGAGTGGAAAAGGTTGTTTTGAATTTGGGTGTCTTAACCTTAACTGATTGACAAAAAGTGTGAAACTAATAAATGATATTGCCTTATCAAGGTGACCCCCTCATTTGGAAGTGACATAGCCTTTGTTTGCTGTAGCTTAATGCACTCAAAATGATTGCAGTTAAAGCTATCTGAATGTGGAATGAATGTTGACATAGGGATTAAGGCAGTTTCATTATTCCAGTGTAATTTCACCCCTTTTGTTAATGTGAGTTTATCCCCAATTTGGGACACCCTTAAAGCTGCTGGTGATGGTGGCTGGGCAGATGTGTGCTCTAGTACCTTCTCTCTGAAGGTATAGGCAAAGCACAGGCAGTGGGGAGGGATTTTTTTTCTGAGTGAAAAAACAGGCTTCATGCAGCGTTCTCTTCGAATTAATGTACCTTTTACTTACTTATTTCCAGTTTCCAGACTGCCAGTATGTTCCCTGCTCTGCTGCCCACGCAGGCTCCTGTGCAGGTACCCACAATAGCTCCAACGAGCTGCTGACATTTTGCCTGAGACCTATGGATGAGTAGTCCCAGAAAACCCACCAAACATGCCACAGCCACCCATGGGGTGAGCCTGGTTGCCTGAGCCTGCCGCTTTCCTTTTGCTCAAAAAACCTATTGGCCTTTCCCATCTCATTAAATCAGTTTTAGAGTGGCTTCCATCTGGCCCTGAACTTGAACTTTTTCTGCCTCCTGTTTTTCTTGCCTCAGCAAGGGACATTCCCTTCCCTCAATGCTGGTGTTAATTTTGTTCACGTTCTCTCCCTTTCTTGTGGCTCTTCTTCTGGCATACCAATTTCTCCTGGTCTGGCATTGCTAGTGTTTCCTTTGTGTGCTACAGAAATTGTAGATACAATGATGGATCCCAAGATAATTTATTTGTCTAGTAAGAAAACCTCATACTCAAGGGTATTATATATTGAATATTTCCTTCTATAAAGTTCACTCTTTCTTTTCTTTTTTTCTAGCCCCACTTCATCAACCATTATTTTGATAACCTAGGGTGTGGGACCTGTTGTGAAATCATGTAGCCTTCTGGATAAAGGGTTTTGTAGTGTCACCTAGTGGCTAAATACATATACAGGGAATGTCCCCCTGACACTTTTCAAGCTCTGAGTCCTGCTTTGTGAGGAAAAATGTGAATAGGGACAGAAACAAAACAAACAAACAAAAAACCAGGCAAAAATTCCCAAGCCTTAGGTAAAAAGAAGCACCGGTAAAATAAAATCTTCAGGAGATAGATGAGAAAGGAATACTGGTGAAATTGGGGATGGGCTTAGAGGATGTCACAGGTATGTGTATTTAATGTCCAGAAGTTCAGACAAAAACTATGAAAGATGAAAACTTAGGACTGACCTCCAACTTTTCAATACATGCTTGTGAAACAGCAGAAAGAGAGGAGAAGGGGCCCAAGAGCCCCCTGGCTTGGTGAAATGGGAGATTTTGGGGCTGACAAGGACAGCCTACAGTCTGCCTAGGCTTTTGTAGGGAAGTTAGCTCTTTCCATCCTCCCGGCTCTGCCCGCGTGCCCCGTGGGGCACCGCAAGGTTTGCCATGTGGGACTTCCAGGCGCGTGGAGGCCCTTTCCAGGTGCATGCAGGGGGTTTGCTCTGTGCAATGTTACCTTGCCACCAAGCACATGCAATACACATCAGCTCTGGTGACTCAGAAAAGGGCTGCAGCATGCCTGCAAAATCTGGGGCCCTCTGCAGGGCTGGATATTACATAGTGGGCAAGTAAGTAGGGCCTGGATAACACACAGCAGGCAGGTAAGTCAGGCTTGGCACGTAGGTGTGCGAGAGCTGTGGCCACCTGGGAGAATCCAGCGCAAAATGCATGAGCTCTGTTCGTGGGTGCAAGAGAAGTGAGGCTGCTTCTCCCATCGGCTCCCACCACTGACCCTTGCCTTGCCTCTTCCCTGGGGTCTCCCTGGTAGGAGTCACTGCCTGCAACCCTGAGCATTACACCACTGACATAAGCTCTGCCTTAAACTCATGGCTGAAATCCAGCCCTGCTGCTCCAGATATTTCCTGCAGGAGATGTGTAGAGGAAGAAGGGGTTAGAGGTGACTGCAACGTAGCCCCTGCCTGGCCCCTTAATTCTGTGGAAAGTTGAGCTAGGGGAGGAACTGAGCAATGTACCCTAAAGAGAGGACCTAAAGCAGAGCAAGGTGCTGCGAAAGAGGTGCGACTCTCCTGCGCAGGGCAGCAACGTGCCAGGTCTCACCTGGGCCAAGTGCTGCTCGTCTGGCCCTTATAGTGCGGTTGCTCTGCTGCTCTGTGCCTTCCTCTCTGCTGGCATCTCCTGGGAGCCTGACAGCTGTGGGAGGGCAAAGGCAAAGAGCAAGTATGCTGAGAAATCACAAAAATGTAGGTGTTTCTGTGGCTGTTTCCATCTCTTTGCGTCCTGCATTGAAGCTAGTGGCTGCTATGTAGAAGGAAGCTGTGTGTATCCCAGGCTCAGGAGGGTTGACAGGGACAGCAGGGGATTTGTCCTTCGTGTGCTGCTGGGAGTGGCTCTCTTACCGTGGACAGTCTCCTGTTGCACTTTTGCTGGCAGTTTCTAAGTGCAATTTTAATACCAAAGGCTCAGAACAGCCTAAACTACCTGCCTGATGCAGGCTTGAAAGTTATGTCCCACACTTTCTGTTGCTACACTTTTTATTTGTGTGGAAGAATTTAAAAAAACTTCCCAAACACACATGAAAGGTACTAAGAAACACAGAGGATCTGTGAGCATCTCCTGGAGAAAGGGAGAGAAGAAAATATAGAATTGTAATGGGAAAATTCAGGACATTGATGGATGGTATCACGCAGCCTGTTCTTACCCTGGCATCTAGTCTTCAGGTATGCGCTCTGCCTGCATTGTGGTTAGATGCTGGGGCAAGACCTGGCATGCAAACCTCTGTGTGTGTGTGTGCGCTGCTTTCCCTTGGGACATGCAGGTAGGCAGGAAGTCCAGGGCAGTCTGATCGGGCCCCTTGTCTGGGTGACTAGAGGAAAAGGACTGAGGGGAGCACTTGTGGATGTTTACCACTTTCTCTTTGTGGTGAGTTTCTCAGAAATAGGTCTGTATTTCTGCGGACAATGTTTTCTCGACATGTTCTTTAAAGCTGAATTGATATTAGCCTTGTGTCTTGTCTGGGGCTGGTCCTGTGAGATGATGCCATCTGACCTGTGTCTGCTCTTCCTGTGGCTGGTGCTGGGTCTGGAGATGAAGGAGAACGGTGCTGGAAATGCAAAAGCTGTTGTACATCCCCCCTGGGCTCCTGTGTATGCACGGGCGCCATGGGCTGCCCTCCTGCGGGAGGAGAAGGAGATGTTCCCACGGGCAGCTGCCCTCCAGAGGTACCACCCAGCCTTGGAGGGTGGAAAGGGAAGAGGTCGAACATGCAGCTCCAGTCTGTTTATCTCTTTGAGAGGGGTTGGTGTTTCCATCTGAGCTGGATGGCGGAGACGCTGAGCAGCCCAGCTGGTGCAAAACTTCACACAGCGTTGTGTTTTCCCATCCCACAGAAGGCAGACCATCCTGCTCTTCAGTGTGGTAAAGGAGGCTGCTTTGGGGACTATCATGAATAAGGCTCACTGTGCTTTGAAAAAGGTGGCATTTTCTTTCTTAGTCCGCTATTGAATTCCAAGGTCACTGTGCACAGTGAATGTTTATTTTATTGATTTCTCTAGACTGCCCTAAGTTCAGCTGTGATTTGGTGCTGCAATACTTTGAGGGTGACAGTACCTGGTCAAAATAGTGCAGAGCCATCTCCTAGCCCTGCTGTTGGACTCTCGGGGAGGACCGTAAGTAGGGACTGTGTGCCTCAATGACAGTCAGAATTTGCAGAAATAATGTGATATTCCTTGGGGAAGACTTTAATGAAATATTTCTGAAATCAAATCGAGGACTGACTTGAAGGGAGGTTGAGTTGTGTGGCAGTGCTGATGGCATGAAACACCTTTCTGTTTTCTTTACCCTAGTCTGGGCATTTAAAAAGAGGGAAGTTTACACTCAATGGTAAGCAGGAGAATTTTGCTTATTTGCTTGGCTCTGGTGAGAAATCACCTGTGAAGAAAGCCTTGAGGGTGGTCTGCTCTAAGCCATAACATACCTGAGCTAAGGGAGCCCTCCAAGATATATATGCAGCGTGGAGTGTCAGGAGGCCTCTCCACTTCCATTGGCAGCTCTTCCTCTTACTGGGTTGCCCTCTCTCCCTGGAGGCATTTTGGGAGGCAGAATATGGGAGCTTCCCTGCAGTCTCCTCCCTCCCTTGCTGTTACCAGAGGCAAGGACCTGTGCCAAATGACAGATGAGGTATCTTAATTGCTTAGCTTGTTTAATATTCATGGTTAAATATATACCATATCCTTCAGCTGCTGTAGAGTGGAAACGTTATAAAGCAAAAGGTCAATTTTCTGCTGCTTCCCCTCCAGAGTATGAAGCACAACTGTAATGCATAATGCTCTCTTCTGGGCAGTGTACAAAGCCTAAAATGTAATTGCTTCTATTTGTCCATCTCCACATGCATTTTGTTTTTATTCCAGGTACATAAATCTCTGCCCCCTGAGGTTCTTCAGCAGATGGATGCTGGTCTGATTAAAGTGTTGATAACGGGTATTACTAATGGGAGCGCAGTGGTGAGTTTCAATTTACTGATTGCAGAAGATGTGGATATCTACTACATTATCACCGCTTTTCGTGATGCCTTTGAACACAGCTCCTATTTCACAGTTGACAAGAGCAATCTCTCCATAATCGGTAAGGAGCAGCTGGTATCCCAATAGCTCTTCAGAACTAGAAAGATGATAAAGCCTATTATTAATCTGGATTTTTTGAGGTGAAAGTATCTGTAAAACAGATGGATGAAAGCCATTCTCTCTCCTCATTTGCTCCTGCTTATCCATCCAATAAGCTTTTTCGGAGAACACCAGAAGATGTAATAAGAAGTAAGGTACTCCTGATCCAAAAGGACAAAACCAACTGGTCTTTTTGTCTATAGCTAGCATTAATTTTATAGAGAAGAAGATATGGAGACGTTAGAAACAGTGGTCACAAATTGAGGGTTTTATAAGCTACCAGTGGAAACAGGTCCCTGTACACAGACATAACTAGCTCCGTTTAAAATAATTTTGAAATTCATTACCCTCTGCTTTGCACTGATAATTTTGCATGTGATAGAAATCTCAAGAAACAGATAAATGAACATGTGCATTCTTCTGCACTGGGAGTATGTGTTTTCCTCACACACCTGTGGGTGAGGAGTTCAGATGAAAGTCCACACCTTACCAAGACCAGCACAATGGCTGATTGTACAACTTCTTTTCCTTTATATGTAATTTAAGTTGTTAACAAGAAACATTAGTCTCCTGACTAACTGCTGTTGAATTCTCTTTCACAAGTCGATGTATCATCTCTGGGAAAAAAAAGCAAATTCTATATCCTTAACATGATACTTTTGTCCAAAGAATGTTGTTATAAGCTGTCAATCAGAATCTCATGCAAAAAGACTTCAGAGGCATGTATATGGTCTGCCCTGTACATTCTCTTTGCCTGTTACCATTACAGCTGTGAATCTGGAAAGTTACATATCCCGTTAATTAGTAAGATCATGACTATCTTGTGGTAGTGCTTTGTAGAGTGCCTGCCCCCCTCGAACCTGTGCTAAAACAAATGGTTTGTTTCAGGGACAGGTCCCCATAGAGCAGGTGGTTAGTGCTGCTTTCTGAGTCCCACCTATGGTGTTAAGCCCTTATTTGCACAGTTACAATGAGACCTTGGGAAGAGAAAGGGAAGTAAAGCATATTTTTCCTTTCAAAAATGAAAATTTTGGCCAGGTAAAAATTGAGAAAGCAACTAGACTGCAACTTGGACCAGTCACACAAACCTCCTGCTTCACTCATGCTGGGCATTTACTAACCATGTCCTCAGGAGTGTGGAATGGGAGAGGCAGCTGAGGAAGACCCCAGGGTTAGAAGTGTCCCCTTGGGCTGTTGATCAGTTTAGGAGGATAGGAGCTCTGCAGCAGGGTGCCTACATTTCAGTGAGTATCTGCTGAGCATCATTGGTAGCACAGTTCCTGGAGGGTTTTGTCAGTGCCTTGCAATTAGCCCTCTAGGCTGTGCTTCTGGTGTCCCACCTCTTCTAGACCCAGCAGCTGCCTGACACGTACAGTAGAGTATCACACCTAAGAGGTGTAATCCCACCATGGTATCATGATGATACAACCGTGCTCCAGTTTCAGAACCATCAGATTTTCATTTATACACTCTCCACCTTTGCCTTTTGCTTAAATATACCCAACAGATTATGATGAGTGCAAAAGCAAAGAAGATGACTGCTCCCCAGACGCATCGTGCCATAACACAGTTGGGTTTTACCAGTGCAACTGCAATGAAGGATTTGCTGATGTGCACCCAGAAAGGCCTGGAAGAAGCTGTGAAGGCAAAAAAATTTTTTATTATCTAATGGCTAACTGAATGCTTAGTGATCTGATCTTTATTGGATCATGGTCACACTTGCCACAGGTCTTGAAATTTTGCCAGAGATTAGTTTGGTTCTTTGTTTTCAGCTGGATACTAATGGGAAAAGTCTTGCAGCAGACTTTAAGTATTTCTGACTGTAATACTCTGTCATGAGAGTTTATTATATTAATATTTAATGCTGTCTTTGTAAGGTTCTTTTAACAGTTCTGTTTTCTCATATTTGCCATTAAAATTAGATGGGATTGTCAAGATTGCTAGTTATTTTCATTAGCAGTAGGAGAGGGGACAGCAGGAATAATAGAGAAGGTAACAGAAAGCACTAGGTATGTGCTTTGACCTCTGTATAGCAGCAGGGATGAAATGTTGGTATTACAAACTACTTCTTTGTCTGAGTTAATTCATCTAGCTTATCTCTTTCCTGAAATCATTTGTTAGCTGACATATGATGGGTCTTTGAGCTCCTAAATTCTTTTAGGCTTCATCGGTAGTTTATATTTGTTTTTGTAACCACAGTGATAAGCTACTCTTTGGCTGAAGTCACAAGGATTTGTCAACGGATACCAACCTTTGCTCAGTTTTGTTTAACCAAGATATTTAGCATTATGATAATTAGCCTTTAGGAAATTCAACTCTGAAAGAGCTCAGACTTTTCTTTTTCTTCCTCTTAGGTTCAAATCAGCAACTTTTTAATTTGGGGCGTTTCCAAAAGCTGGGGAGTTCCAGAAGGGTGTATATATATATATATGTACAGATTTTATATGTTGCTTGGGATATAGATACTATTTGTATGTACAACCCATTAAAATTATTTAAGAGATTTTTTGTGCGATGAGACACATCCTTTGTGTTTCACTGCAAATGGAGTTTATTATCTTGGTGCTCTTTAGGTCAGTGGTGGATGAATACTTAGGTTGTTTCTACCAGCAAAGAGCCATGGGGTAAGCCCAGAGCCTGTGCTGGGTGTCGGGTGTTCAACATACACATTGAGCTCAACCTGTGCCTCCTCTTTTCCCCTGCTTGCTTTCTTCCTGAAACCATTAAAGATTGCTACTAACACATTTGCTCAACTCCCCACTGTGTCTCTCAGGACACATATGTGCAATGTGGGCCCGCTACATGAGGTTTGTCCTGCATTCCCCCCAAAATGGGTTTTCCAAAGTGCTCAGGGTCATATCTTTTGGCTATCAACTGGTCACAAATGGGGCCAGGCATTTTAACAAACTCCGTTCCTGTTTATACCCCACATCCAGAAGTGTGCAGTCTCCTACAGCATTAGGCAAAAAAATATGAACGCTTGCTGAGCAACTTACAGCTGGGGATCTCTTGCAAGCACTGATCTTTCAAAAGCTGTATATACGTGTTTTACATGAGCAGACTAATTATTGCAGCTCTCAGGAAATAAAGGACTTCAGCTTTACTCACAGGCACTTTATGTATCTCTTGCGCTCTTTCTTAAAAAAAAAAGCCACAGCTTTGGCAGTAAGTAGAGCAGGTTAAAAAAACCAAAAGAAGCTAGTTTCCTGCCAGTAACTGTGAGTTTCCTCTTAAGGGTTTGCTCTTACCTTATAAAATCAATTTGAATCTGTAAATTACAACAGTACCTTTATTTTTGGCACTCTTCAGCATTTCCTATCAGCCAAGAGGCAACACTGATGGATAAGAAACCTGTACACAGCACAGTTTTACCTGCAACACCTTTGCAAACTTCAACTCATGTTTCCTCCCCTGCTTCATTGGACTTCTCTACTGCTGAGCACAAAGCTCTGGAGGACACCAGATTCTCCAGTGTGGTGCTGTCTCCTCTCACCATGGATCCTGTGTCAACTCCCGACATTTCTCTTCAAGCATCTCCTGTCCCCCTTGTTAAACCTGCCCAGGAGGTTTCCATTAAAGATGCAGTGAGAGTGTTCTGTGAAAATGAGAAGATCGTCCTTGCTGTCCAGAAGAGATTTTTACAGCAGGAGTCTATCCCGGAAACCTCCCTGTACCTGGGGGAGCCTCACTGCAACGTGAGCATCAGCAACGGCACTCACGTTGTGCTGCAGGCAGGCTGGAGCAACTGTGGCACTGAAGTTGAGACTGTAAGTCCCCTGAGCCGGTGAATGCGAGGAAGCCCTGGAACTTTTTTTTTTTGGCCTTGGGAATGGCATGAGGAGGGGGGCAATGGCAGAACCTTAGCTAGGAGTACAGTCTATTAGTTGCTGAAATCTCGGACAAAGAAATTTCTTTGGAGAAAGAAAACCTCTTCCTGTGAGTAGAAAGTTACCTCGCTGTTTGGGGAGGAGGGCAAGCAAGAAAGAGAAGGGGAATCTTTGGGGTCAGGCAGCAAAACTCCAGGGCTTCTCCAAACTGAGAGTCACTTCCCATGTCTCTCTGTGTTCCCTCTGCAGCTGTCAGAAGCTTCTCTTTTCTTAAAAGCAATTTCATTATCATATTTAGACAAATACCCCAGATGCTACCAGTAATGGGGACAAAGAGTGATGGCTATCCCTTTGGATCCCAAACCAAATGCTATGCTCAGGCCATACCAAAGTACAGAAATGCTCTTGTGGAGCAGACTGAGGAAGAGGAGGAAGGCCGGTGGATTTTCACTGTCTCACTGTACAACAAATAAGATACTAGAGGTTTAACCTGTTTGATTTCTGCAGCCAGGAGAACGGAGAATTCCTAATCACTTGAAGCTTGTAAGCCTGTAGCTCTGTTATATCCCTAGACACACTGATGTTCACAAGTTGTGCTTTCTTCTTTCTGTGTTCCAGAACATGACTAGTACCATAGTGAAAACGATCCTTCGGAATGATGTTTCTGCTCAGGGAGTAATCCACCGTTTAAAAATTGCCAGCCCCATTCATTGTGTGTTTGAAAATGATCTCTTGGCTTCCTCTGGATACACTGCAGAAGGGTAAGTAACAACTCTCTGCTTTGAAATGCTGTTTTGTGGCTGAGCGCTGCTGCATCGGAAAAATCCCCAGGGACCTTAGCTGTGTCCAGTGACAGTATTTGCTATGCCAAGTAGTCTGCCATCCTGCGAGTCCTGTGCTCGGGTGATGCCTGCTGTGGCCTTCTCTCCTACTCCATCTAATGTGTCAATAGATCAACAGCCAACAAGACTGGCAATTGCCTGGCTAAACCACAGATGAAAATAAACCTTTGGGAGCTACTGGTGCAGGTTTGGGAACCAGAATTCCTGACTTCTCTTTGCCTTCCTGGGCAATCACGTGTAGCAATAACAGTATTTTCCTGCTTTGGGAATGTAACATTGATGTATCTTTTAACTGATGTAGGCATGCAGACTGCTATGTGGGTGCTGAGGATGGCAATTTTTAACCCCCACAAATCCTTATTTGATCAACTTGGAAAAAAGAGAAGATATGCAATGCAAATACTGTTTTATGGAAGGCCTCATCTTCAAGTAAGATGGAATCTAATCCACTGTTCACAGAAAATCAAACCCATGCTCACAGAAAAGGTGGCAGCACAAGCTTTGCTCTGATGCTGAATGTTCTCCCTTTGTACAAGTGCACCTCTTTTCTCTTGCCTAGCATCATGCTTAAGCTATCATCACCAAATCCACTTTCTGTTTCCTAACCCTCCAGACATTGTATTTTCCTTTCTATCCCCCTGCAAAGTCTTTGTCAGTCCCCTTCTCTCTGAGCTCTGTAATTTTCTCACGTCCCTCACTTACTGTGCAGATTTGTCCATTCTCTTTAATTTTTTTGGCTCTTCTTCTTCTAAGCTTTTACTCTCCTTATTTTGAACTTTAAGACAGCTCATAGTCTTGTTCCCCTTCAGCGCCACTCAAATATCTCCTCTGCTCTATTTGTATTTTCAAGACATTCCACCCTTCGGATTTTTCCACTTGCATTTCCATGCTCCGTAGCTTCCCAGCTAGAAACTTGATGCGTTTTCACCCTTTCCTCTTGAATAGTGTCCTAACATCCTGGACTGCAGATAACTCTTCACTGCTTAAATTTGCAAGAGGTGGACAAACAGGCAGTGATTTATAGAAACACACAGTCAAATTTGTGGTCTTTAAAAGAGGTTAATTGTTGTTTCAGACTTTACACCATCTTTGAGGATTTGCATGGATCTGGACACTTCAGAACAGAAATGCAGTTGTTTATTGGAAACTCCCCAATACCAAAAAATTTCAGTGTCTCTGCCAGTGATGATGTGCTGATTGAAGTGGGGATCCAGAGAGCAGACAGCAAGCTCAAGGTGGTCCTCACTGACTGCTGGGCGACTCCAACTAATAATTCAGTGGATCGCTTCTCATTTGCTTTTATCAGCAACAGGTACAGCAATGCCACTTGCAAATAGCATGTGCCATACCTTAGATCGTCCAGTAGCGCTGGCTACTAATGTGTTATATTTTAAATTACTTTTATGTGTGTTCTCATTGTTCATATGCATTGTCCCTTAGCATTCTGACTGGTCACACCTTTTTGAACAAGGAAGGTAGGTAGGAAAAGAAAATGTTTTCAAAGGGTAACGTGGTAGTTGTTTGAGTTTGGTTGTCTTCCCCATAGTTTTTTAAAGGAATTGTACTTTTGAGCTGAAGAAATAGCTGAAGAAATAGGTGGGTTTGGCAGTCAGTAGTGAAAGAACATTGAAAAGTATGTGCTTTATCTATTTCTCTCTGGTTCAGATATTACCAAGAGCTTATGTGACTCATCAATGAAAGTGTGGGTTAGTTGATTCCTATGTGTTGTGACTCACAGACAATATTAATGCAGCCTCTGGTAACAGCGGAGGTTTGTTCCTGTCTGGATCCCTGATCTCACCCTGATGTCATATTCCCCGGGCTCACCTGCCACCTTAAAATACAGGATAGTCCTTTTGCTCAGTAACAAAAGCTATTCCTTTTAATATAATGTTCTTTCACTTTGTGTTTGGTGAAGTTCAAATCCTTCTTTCTGTCACTCTTTCCCTTCTTTTCCAACTCTCCAAGCACTTCTCGAATCTCCTGTTCTGTTTGGATACCGTGAGAATAAAGCAGCAAATAGCCCCTTATCACCCCTGCACTGCTGGAGAGTTGCTTCATGGCAGGTCTGGCTGCAGCTTTCTAAAGGAGGCTGTTGCAGTTTAACCCAGCAGGCAGCTAAACACCACACAGCTGTTTGCTCACTCCCCCTCATCCCTGCAGTGGGATGGGGGGGGAGAATCGGGAAAAAAAAGGAAAAAAAAAAAAAAAAAAAGTAAAATTCGTGGGTTGAGATAAAGGCGGTTTAATAGAACAGAAAAGGAAGGGAAAATATAATAATAATGATAAAAGATTACACAAAACAAGTGATGCACAATGCAATTGCTCACTACCTGCTGACTGACGCTCAGCCAGTCCCCGAGCAGCGGTCACTGCCCCCTGGCCAACTCCCCCCAGTTTATATGCTGAGCATAATGTCATATGGTATGGAATATCCCTTTGGCCAGTTTGGGTCAGCTGTCCTGTCCTGGCTATGCTCCCTCCTAGCTTCTTGTGCAGCTGGCAGAGCATAGGAAGCTGACAAGTCCTTGACTAGTGTAAGCACTACTTAGCAACAACTAAACTATCAGTGTGTGGTCAACATTATTCTCATATGAACTCCAAAACACAGCACTATAGCAGCTAATAGGAAGAAAATTAACTCTATCCCAGCTGAAACCAGGACAATATCCACCCCTTATTCTATACCATCTACATCATGCCCAGGTCCCACACTTTCCAATACATTCCAATTAATCACCATCACTTTTCCTGTCTTTTAATATATACACACAGATATAATTCCCTTAGTCTATGGGCCTTCCCTATAAAATATTTGTTGAGTTCATTTAGTCCATGACTTTGGGCTTCATCTGTCATAACAGTCCTTCAGGGCAGGAGAGGTGGTGTGTGGTGTTGGACTGTTGCATGCTGAAGCCAGTTCTGGTTCCATTATTGCTGCGCTTGTCCGGTTCTATCATCTCTGCACTTTGCTCGGTTTCATCAAAGTTTATTCTTCATTAATCTAGGTGATTCTTACTGTGATACCATTGATTTGGCGTATAGCCACCATAGAAGTGATCATATGCAGTATTATATAGCAATTAATATAATACAATTCAGTTCATTGGCTAGTCTCACCCAAAATCAAATCCCCTTGAGGTACATATTGGACTTCCCCATCCTCCAGCGTCACCCACCAAGTGCACCCAGGTCCTTGAGCAAAAGCAATCCCACAGATGGTTTTGCCTTTGCCCAAGGCAGGAATAACCCAGACTGTCTTCCCCAGCATATTTTTTACATGCACTACAGGGACTTTATCTGCCTCTACAGTATGTAAAGGTTTGGACTGGGCAGGGCCAGCTCAATTGGCAGATCCCCTAGTGTTGACTAACCAGGTGGCTTTTGCTAAACATGTATCCCAATGTTTGAATGTCCCAGCACCCATTGCTCTCAGTGTAGTCTTTAACAGTCCATTGTATCGTTCTATTTCCCTGGAGGCTGGTGCATGATAGGGGATGTGATATACCCACTCAATGCCGTGCTCTTTGGCCGAAGTGTCTATGAGGTTGTTTCAGAAATGAGTCCTGTTGTCTGACTCAATTCTTTCTGGGGTCCCATGTCGCCAGAAGACTTGCTTTTCAAGGCCCAGGATAGTGTTCCGGGTGGTGGCATGGAGCATGGGATATGTTTCCAGCCATCCTGTGGTTGCTTCCACCATGGTGAGCACATAGCTCTTGCCTTGGCAGGTTTGTGGGAGTGTGATATNCTTGGTCAGCAATATCTAAAGCCAGCTTTCACCTCTGCAAACTGACTTGATTCACCTTCTCCTTCAGCAGTTTCTGCGACTTGTCATATAGGACTCCATACAGCAGCCTTCCACCTCCGATGCTTTCCCACAAGATGATAGGACCCACCAGTAAACAGGGCATATTGCTTCTCCTTTTCCGGTAGTTTATTGTACAGTGGGGCCTCTTCAGCATGCGACACCTCCTCCTCTGGCGATATTCCAAAATCTTTGCCTTCTGGCCAGTCCATGATCACTTCCAAGATTCCTGGGCAACTGGGGTTTCCTATTCGAGCCCGTTGTGTGATCAGTGCGACCCACTTACTCCACGTAGCATCAGTTGTATGATGTGTAGAGGGGACCCTCCCTTTGAACATCCAGCCCAGCACCAGCAGTTGGGGTGCCAGGAGGAGCTGTGCTTCAGTACCAACCACTTCCAAAGCAGCTCAAATCCCTTCATATGCTGCCAATATCTCTTTTTCAGTTGGAGTATAGTGGGCCTCGGATCCTCTGTATCCCCCACTCTAAACCCCGAGGGGCTGATCTCGAGTCTCCCCTGGTGCTTTCTGCCAGAGGGTCTAGGTAGGGCCATTCTCCCTGACCGCAGTGTAGAGCACATTTTTTACATCTTGTCCTGCCTGGACTGGTCCAAGGGCTACTGCATGAGCTATCTCCTGTTTAATTTGTTCAAAGGCTTGTTGTTGCTCAGGGCCCCATTTGAAATCCTTCTTCCGGGTCACTTGATAGAGAGGGCTTGCAATCAGATTGTAATTTGGAATATGCATTCTCCAAAAACCCACAATGCCCACAAGAAAGCTTGTGTTTCCTTTTTGCTAGTTGGTGGAGACATAGCTGTTATTTTGTTGATCACATCCATTGGGATCTGACGATGTCCATCTTGCCATTTTATTCCTAGAAACTGGATCTCCTGTGCAGGTCCCTTGACCTTACTTTGTTTTATGGCAAAACCGGCCTTCAGAAGGATTTGGACTATTTTCTTCCCTTTCTCAAAAACCTCTTCTGCTGTGTTGCCCTATACGATGTTGTCATCAATGTATTGCAGGTGTTCCAGAGCCTCACCCTGTTCCAGTGCAGTCTGGATCAGTCCATGGCAAATGGCAGGGCTGTCTTTCCACCCCTGGGGCAGTTGATTCCAGGTGTACTGGATGCCCTCCAAGTGAAAGCAAATTGTGGCCTGCACTCTGCTGCCAAAGGGATTGACAAGAACACATTAGCAATATCAGTTGTGGCATACCACTTGGCTGCCTTTGACTCCAGTTCATATTGAATTCTAGCATGTCCGGCACGGCAGCACTCAGTGGCGGCGTGACTTCATTCAGGCCACGATAGTCTACTGTTAGTCTCCACACTCCATTATACTTTGGCACTGGCCATGTGGGACTGTTAGAGGGTGAGCGGGTCTTACTGATCACTCCTTGGCTCTCCAGTTGACGAATCAGCTTGTGGATGGGAATCAGGGAGTCTCGGTTTGTGCGATATTGCCGCCGGTGCACTGTTGTGGTGGCGATTGGCACCTGTTGTTCTTTGACCCTCAGCAATCCCACAACAGAAGGGTCCTCCGAGAGACTGGGCAAGGTGGACAGTTGTTTAATTTCCTCTGTCTCCAAGGCAGCTATACCAAAAGCCCACTGGTACCCTTTTGGGTCCTTGAAATAGCCTCTCGTGGGGTAGTCTGTGCCAGGGATGCATGGAGCCTCTGGGCCAGTCACGATGGGGCGCTTCTGCCACTCATTCCCAGTTACGCTCACTTCAGCCTCCAGTACAGTTAGCTGTCAGGATCCCCCTGTCACTCCAGAAATACAGATGGGTTCTGCACCTTTATAGCTTGGTGGGGTTAGGGTACACTGTGCACCAGTGTCTGCTAGAGCCTTATACTCCTGTGGGTCTGATGTGCCGGGCCATTGAAGCCACACGGTCCAGTAAACCCGGTTGTCCCTTTCCTCGACCTGGCTGGAGCCAGGGCCCCTCTACTCCTGGTCATAGTATGCGTTACTCACTTCTTGTAAACATGAAACAAAAGTTTCTTTATTAAGATCGGAAGTAAAATCAGCCCTTCTATTCTGTCTGGGGAACTGCCCACTGGAAACTGGAGCAGCAATTTTCCTGGAAGAACCCCCTTTTTGTGATTGTTTTTCCTTGCAACTCACATACCTGTGCCTCTGGGGTCAAGGTAGATTTTCCATCCCACATCCTCATGGCCTCTTATGTCATGCACGTAAAACCACAGGGTGGCCCGTGGTGTGTATCTGCTATATCCTCTCTCTTGAGCAGAGGAATGCTTACTGCTAATGGCTGAGGTACAGGTCCATGCAGGTAGAGAGTAGGACATATCCTCTTTGAGTTGCTGGAACTCCTGGGATGGTTTTTCAGACAGTTTTTCCACAGCCGAGATGCAGGCCCGTAGGGAGGAAGAGAGACTTTCTTTGTATTGCTGGAGTTGGCCAGCCAATTCATCCACCGTCTGTTCCTCTCCATCTTTCCAGGTCATTACTGCCAATGAGTTTGCATGCAATGATGGTGCGCTCCGTACAAAATTCCGCCACATGGGTTGTGTGTACTTGACTTCATCTGGATCTTTGGATAACTGCTTGTTGTTCAGGTTGTCATAAATCACCTCCAGCATGGCTAATTCCCTCAGGTACTGGATACCTCTCTCCATGGTGGTCCAGTTGCCTGGGTGACATATAACATCTTCCTTGAAGGGATACCTTTCCTTCACGACTGACAGGGGTCGCCTCCAGAGGCTGGGGACTTGTGCCCCTTTTCCAATTGCTTTGTCAATGCCCCCTTCCCTAGAAAGGGATCCCAGTTGTTTGGCTTCCCTACCCTCTAATTCCAGGCTATTGGCCCCATTATCCCAGCATCGGAGCAGCCAGGTGACAATGTGCTCACCTGGACTACACTGAAATCTTTTGGCATATCTAGCAGATCACTCGGGGATACTGATCGGGTGGTTACCATCTCGTTTATGGGTTCTGCCTCTTCCGCCTCCTGTTCTCGTGATGGCTGTGGTTCATCTTCATCCCTTACTAAACGAGCTGATTTTCTTGTGTATTTCTTCTTGTGTATAGGGGCGACTGATAGTGGCACGGGTTGGTCCTCTGGTTCAGCTGCAGTGCCTGTTGCCAGGGTCTGAGTAGCTGCAGTGCGTGTTGTGGGGTTTGGAGTAGCTGCAGTGCCTGTCACCAGGCTTGGAGTAGCCACAATGCCTGTCACGGGGGTTGGAGTAGCTGCAGTGCTTGTCGCCGGTGTTTGAGTAGCCGCAGTGCCCGTTGTGCAGGTAGATCTCTGGATGGTACTCTTAAGTAGTTGTTTATCCCTAAACAAGACTTGAACCACATTCAGGAGAAATAGCAATGGGACCATGCTGGTTTGAACGTCCCAAGGATATTAAAAATTCTCAAGAGCTGTTGTAACTAGCCTGAAGGAGAAAGGGAAGGTGAAGGAGCAAGGGAAAGTGTACTCCCCTGTCTCCCCCATAGATTGGTTCTCCAAGTAGAAGGGGTAAAAAGTGTAATTATTAATAGTTTTCGAGAGATGGCTCCCGAAGTACNGCTTTGTCAATGCCCCCTTCCCTAGAAAGGGATCCCAGTTGTTTGGCTTCCCTACCCTCTAATTCCAGGCTATTGGCCCCATTATCCCAGCATCGGAGCAGCCAGGTGACAATGTGCTCACCTGGACTACACTGAAATCTTTTGGCATATCTAGCAGATCACTCGGGGATACTGATCGGGTGGTTACCATCTCGTTTATGGGTTCTGCCTCTTCCGCCTCCTGTTCTCGTGATGGCTGTGGTTCATCTTCATCCCTTACTAAACGAGCTGATTTTCTTGTGTATTTCTTCTTGTGTATAGGGGCGACTGATAGTGGCACGGGTTGGTCCTCTGGTTCAGCTGCAGTGCCTGTTGCCAGGGTCTGAGTAGCTGCAGTGCGTGTTGTGGGGTTTGGAGTAGCTGCAGTGCCTGTCACCAGGCTTGGAGTAGCCACAATGCCTGTCACGGGGGTTGGAGTAGCTGCAGTGCTTGTCGCCGGTGTTTGAGTAGCCGCAGTGCCCGTTGTGCAGGTAGATCTCTGGATGGTACTCTTAAGTAGTTGTTTATCCCTAAACAAGACTTGAACCACATTCAGGAGAAATAGCAATGGGACCATGCTGGTTTGAACGTCCCAAGGATATTAAAAATTCTCAAGAGCTGTTGTAACTAGCCTGAAGGAGAAAGGGAAGGTGAAGGAGCAAGGGAAAGTGTACTCCCCTGTCTCCCCCATAGATTGGTTCTCCAAGTAGAAGGGGTAAAAAGTGTAATTATTAATAGTTTTCGAGAGATGGCTCCCGAAGTACGAGATGACGGCAGTGCTGAGTACAATCCCACAACCAATAATTTTATCATACCATAAGCCAGTGTTACACAGTACAGCAAAGCGGTAACTTTAATCCGACTCCCAGAGGTGATAAACAGCATGTAAATACTGATAAAGAGTATATATGGCAAGTAAGGGGTTACGTAACACAGCTCTGAGAACAAGCACATCAGCTCTGAGAGCAAATAAATCAACGTTGTGACCAGCGACTATTAAACTAGTATCATGAATGCTTATCACAAATTTGTTTTAATGCGCTCTGGTCAGATCTGTTGTTATCTCGAACCATTCGTGCCCCATGTTGGGTGCCAAAAAGGACTGTTGTGGTTTAACCTGGCAGGCGGCTAAACACCGCGCAGCCGCTCACTCATACCGCCCCCCTCAGTGGGATGGGGGAGAGAATCGGAAAAAAAAGGAAAAAAAAAAAGTAATATTCATGGGTTGAGATAAAGACAGTTTAATAGGACAGAAAAGGATGGGAAAATAATAATAATGATAAAAGAATATACAAAAGAAGTGATGCACAATGCAATTGCTCACCACCCGCTGACTGATGCCCAGCCAGTCCCCGAGCAGCGGTCACCGCCCCCTGGCCAACTCCCCCCAGTTTATATACTGAGCATGAGGGCATACAGTATGGTATGGAATATCCCTTTGGCCAGCTTGGGTCAGCTGTCCCAGCTGTGCCCCCTCCCAGCTTCTCACTGGCAGAGCATGGGAAGCTGACAAGTCCTTGACTAGTGTAAGCACTACTTAGCCACAACTAAACCATCAGTGTGTGATCAACATTATTGTCAAACTAACTCCAAAACACAGCACTATAGCAGCTACCAGGAAGAAAATTAACTCTACCCCAGCAAAAACCAGGACAGAGCCTTACAAACTGAGTTAAGTGCTGTAACCACAACATGCCTTCTATAGCTCTAGCTGCTATGTATGTTTTTTCTCTTCCTTTTCAGCTGTCCCATCCCAAATACGTACACCACACTGCTAGAGAATGGGAATTCAAGCAAAGCGCAGTTTAAGATGAAAATTTTTTCCTTTCTCAACAATTCTGTGGTTTACCTACACTGCAAAATACGTATTTGTATGGAGACATCAGGAAGCACCTGCAGGACGGTAAGTGTTTTGCTCCAATATGCTATTTTTCTCCTACGTGCCATATGCAGTCCTGTTATTGAATTGAGGGAGTAATGTCTCCAAACAAGGTTTACAATAGCTCTTGAAGTTTTCCTTCATTCTCTGCTGAGAGCAGAGAGGATTGGGGAAGAACTACAACTATACGGAAGTGTCTGCCTTTCTTCCTGTTCCTCATCCTCATAGTTGAAAGCGTGGATCTTGCACAGAAACTGAGAAATCAAAGTTGCGGAACCTGAGAACTGAACCTTTTGCCTCTGCATAGGGGTGGCTATAAGGCAATGAACGGAAAACACGAGATGGGCTGTTCAGAAACTTGTCAGCTCAGATGGTCATGTCACAAAAAACTGAGCACCCATATTGGCAGTGTCAGCAGGAAAGTCTGAGTAAATTGATTTGGGATATTTTTCTGTCCTTTTTTTCCCCTAGAGATTTGCTTCTCCAGGTGAGAGTTTAGGTGCCAGGAAAGGAAGCTTGGTGGCATTAGGTTTCTAGGGGTATGACTCTAATAGAGTTTATTATGGCTTTTTAAAACCCTGTTGTTTTTTAAAGCAATAAACCAAGCAATGTTCTGATAACAACTTCAGTTTTTAATTGTGCTCCAAAGCATTGCTTTATTTCTTTTTACTTCTAAGTAAGTGATACACACTGCTTCATCTAAAAATGTGTTGCTACCATAGAAATAAGAAAACATAGGTTTTGCTGATGGCTTTTTTTCTTTCTTTATAGCAGACACACAGGAATTCTGCTGTCCCTCTGCCAACCTTCCTGGCTCTTTTTCTATCAAGGATGTTTTCATTAGCAGTTTGGTGTTCCTCCATTGTTTAACACTTTCCTCTAGCTCTAAATAACTCAGTTTAAGCCCATTAAAAATGGCTAGCAGAAGATACTTGTTTCCTTTCTCAACGTATACAGCTTCCTCCAGATTAAAAAAAAAAAGTAGGAACAGGAAACAGGACTGACAGATGGAAAGACGACTCCAGTTTTCACAGCTGAATTTGTGTATTAAAAATCAGTGCTTCAGCAACCCCCAGCCTATGCCCTTCTTTGGAGGCGGTGGTGCCCTCCCTGACTTCTGGGTGTCCTGCACAGCTGAGGAGGGACATGGTGGTGGGTGCAAGGCAGGGGAATAAGAGGGATGGGCAGGACAGGGACTGTGTGAACTGGTGTGGCTGCAGTAAGGAATCAAACAGTTGCTTTGCTAGGAGCCGCTAAGTTTGCTGTTAGAGCAGGCTTTAGCTGTATGGATTAGAGTTTAGGAACACGGTCAACTAAAGGACTGGCTTTGATCTGAATTACAGGGGTCTGTGATGGGGTAATTCTGCTAGCCCAAGATGAGGTTTGACTGAGATATCGACATCTGCAGTAAACAAGGCACAGCAGAGTTAATCAGTGAGGCCCTCTTCTTTCATATATTCTATATTACTCATTTCTATATTATTCATATATCTATATTATTCATATATAGAGAGAGGAGGTGCAAAGATCAAGGAAAACTGGAGCAAGAACAGAGTATATATGGAAATAACGTGAGGTGGCTGGGAAAGTGCGCAGGGTCTGGGATCTGATCCTCTGATCTGTCTGCTACTCTGGAGAATACCGACTTGCTTCAGGGCAGATTTGCTTCAGCTCTTTGCCCACAAAATTGAGACTTACATCTTGAATCATTTCTTCTTACCCAGTCCTTTTATTCTGTGTTTTCTTGGCAGAAGAGATTAAGGTGCTCTAAAGTTTAGAGTAGAAAAAAATAGACACGCTGGGGAGCAATGTAGTAAGAAATGAGTAAGAAACATGACTTTGAATGGGAAGAGGAGCGATGTGCCACCACCATGCGTATGTTTGGTGGAAAGTGGCTGCTCCATGGCCACATGGAACCAAAACATCATTAACATCAGGGCACAGCTATGTAACTTCTCTAAGCTCTAATGGATCCGCCTAGCTGGGAAAGCTATTTGAGGGTAGGCCAAAGTCGCAGCTACATGGGTATTTTTCTGGGGGCCGACGCAGCTAAAGACACTGTTGCTGACAGTGGATTGTAGAGGTTTTTCAGTGTAACCAGTCTGCTAACACTGGTGAGACATTCTTGTGTAGACAATCTGGTAAGACACCCTTGCACTTCCCTGCTTTCTTTTGCTGATTATAGTATGGTACTGCAGTTTCTCTGTTTTTATGTGCACTCCCAGGAGAGCCACAGTATCTTTTGAATAACCTCAACAGGCTACAGTTCCCCTCAGAGACCTTTAGGCTGCAATTTAAAATAAAAAGGTAGCAAACAAACTGAATGGTGCTACCAAGGAACTGTGCAGAAGATGAATGTGCTGTGTATTCTACAAGTGCTGCTCACACAAAGCTAAAGGAGCTAATCCCCAGCATTTCACAGGGCAGGGCTTTCAAACTAGTAGTTCCCAGATGGGTAGTTCACATGTCACTGAAGAGTTGTGCATTGCTTCAAAATGACACACAGCTTGGCAGGGGCTGAAAGTTGCCTCTGCTTTTGCTGGTGCTGGTTGTAGTATCCGCTGTGCTTGCCATGGGCAGTAGAAACATCCAAACAAAACTGTTTGCAAACCCCCGGCAAATAGAAATAGTGAGAAGTTTATTCTCCCATAAGGTTTCTCTAAAGCAAACAGAAAGTTAATGAAAAGAAAGAGATTGTCTGTGTGAAATGTCTGCTCACAGCAGTGTTTTCCAGTGTGACTAATTACAGATTTTCTACTGATGTTTCCCTAATGCCATTTCTTTTGAACTTCCATTTGGTGGTTGTTTCAGTTTAACAAAGCATAACATTAAGAAGCAAAACCCCAATGAGTGAGAATAGCACTGGGGTTTCACATACTCATCAGAAGGCTTTTTATTTTTAATTAGTAAGCCATATAACTTGTTGGAGTTTGAATTGATTGTTGCAGAGATGCCATGCAGTTCGATCCCTGAAGACTGGTGAAACCATTGCTACGTACAGAACATCCTGGGGACCTCTGTGTAAATCCGCTGGTGAGTTATGAATAGATGCTTACAAAAAGGGGGCACAGAGTAACTATCATTCAAGAGTCTTTTTCACTGGCAAAGGAAGCTGAAGACCTGTGAAACAAGGTTTTCATGCCCCTCTGCATATTTTTCTGAGGAGCAGGCATTCTTACTGAAACCATGATACAATGTGGAAAAGCATGTGCCCTCCTCCGTGAAGCGACTGTAAGATTGTCAAGGGAATGTAGAAGGGAAGAGGATAAAGTGCTTTGTGTAGCTATTTGCACAGGGTAGCAAGTACAACAGCCACAAAATCAGTTATTACAATTGTAAAGTGTGAAAGCAGCTTGAATGTTTTAGACTGCAATCAGTTTTTCAAGTGTGTACTCTACACTGGTTTTAAACCGCAATTATATTGAGCTCTGAAGTCCAAAATCAGAGGAGATAAGAGATTGTATTGTTGTGTTTCCTTAGACTCCCTGGTATTGACTTCATTACTACCTTGAGGGAAAGTGGCAGAGCACAGCTGAGGCACAGCACCTTGGTTAATCTGGTGGAGTGGTACAGTACAGGTTAATAGAGAGTGAACACCAGCACTATGTACAAGCAAGGTCTAATTTGTTACGCATCTGCCCCTTCTGCATTTACCCCGAGTGATGTTTTCAAGGGCACCTGTGGCCTCTAACAGTCATTTGGCCTCCTCCAGCCATTTGCGTTCATATCTTATTAGCATAAACACTCATTGAGAGTATTTGTACACACCAATGTCAGAGTTTTAACACATGGCTACTATGAATAGACAGAAGTCACCCCCTTTCCTCCTGCCAGTTGCCTGTTTTGCCAGTCACTTAACGCTCTTTTGACTGTGGAGATAAGTTAATGCTGGACTGTTAGTGAGTTCAGGGTATTTTTTTCTCCTCTGCTGTGATGGTCACAATGCTCTTTTGGACCTAGAAACTGGCTCTGACTTAGCATATTGTATTTTTCTTCCATTATATGCAAGTATTAGTCTGTTAGAATAGGCCTTCAGTGTTCATTTCTGAATTAGTTCTTTTTTAAAAACTTAGCAATTAATACAGCTTTCTTTGTACAGCATGCACTTACATCAAGTAGCTCTCACTCCCATTTTCACTGGAGTCCCCAATGCATTTCTAATATTGAAAAATGGTCATTACAGAAAAGGAACTCTGGTGAGGGGAGCTTTATTTGGGTTGTACTACATTGATTCCTAGGCAAAGGTGGCACTACTAGATGTTGTCTCCTATTTCCAATTTGGATACTTACATAGCATTTTAAGTGTAAGGCTCGACCTAGACACTGATATGTATCTCTGTGTTGAAGGAGACAACATGAATTACAATGTCAGGTAAGCTGCTGCAGTGAAACATGAAAAAAGGTTTAACTGCTCTGCCTATACTGCTTGGCCACATGTTATAGCAAAAAGACCACTGATACATGTCCTCAGGAAGGCCTGTTCTGTCTGTGTCTGGCTGCAGGCTGCCATTTCCACTGTGCATCTTCTTTTATATTCCTTTGTTTCATACTGAAATGCAGAAATAAGCCTAAACATATTACGCAACACTGCTTTGGCCTGTCTTGGAATGATGCCCTGGGTGTTACGTAGCTTGGACACTGCTACTGCATACCTCTGTGGCTGCCAACAGTGCCCACTGGCCAAAGATCTTGTCTCTAATTACAGGCACGTATGCATTAGTATTTGTCTTCTGTGCACCTCAGGTACTGCACAAGTGCTTGGCTAAATAAGTGCTGTCTTGAAAATGTATGCAGACAAATGGATGTTTTTGTAGGTGCATCATGCATTTACAAGAATTAATTAGAAGTGTGCAAGAGTACATGTACAAACATGAATAGATGCATAACGTTAAAGGGAGAGGGGATTCTGCTTGCAGATTTGGACAAATACATGCAACTGTCTATGTGTGAATCAGGCGAACACGTTTTGTCGATGGTCAGTGGAGCCTAGGGAGACAGCTGGCAACAAGGGACTTGACTCTTGCCCGCATGTAGGCATTTAGTGCTCATGACCCATGGTGCCCCATTCTTTCCTTTCCCTCAGTGTCTGGGTGCTGTTCCAAAAGACTATAGGTCACCTGCAGGTCCCATGCCATGTCTGCCAGACCTGTGCAGACATTGTAGACACCCTCGGGCTTCTCAGGTGGCACTGGGTGCCTCTGCTCAGGCTACAGAGTTGAGCCCACAGTGACCACTTCAGTGTGACTCACTCACCTGCCTCCACTGACTGCCCCAGCCAGAGCTCTGCTGGCTAGAATGGGAGGTTAGAGACCCGGCATACATGGAGAATCCTTCCCTCAATACTCTGTGTTTAAAGAAGTGTTACATATGAGATAAAAGCAAATCAGGAGGTTTTTAATAATCATAGATGAATGAGGGCAGGATTAAGATGGGAGAATGCTTCACCTGTAGGGTCATTCTAAAAGTAAGGCAGCATTTCAAAAAGTCACCAGTGCTGATCCTTTAATTCTTATTTTAACAGAAAATTGTAGAGTCAAATTCCAAAGACACATCCTGCTCATGTCTGCTGGGACTCTACACTTGTATGTAAAAAGAGAACTTAGACTGTGGCTCACAGACCTTTCCATGAGAATGACCCTCCCCAAAAGGCTGATTCACTTCTGTATCACAGCTCTGTGCTTCAACATGCATGTTGGCTAATTTGTAGGCAAGGCTTGTTTCTTACCCCAGGAAAAGACTTAGGAATTTCAAAGCTTTTTTCTTTCACCTCTTGGCTTTTTTAGCATCTGATTTGAAGAGAGAGAAGGAGACTGGGATGGGAGTTGGATACATCATCCTCATTGCCTTTGCTGTGTTTGGTTTTGTGCTGGGAGTTGTGAGCCTTCTCATTTTCCAGTACCAGCGAAAGATGGGAAGATACAACTTCAGAATCAAGTCTGATAACTTCAGCTACCAAGTGTTCTACGATTAGCGATTTTCAGGTTACCAGATATAAGTACTGAATTATGATCAGTTACTTTTTTTAGCTGTTTATCTCTTCCTGAAATGGTTAAATACTTGCAGATGAGCATCCTCTGTTTAAGGGTATTTGAACCGCCTGTCCTGTTTGCTGTGGGTGAAGGTCATAGAAGTAAGAATGAAACTCCTACTGTTCTTTCCTATTTTCAAATGCTGCAGACTGCAGAGAGTGAAGACAGCCTTCTCTTCTTCATCTTCCTTCACGGCTTTGGTCTCAGTCAGGGTAAATGACACACCACTCTAGAAGAACACCAATAACCGTTTCCACAAAAAGCATGTAACTTTTGGTTTTGGATCATGGATTAATATAACAAAAAGGAGAGAAACTTTACCGCTCTCTTTATATATCTGCTTCAGAAGCTAATTTACTTCAGAAGTTATCCCTTTCTGCAAAAGCTTGGGTTTAATTTTTTTTTTTTTGAGGGGACCTTTTTCAGGAAAATAGTGGGATATTAGACGTAAAGAGCTTGAAATAATGATAATGCATAAGCAGTGCTTACAAGTGCCTGCAGAGAGTCTGAAAAGACAGCTCTGAGTGTTAACCACCACCACATGTTCTGCCTCTGCAACTTGGGGATTTAACACTTTTCCAGAATACCATAGGATTCAGCACTTTTTCTATAAAATGAGTGTGTTCTAGCTGCTCACTACCATTTGTATGTTTGTCCCTTTAAAAGGAGGAGAGATAGGTGAGAAAGCTGGCTTGCTGAAAAAGAACACCTAACATTGCTTCACAACTCAAGGATGTTTACTGCAGGTCTGATACAATTCTGTTCCTGAGAACAGGCTTATTTGACATTGTTACTAGAGTTAGTCAGTAACTCTTTCCTGATGGAGGCCTCATATATGACAATGCAGCTGCCATGACTACAGTAAATTCACTAGACTCATCATGATGGTATTTGCAGATAATTTACTTGCTTCAGTAAGTACAATAACACTTAATATACATCCCAGAGAAAGGACAGGGAAGACTGTATCCCAGCTATCTGCTTGTAAAGACTTGAATAGTCACTATTAGCTCTATTTCCCCTAGTCTTACATTAGGGAGACCACCCTCTGTACTCATCTATAGGCAGCTCGTAGGAGATCACTGTAGGTGAGGGTGATGCTCTGATTGCTTCTCAAAGGCTGGGGAGGGCTGCCTGTCAGGAGCCCAAAGGGAAGGTACTCGGGGCTCCTTGGTACAGCCCCAGCAGCTGTACGGTTCCATCAGTGATACAGGTCCCACTAGGGAGCCATAATCCAGCATAAAGGGCATATCTAGGTCCATTAAATTAAAACCTATGTATGAAGCCTCTGAGTCTCTCCACAGAGAGAAGAATGGCTTGTCTTCATTCATCATTCTGCGCTCCTGAGTGGTCACAGGTGATTGCAATACTTGATAGTAATGGGAATTCTGGAGTTGTGCAATGAGGTTGTAGCATAAAGGATATTGCCAGGCTCATAACGCTTATGCATCATGTTGGAGTCTCAGCTAATGGCTCCTTTTAGATGCTGGAACTACTCAGCTCTTCTTTCTTATGTATTTACTTTCTTTGGAAGGTAGTTGATTAGCTTTCTCAATCATGATTAGTTTGGTTTTTATTTTTTCTAGTTGCATCATGTCTCATCACATGGAGAACTGAAGCTTGTCTTCACTAAGCATTTGGCTTTCATTACTCTTCACAACGGTGGTCATGACTGGTTGCAACACTCACTGACTCTTCCAAGTTAATGTCGCACATAAAAGGCTTCTATCCCCCCCTCTTTTTTTTTTTTTGGCAATCTAGCTCTTCCCTGGTGTCCTAAGAACTATTTGTGACTGCAGTTCCAGGTTGAAGTGAATTTTGGCAGGTTTTTTCCATGGATAAAATAGAAGGGAACAAAGAAAGACTTCATGGTTCTCTGTTCAAGTGCCAAGATTTGGCTCTCCCACTGTGCCACGTTGCTCTGTGCCCATCTTAGCATCACTTGTGCCGTTACTATTGACAAGCTGCACGTTTCCAGAAATATTCCAGGAAGTAAATCAGCAAAACCTTAGAGAGATCTCCTTTTCAGTTTGTAAGCCACTATTTACTTAAGGTGAGGTTGAAACTTTGAGCTGCAGCAATGCTGAAGACATAGTTGTGCAATGCCTTAAGTATACAGAAGCTGGAGAGCAAGTATTGGATTTGCCACCAAATAAAGAAAAGGCACCGTGAAACTGGGACTTAACCTACTCAGAGTGTTCTTCAGCATGAGTTTTGAGATTTTATTTTAAGTTCTTTAATCAACAAGGAGTCAGTGGAAAAAAAAAAAAGAAAAAAGAAACTATTTTTGCTGCTGGCAGCCCATGTTTTTCCAGATAAGTCAATTGGTACCTAGGTATTCTGTTCAATTAGACCACAATGACTGTGCAGTAAAGCCACAGAGTGTGCTGCCCACCTAAGCGAGAGCACTCCAATTGCAACAGAATAGTTATAAATTTGAGCTGAATTTTGCCTGGCTGCAAGACCCTACCGTTAGTGCAGCAGCAAAGATTTAGTTTACGTGCTCCACGGGATACAACAACAGTCTGTTCAGCTGGATAAACTGGAACAAAAATCTTTTCCACACAGTAAGCGTCTCCTGCAGGACTCTTTCCCAGGGCGCTCTTCTTCACTCTGCTGCCCCAAACCTCCACTTCAGTGAGCGTGTTAGAAGATAGAGAGTAAAGCGGTGTGGTAACTTGTCCCCACCACCCCTTGGTTCTGATTGCTGCATGCACTCCTCCTACGCAGTGATAGAGTCTGCTGTGTCTGGGTTACATGTAATTCAGTAATTTGCAGTGCACAAGCAAATTCCTCTTTGACCTCAATGAACACCATTATAAATAACTCTAAGTGGAAATTGGTCATTAACTTGAACTCACAAATACTCTTAGTAGCCATAGCATTTAGGTATTGATTTTTTGGTACAGAATAGCATTGGAAAGCTGCTTTTCTATCCCCTAGTCCAATTTCTATTAGGTAATAACATTACTGGGTAAAGGACTTCTACATTTTGCAAAAGGTTGTAGTGATTGATCTTGGAGATTATATATACACTTTTTAAATACATCAAAACATTTCAGAATAATCATTTGCATTCTGCTTTTGATTCAAGTGAATCCATAAGGAGTAAAACTCTTTGACTTGTCTTTTCCTTGCTGAAATATCAGTTACCAGATCCCGATATAAAAAAAGATCCATTTGGTTGCAATTCATTAGTGAAACTGCAAATTATCTTTGCAATCTTAGAGTCTGATGAACGTAACCATTAGCTTTTTATTATGTAGGAGTCTCTTGACTTTTGCTCAATCTGCTTTCAAATATACGTGTTTGCCTTCTGCACACAGTGAAAGGATAAGCTATTTTACTATAAATATTTTTCTAGTTTTTAGTACTTACAATCCTGAACTGCTTGAAAGTGACAGGAGTAGAGATTTGCCTCTTGATTTCAGTGGAGCTATGCCATTTACAAAAGCTGAGCACTAGTCTTCAGGAAGAAATGCAAAACAGTAGCTTGTATTTGATACCTTGCATGCTCAGCAGAAACTGCTATTGTGACTGAGTCTGTTTAGTGGAGTTTTGATGTCTTAATAAAAGCACTCTTGTAACTTATTGTTGACTTTTGTACTGTTGTATTTTCCTTTTATGATTTAGTCACAGGTATTAAGGTGTGCATTGTGTGGATGTGGCAGCTTCTGAAGAACTGTTCAAGTATCAGTATAATGTCCAAACGTCACTCAAAACACAATACATGACCTTATCCAAACACCAATGGACTGCAATTACCTCTCTGAAATGCCTGTACACCAACGCATGCAGCATGGGGAATAAACAGGAGGAACTAGAGATCTGTGTGCAGTCGCAGGGCCATGATCTCACTGCAGTTACAGAGACATGGTGGGATAGGTCGCATGGCTAGAATGCTGTCATGGATGGCTACATGCTTTTTAGGAAAGACAGGCCAGCAAGGCGAGGTGGGGGAGTTGCTTTTTATGTGAGGGAACAACTGGAATGCATCGAGCTCTGCCTAGGGGTGGAGGAAGAACGAGTCGAGAGCTTATGGGTAAAAATTAAGGGGCAGGCAAATATGGGTGACACAGTTGTGTGCATTTACTGCAGGCCACCTGATCAGGAGGAGGAAATTGATGAGGCCTTCTACAGAGAGCTGGAAGTAGCCTCACAAGTGCAGGCCCTGGTTCTCACAGGGGACTTCAACTGCCCTGATATTTGCTGGAAAAGCAACATGGCGAGCCATGCACAATCCAGGAGGTTCCTGCAGAGCTTCGAGGATAACTTTTTGACACAGGTGGTGGAGGAGCCAATGAGGCAAGATGTGCTGCTGGACCTTATACTAACAAACAAAGAAGATCTGGTTGAGGATGTGAGGGCTGGGGGTAGCCTTAGCTGCAGTGACCATGAGATCGTAGAGTTCAGGATCTGGCATGGTAGAAGCAGGACAACAAGTAGGATTACAACCCTGGGCTTCAGGAGAGCCAACTTTGGCCTTTTCAAAGACCTGCTTGGAGGAATCCCATGGGTTAGGGCTCTAGAAGGCAGGGGGGTCCAAGAAAGCTGGTCAGTATTCAAGGACCACTTCCTCCAAGCTCAAGATCGGTGTATCCCTAGGAGGAAGAAGTCAAGCAAAGGAGCCAGGAGACCCGTATGGATGAACAAAGAGCTTGTAGAGAAACTCAAATGGAAGAGGGAGGTTTACAGTACATGGAAAAGGGACTTGCCACTTGGGAGGAATATAAGAACATTGTCAGGCTATGCAGAGATGCAACGAGGAAAGCCAAGGCCCACTTGGAACTAAATCTGGCAAGGGATGTCAAGGATAACAGGCAGGCCTTCTTCAAATGTGACACCCATGTACAAGAAGGGCCAGAAGGAGGATCTGGGGAACTACAGGCCAGTCAGCCTGACCTCGGTGCTGGGGAAGATTATGGAATGGCTCATCTCGAGTGCACTCACCACGCAAGTGCAAGACAACCAGGGGATCAGGCCCAGCCAGCATGGCTTCATAAAAGGCAGGTCCTGCCTGACCAACCTGATCTCCTTCTATGACC
>WAAD01010462.1:0-16911 GCA_013389945.1 Fregata magnificens | reverse complement strand
AACCCCTACCATTCTGTGATTCTGTGATTACCAACAACTATGTACGTACACTTACTAAGGGTCTCTTTCTTCAACATTACAAAGGGCAAACGTATTTTTCGTTTCATGCTTTGCGGCAAAGACAACCAAAAGAGTATTCAACATTTCCAGTCCAATAATAGTATTGCAGCAACATGGTGATCCAATCTGAAACTAGTATCACACCAGCCTCCCTGGGCATTTGATTTGTACAGTTCTGACAGCTGCTCCAAAACAGCGTATTCAGAGCTTACCCTCAATGAAGCTTACCCTGAGGGCGTTAGTGGACTTGTCTGGACCTGAGTGTGAAAAGCAGGGAAGAGCACCAGCACTTGCTCCAAATGTTTACTTTCTCATCCCTGTGCAAAAGTGTTGCACAGCTGCCACCCATTTTCTTTATTTGTCATTTTTTTCTGTGCTATGTTTCAGTGGCTAGCAGTCACTATTTTCTCAGCACTGTGTCCCTTTATGTCTCCTTTTCATGCTGAGGCACAGAACTGATTGTTCAGTTGAGGTATCATAGAATCACAGAATGGTTTGGGTTAGAAGGGATCTTTAAAGATCATTTAGTCCAACCCCCCTGCCATGGGCAGGGACATCTTTCACTAGATCAGGTTGCTCAAAGACCCATCCACCCTGACCTTAAAGACTTCCAGGAATGGGGCATCCACAACTTTTCTGGGCAACCTGTTCCAGTGCCTCACCATCCTCATTGTAAAAAATTTCTTCCTTATATTCAATCTAAATCAACCCTCTTTCAGTTTAAAACCATTGTGCCTTGTCCTGTCACTACAGGCCTTGGTAAAAAGTCTCTCTCCGTCTTTCTTATAAGCCCCCCTTATATGTTGAAAGGCTACAATAAGGTCTCCCTGGAGCCTTCTCTTCTCCAGGCTGAACAACCCCATCTCTCAGCCTTTCTTCATAGGAGAGGTGTTCCAGCCCACTGATCATTTTTGTGGCCCTCCTCTGGACCCGCTCCAACAGGTCCATGTCTTTCTTGTACTGGGGACCCCAGAGCGGGGTGCAGTACTCCAGGTGGGGTCTCACAAGAGTGGAGTAGAGGGGCAGAATCACCTCCCTCAACCTGCTGGTCACAATTCTTTTTATGCAGCCCAGGATACAATTGGCTTTCTAGGCTGCAAGCACGCATTGCCAGCTCATAACCAATTTTTCATCTACCACTATCCCCAAGTCCTTCTCTGCAGGGCTGCTCTCAATCCGTTCATACCCCAGTCTGTACTGATACTGGGGATTGTCCTGACCCAGGTGTAGGAGCTTGCACTTGGCCTTGTTGGACTTCTTGAGGTTCACATAGGCCCAATTCTCAAGCCTGTCGAGGTTCCTCTGGATTGCAACCCTTCCCTCTAGTGACTCAGCTGCACCACTGAGCTTGGTGTCATCTGCAAACTTGCTGAAGGTGGCCTCAATCCCACTGTCTATGTCATCGATGAAGATATAATAGTATTGGTCCCAGTACAGACTCTTGAGAGACACCACTCATTACTGGTTTCCACCTGGACGTCGAACCATTGACTGTTACTCGTTGGACATGGTCATCCAGCCAATTCCTTATCCATCTAACAGTCCATCTGTCAAACCCATATCTCACCAATTTAGCAGCAAGAATATTGTGGGGCACAGTATCAAAGGCCTTACGTAAGTCCAGGTAGCTGACATTCATAGCTCTTCCCTTGTCCACTGATGCAGCCACTCCATCGTAGAAGGCCGCTAGCTTAGCCAGGCAAGATTTACCCTTGGTGAAGCCATGTTGGCTGTCTCTAATCACCTTGCTGCCTTTCCTATGTTTCGACATACCTTCCAGGAGGATTTGTTCTGTGATCTTACTGGGCACAGAGGTGAAGCTGACTGGTCAGTAGTTCCTAGGGTCCTCTTTTTTACCCTGTTAAAAAATGGGTGTGATGTTTCTCTTTCTCCAGTCACTGGGAACTTCACCTGATTGCCATGACTTTTCGAATATGCTGGAGAGTGGCTTGGCAACTACATCAGCCAGTTCCTTCAGGACCCTGGGATGCATCTTGTTGGATCCCATGGACTTATGTATATTCAGATTCCTCAGGTGGTCTCGAACCTGATCTTCACTTTTGATGAGAGGGACTTCATTCCCCAGTCCCTGCCTTGAGGTTCAGGGGCTTGAGAGATGTGGGAAGAGAGATTACCATTGAAGATTGAGGCAAAAAATTTGTTTAGAATCTCAACGTTCTCCATGATGATTGTCACTAGTTCTCCTGTCTTACTAATTGGGGGGAGACACGTATTCTTTAATCTTCCTTTTCTGACCAATGTACCTGTGGAAGCCCTTCTTATTATTCTTTGCATCCCTTGCTGAATTCAGCTCTAACTGCGCCTTAGCTTTCCTGATCCCATCCCTACACATCTGGGCAGCATCCCTATATTCTTCCCAGGATGCACATCCCTGGTTCCACTGCCTTTGCATTTCTGCCTTACACTTTAGTTTGACGAGGAGATCCTTACTCAGCCATGCTGCTCTCCTGCCTTCCTTTCCTGATTTCTTACACATGGGAATTGAGAGCTCTTGCACTCTAAGAAATATGTCCTTAAAGAGCAGCCAGCTCTGTTCAGCATCTTTATCCCTGAGGGCAGTTGCCCAGGGGGTCCCATCCACTAATTCCTTGAACAGCTGAAAGCTTGCTCTCCTAAAATGTCAGTGTCCTGACTCTACTTTTCACCTGGTCCATATACCTCAAGATTGTGAGTTCCACCAGGGCATGATCACTGCAGCCCAGGCTGCTGCCAATCTTGACATCTCTATTTAGTTAATCCATGTTGGTAAGCAACAGGTCTAGTAATGCTTCTCCTCTGGTTGGGCTGTCTATCACACGGATTAAGAAATTATCCTCGGTGCACTCCAAGAGTCTCCTGGATTGTTTTCAACTTGCTGTGCTGCTTTTCCAGCAGATGTCAGGGTGATTGAAGTCTCCCAGAAGGATCAGAGCCTGCAAGTATGAAGTAAGAATGCTTTGTCAACAGACTCCCCTTGATCAGGTGGCCTGTAGTAAACACCAACCGCAAGGCTTCCTTTGTTGGCTTGGCCCCTAATTTTTACCTATAAGCTCTCAACCTGTTCATTGCTGTTTTTCAAAGGCAGCTCTGTGCAGTCAATCAATTTTTCTACACAGAGGGCAACCCCCTCATCCCTCCTTTCTTGCCGGTCCCTTCTGAATATTTTATAGCCATCGATTGCAGTGCTCCAGTCATGCGATTTGTTCCACCACATTTCAGTGATAGCGATTAGATCGTAGCTTGCTAGCTGCACAGCAGCTTCCAACTCCTCCTGTTTGTTACCCATGCTGTGTGCATTGGTATAGAGGCATGTAAGTTGGGCTCTTGATGGTGTCACCTTTTTAGAGGAACACACCCTAATTCCTTTGAGGCATTTCACAGGTGTTTCCTGTGAAGGAGGAAATGTATGAGGTGCAGTAGGATCCCTCTGTCTCTACCGTTTCACCCCATCTGCTGCTTAGACAAGTTTTGATGGCTCATTTTAGACTGCTGTGGTCAGTTCTTCACATCAGTGATCAGGCAATTTCACCAAACAAGTAGTTCTGAGACCAAGGAGAAATCTCCTAGAGGAGCAGCACTGACCATCTCCCCTTTCCAGTCTGGTGTTGCCCACCTTTTGTTCTGTTAATGAAGCACTGGCTCTAGATAATTGTTTGAGACATTGGATGAAAAATATGTAGAAATGAAGATTTAGTTTTGACCTCTTATATTGTTTCCTAAGAAGTACTTCAGACCAGTGGTATGCATGCCTAATGTCCCTATTGTTCACTGAGAACACAATACTGCTGACACCTGATGCAAAATGCCTATCGTTATTCCTTTCTGTCATAATGTTGCCAAGCTCTGGTCCCGGCAGGGTTGGGAAAAAGCTGAGATAAATGGAAAATTTCCTTGTCCATTAAAAGATAAAGGAGCTGACTTTTTAATGCCTGTCTTGTAAGCTGCGGAAGGAAACAAGTTAAAGGAACTGAAAACGTTTAACTGCAATTGATCTAAAAACATGATGTTGGCTACAATCTGGTAGAAAGCCTAGAGCACAGAGCTGCCTAACGGCTTCTTTGATTTGCTTCATAATATCTACTCTGCTTGGGGGTCTGTCCTGCAGGGCTTGAGGCAAACCTACAACTGAGTAGTATCCTCTCTGTAGAGGTACTACTTTTCTTCAAGACCCCTGTCTTTCTTTTTGCAGATTTTTCTTCTCTCCTTGCTATCTCCTGATCCGAGCAGGCCCACTGCAGACAGTACTTCAGCCTAGAGTTTTCAGGGAATCTCTGCCTGTTTCTTCAACTCACCTCCCCTCTGGCTGTGTGGACAGCTACCACCTAGTGCTAAAGACACTCTTGGGTACATAGTTTGGATGTGACACTGCCTGCCAGGGAGTAACACAGGAGACTTGTCAATGCAGCACCTTCCCAATGCAGCAAATTCCCCTGAAAGTGCTCTCTGCCTCTCCTGCCCTTCTTTCTCAAAACAGAGATTTTTTCCTCTGAAATCCACAGAAAGAAGAGTTTCAGAGACTTAACACAAAGACTTGTACACTAAAACCAATCATAACACAAGTATGAAAGAGGAATTGAGAAAAAGCCAGAACATTGGGAGCAAAGGACCAAACAAATGAAGTTCAAATGCTGTATGGAAGTCTCAGTAATAAATCACTGGTGTAGTGCTTGCAATTAATCCCGAAATGTCCACTCACACTATTCTCTTTAAATCAGCAGGTGCGCTCAGCCCTACCTATGATGAAGGCTATAAAAGTATTGGGATGGTTAGGGTAAATGTGTGTTGCTGCCTAGAAACTGAATTTGTTAAAATAATAACCGTAAGGAATGAAAAAATATAGTAGTTTTATCAACCTACCTTTGTGTGTGTTTGGATGTGTGTTAGACAAAATTCAGCATGTTTAGGAATACTACAATTTACAGTGCAGAGAGCTTGATTTGATCCCACTTTTCTCCCTTTTTCTCTCCCTGTCCTTTCAGAGAAAGTATTAGTAGAAGTGTTTTTTCCTATGCAAGTTTCTCACATATAAAAATATTAGATAACTTCTGGAAAATTCCAAGTATTTGTAGGCACAGATGAAGTAATAAACCTTTATTTAAATAGTGATTTTCTCCTTTTCCTGCTTTACTATGGAAGTAAAAAGTAGCATTTCTCTTCCATGATCTTTCTGTGTAATCCTGTAAAGAACACAATCCCTTGACAAGTGCTTTTCTTTGACTGTTTTGTGTCCGAACCTAAGGACAACGAGAAGAGAAAATATGTCCCGGTTAGTTTATTGATGGTGCGGTGACTATTTGGCACCTTGCTACATGGGACATTTTACTCTTTCCTCACCTGGACGGATCTTTTAGGAAAATACAAGGGAAAAATAGGAAAGCTTGGTATAAGCATTGAGGAGTGTTGGGGAACTCCAAGTATGGTGGCATTATGGAGCTGCTTTCACTGATATTTGGAAGTGGATCAGGCATGGTGCAGGAGGTTATGGGGTAGCAGTATTCTCAACAGGCTGATGCAAATCCATCCCAAAGCACCAAGAAACCTTGCTTGCTCCAGGATTGTGAAGGTGACTGAATTCCGAGAAGAGGCTGCCTTTCTGACAGAGACATTTGGGTAGAATTTTCATTTAGGTAAAATCTTTCCAGCAAACAATATCACTATATCCTTTGGAATGTGCTGGCAGCTAATAAGACTATTGACAGTGTGGGTTCTACATGGCTTATGTTCAATAATACTTAAACTCTTCAAATCCACTCAGGAAATGTCTGGCTTTGCCTCTTGTACTGCCTAGAGCTTTGATATGAAATACCGGCCACAAACAATGTTCCCATTTATTAGCTGCCTTTGGCATCTGGCAATTTGAAAGGATGAAGGAAGTGCTTCACATCAATATTTTGAACAAATATGGCTATTACTAGTACGTGGAGATAGAAGGGTCTTGTGTTTGTTCTAGTGCCAACCTTGAGAGACTGATTACTGAGTGTTATATATGAATAGCTTTCTTAAGCTTAGTCTAGCATATTTAATTGTGCACTGTATCACACCTGCTCAGTGTTGTGGTTTAACCTGGCAGGCAGCTAAGCACCACACAGCAGCTCACTCACCTCCCCACCCCCCCAGTGGGATGGGGGAGAGAATTGGAAGGGCAAAAGCAAGAAAACTCGTGGGTTGAGATAAAGACAGTTTAATAGGTAAAGCAAAAGCTGCGCACAAGCAAAGCAAAATAAGGCATTCATTCACTACTTCCCATCGGCAGGCAGGTGTTCAGCCATCTCCAGGAAAGCAGGGCTCCATCATGTGTAATGGTTACTTGGGAAGACTAAACACCATCACTCCAAACATCCCCCCCTTCCTTCTTCTTCCCCAGCTTTATATACTGAGCATGATGTCGTATGGTATGGAATAACCCTTTGGCCAGTTTGGATCAACGATTTTAGCTGTGTCCCCTCCCCTTCCATCTTCTTGTGCGCCTGGCAGAGCATGGGAGGCTAGAAAAGTCCTTGACTAGTGTAAGCACTACCCAGCAACAACTAAAACATCTCTGCATTATCAACACTGTTTTCAGCATAAATCCAAAACATAGCCCCATACTAGCTACTATGAAGAGAATTAACCCTATCCCAGCCAAAACCAGCACACTCAGTGAGAACGTAACATTTTCCACTGAGTTACTCAACAAAGAATGTGAAAATATGGCTGAACTGGAATTTGGAATGGGATGTTTACTGAATCCAACTTTAATCTTTACAGAACAGCTTTTGCAGAGCACAGGACCAAACCAAATGCCACAGCTCTTGTCTATGTCAGTAAGGCATAAGTCAGGAGTAACAGTTGAACAAAATGCTGTTGGCTTCTGGAGGTGTTTTCTTTACGTCCTAGAAAGACTTTCAGCTGACAGGTTGTTTGAGGCTACATTTTGCAGTCCATTTAAAAATCAGCTGACTTATTCTCAGGAGATACTAGATACTGCTGCTAATTTCCTGAGTTTGTCAGCATGTATTTGACTACCTGTTCTCCTCCTTTCACTTGTTTGGCTACAGCTGTGACATCTTATTCTTAAACAGGAGGAAGATACCTCTGTTATCTTACAGGTGTATGAGAAGCACTACCTTGCAAAGTTTAGTCTCTCCCCTGAAATGACATCTAACTCTCACCTGACTTCTATGAAAGCCAAAGTCAGTATGCCAGGATGTCTAGGCTGTGGTCCTTGTCCTACATCCTGGATGTCCTATATCCTGGACTTCTCTTATGAGACAGTACTGCTGAAGATAACATACTATCCCTCTTCTGGTACTCCCTAATACAGACCATTGGAGGCTGCATGGCCTCCCTGGGAAGATATATGTTTAGTAACGTCCAGGTTTGTGATTTCTAGCACTTCCCCCAAAATTTGTTTCTTAAACTGATATTGGTATTTTCATGGAGTAAAGCCGTACACATCAGAGAAAGGAACACCTGAGATGGCCTATGCAATTGACTTACTGCCTTTCTTTCTTGTAACCACAAATGGTAGTGTCTTCCCATTGATATGAGCAGCTGATATTTGTACCACATCTTGGCGTAGTGCATCTTTGCTTTTACTGAGTTCAATTCCCCAGCAAAGCAACAGTGCGATTCATATTCAATTCAGCTGTTGTGACTGCCTCAGCCAGTTGTCACTGGGAGCAAAATGTGACATACATTGCCTCACAGAAGCCTTCATTCAGGCCTGTGCAGGCATCTGCTCAGTTACTTCATGGGGGCAAATGAAATTTGAGATTAAGAGTAAGAAATGCAGTTGAACTTGATGTGATGGTGCCTGGGCTTTTTGAAAGTGAGATGCTGAGTAAAAATACAATCTCCCTTTGTGCAAGTTCCTGATATTTGAGGTAGTCTGCATGTCAGCTTCTTATTGGAGTTCCTGCTGCATTTGGCAGATGATGGATGGATGAAGCAGGAGATCTGATAAAGGATGGAACAAGCCCTTAAATTCTTTCTGTGATTGTATGGCCTATTTTTCCTTTAAGGAACATGTGTTAGTGACTGTCAGCTGAACAAAATGTATCTGTGCTCTAAGCACATTTGCTAGGAGGTTGTTTTCTTCCCCAGTCCCCATAAAGATACAAACAGAACTGCCTTTTCTTTTAGAGCTTCCTCAGGGAGTAAGATGGACCCTGCTAACCTACTTCTGACAGAATGACTTAGCCACACTCTGTACATTTAGTGACACAGGTTTAGTTACTTGCATGTATCTAGTTACACACAAAATCTGCGATGACAGCTGCTGTAGTTAAGAACTGCTTCATGGTGCCCTTGAAAACCAACCTTAAATTAATAATACATCTAAGTAAAATCTCATGGAAAGTTTTACTGCATTTTTGCTGAAAATGCAACCTTGACTAATACACTCAGCACAACTGGGTGAGTTAATGTTTTGTACATTTCCCCTTTCTCTGTGCTCTCTCCGGGGAACACGTGGTGCCTTTGGCCTCTGCTTTGCTAGGAGACGATTTCACAGAGTTGCGAGAAGCAGCTCCTCACAGCTGTACAGTTGTATGCACCTGTTTTGAACGTAAGATACACAGAGGGATTTGAACAGGCATAGACCAGGAATCTGGCAGCTGATACAACACCTTGCTCTGAAAACAGAGGGAGAAAACCCTGATTTGCTTTACAGAGCAGTGCCTTGCCAGACAAGCTGAGTGGTTTGGTGCCAATCACGGGGCACGTGGCAGAAGGGCAAGGAGACCGGCTGACAGGAGCTTGCCTGATGTGGGCCATACATACCGTGGCCAGGCCAGCCAAGCAGCTGCTCCCCCTTGCCGCTGTGTCAGGATGAAAGCCAGGGACTGGCACTGACAGATGATTCACACCACGCTGGTGTCCCTGCCNCCCCCCCCCGAAGCCAACCCCAGCAGTGGCACAGCTGCCCTCCTGCCTCCTCAGCCCCCTGTTTCTTTTCAGCCCTGCCCTGAGCGCTGATGGCTGTCGATGGCCTTGGGGTCCAGCCCTGAGCCTGGGGTGGCCCGTCCTCCTCAGATGGTGTGGGAGGTGCCTCACCCTGACACCCTCATGACAGCAGCAGCGGTCAGTGTCCCTGCTGAGCTCTCCTCTCAGGCCGTTCCTGCAGCGACCAGCCATGGGGCCTGCTGCAGGGGCTGAGACCGTTGCCTCCTTCCTAGCCTGGGACTCAGGGGCTGCTCCAGCCTCCTGGAGATCCCCTAGATGAGGGTCAGCCGTTCAGTCCCTGACCCCTTCCCACGCTCAGCCAGCAGTGAGCAGCTCCTCTTGCTGAAGGGAGAAGGCAATCCCTCCTCTGCCTTCCCACACAGACGTTGTTTTTCCTCCCGCCAGCAGTGTTGGGTTTGGTTTTTTTGCCCGAGTCCTGCCGGGCTTTGCTGTGTGCTGCTGCCAGCAGCGAGGGAGCACCCAAGGCGGGCAGAGAGGGTGGGTGAGCCGCTGGGGAGGCCGAGGCCCGGCCAGGTGGCTCTGCCAGCTTGCTTGGAGGGTGTCTGCTCACTGCTTGCCATGGCGGCGAGGTGGACGGGAAGTGCCTGTGGAGGCCTGGAGTACGAGATGTGAGGGGCTGCTGGCCTGGGGCAGGAGGGACACAAAAGGATCTTTTTCATCTCCCTTCTGAGGACCTGGGAGACATTTCTGGGGACCTCCCCCTTGCAGAAGGCAAGGCCAATGGAGGAGAAGTATAACGAGGGTTTTGTAGCAGGGCAGGGTGGAGGCAGCCTTGGAGGTTTGTGAGGATCCCCCTGGACTCCAGGGTTTCTCTTTTCAACTGTCTGCTCCACCATGAATGCTGCACCTTGTCAGGGCCATGCCCACAGAAATGTGAAATTTACAGTATGGGATTCTGCGTGGAATTTTGTATCTTACATCCCCTTACTTTGACAACAACTTCTTCATTCCAGGGGCAGATTTTACCAGTGCTCATCATGATGTAGCAGAAGTTGGGGACTGCTCAGGTGTTTGGCATTATTGTCACAAGTCCTAAAATGTATGTATGCATTGCTGGCAGGATAAATCACACCATACCACTTCTGGCAGGTCTTAAAAACCCTCTGCAGTCCCTTCAGGGAAAATGAAAAAAGCTGATATGCTAAGCAGGTTATCTGTGTTGGCGCTTGGTATGAGGATCCTCTGTCCACTCAGCATGCAGATCCTGGAGTCTCTAGTTGCAGCCAGGCACCTCTGATCGGATCATGCTGTTTTTCATGGAAAGTGGCCAGACAAGGAGGAGGAGATAGTGATGATGGTTCTAATCACCATGACTAATCCCACTTGCAGGATACCCTAATAAGCATGTTTAAAAGAAGTTAGCAAAGGGACATCTCTGAGGCTGCATTGACCCAAAGTTGTAGTTAAAGATTGGTGGGGCTGTTAAAGTAGTAGCCTTGCATTAGCAAGATAAATCTCTTCAGCTGAGAAAGGCTGGTGTGGAAAGCATTCAAATTTCCCATTTATATCAGCAGGAGTGTAAACAAGCCCTAAAGCTCATCTCTAATACTTATGTTTAATTCTTGCCCTACTGTGTAACACTGTGAAGTCAGAAGCCTCCTTTTCTTTTCCAGATTTCATAATTACAAAACCAGGGGGAGAGAACTGTACTACACACGCTAAGGTAAGCCAGCAATGAGTTATGCGTGGAGAAAGTGCTTTTGTCACATTATTTCCTTGCCACGTGATTTTGCACTGATGGATTTTCCTTCCCAGCAGAAGGTGGAAGCTGTTCAGTATCTGAAATGAAAAAGTATTGTTTCATTCTCACTACAGTATTTCATTCTGTAATGACAACTTTCTAATGATTTGGCACATTATTCCTGTTTATCTGCTAAGCAGAAGATGGCATATAACTAACTGCTCAAAGGAGTTTGAAACCATGCCACAAATATATCAATTGATGCATGATTTTATTTTATTTCCTGACTGTAGGATATGGATGGTGGATAAATGAATTAATATAAATACTGTAACATTTAATACTAAGCAAAGCAGACCTTTGTTGGAGAAGTTGATCTTCCCATTTCTAACAATGGACTCACTTTTTGCATTACACTTAACAATCACCAAAGCTGAGTATGGAAGAATTCTTGTACTTGTGAGAAAGCTGCACACCTGCTAAAAGATCTGTCTGGTAGATACACGTATACTTATTAGAAAGGGACTATGATGTGCTCTGTCTTTGTATGGCCTGGAAAAATGGGGCACACCCTTAACAAGATGTTTGCTAATTAATCCTGAAAGACATGGAAGAAGACTGTCAAAACCAGTGCTAATTGCCTCTAAAGCTTGCTTGGTAATTGCTGACAGGGAAACTGTAAGTGTTCTCACAAGCTTTACATTAACTCAGATCCCAGGAAGTGCTTAGCCCCTACATACATATTCCTATATTGCTGAGTAGGTGCTAGATATAGATGCTAAGATTACCACAGGTTACCACACTCTTTACAGGTAAACAAAAAAATTGTTTTTCTCTATCAATCATGAACATTTTTAACATTTCCAGTACAAACTACTTAGTGTTATATTTTCTGGCAGATTTTAAATCTTAATGACCTGGCATGTCTTGGCAGGCTGTATTTGTTACCATGTAATATATGTCCTATTCTTTTGTACCACAGATACATGTAAATTCTCAATATGTGGTTTTAGCTGTCAAAGGGATTTGCAGAGCCATGCACAAGAAACTCATTATTGATAATCCATATGTGATACAGAGGTCATACACAAAACATTTAAAGAGCTTTTTCCCTACCTGCCTGATCTGTAACTACCTCTTAAGTCTGTGCCGGTGGTTCTGACCTCAGGAAAGAATTTTGTCACTCATTCCTCCACACCTTTCTCGACCTCTCCCTTCAAAATAGCAACAGATATCATAATTTAGTAGTTCACAGTTTGTTGCTGCTTGCTGTGTACTTTCATCTGATAAATACGCAATGTCTATTACGGCTTTCTCTTCTTTTGTCCTGTGGCAAATGACGCATTCTATACAATGCCGTACAGATCAAAGGCCACATCACTTCTTTACAGAACTGGATACTGAGTCATTTCTACACTTCTTCAAATGGAAATAGCTTCCGTAATAGAGATCCTGTTCTATAGCTTTAAGTCACTCAATTAACTCTTCTCTTACTGCGGCCAGTGGCACGATTTGAGCATTTATGGTCAGATGGGTTGAAATCAAAGAGGGAATGGAGCCCTCTGTAGTACACAGTATGACCTCCGGTAGAAGTGAAGGCCCACCTTTTGGAGGGCAGGGGTAGCGTGAGCCTTCCTTCATGTAGCTTTGCCTCTGCTGTGCTCTTGAATGTATTTCCTGCTCATCTGCCCATCACGTCTCTGGAAAGCATCCCATGGCCTAAAGAGGGGTTGAGTCCTGATGCATATATGCAATATTTTAGCTCTTCCAACTACTGTATTCACCTATGTGGATGAGCATGGTTTTGCATTTTCCCATATTTTTATGTGATAAAACATTTATTTGTCACTGATCTTTAGAGATGACAAAATGACTCATTTTGTAGTTCCACTTCCTGTTGATAACCATCTGGCAAAGCTGTTAACTGTCTACTCACGTTATTACAGGGAATTTCCCCAGGTTTGGAGAACAAGCCAAGGAGAGATAGGAGTGAGCCAACATCAAGGTTAGGTGTGTTGTTAGTTCTATCCTACACCTGTTCATTTTTTTTTCCCAGTTTTGACCAGTTAGAAGGTGAGCAGGAACTTTCTTAATTAAAACTGGAATGCATTTATAGTTCTACCTTTTTGAATATCTTGCCATATGATTGCATCGCTATTGAAATCTGCTTTTTCATTCCTGATTCAAAGCTCTCCCCTTTCCCCTCTTCCCCCCTTTCTCTTGGGGTGGACAGACTCCTCTCCCCCTTCAGCCAACAGCAGTTTGGCTGAAAATACTTTGGAAGACTAGAATACTGAGCTTCTGGCAAGGCTGGAGTGTAGCAGGTAAATTCACTACACCAGCCAAATGAATCCACCCATGGTGGCAAGAGTTTGGGTTTGGGTAGGTAAATCTCACCGGAACCCTCCATGGTTTTGTTCTCTATTCTGCAGAGAGAAGCTTGGAGAAGTGAAGATTTTACTTACTTGGAGAAAGGGGGGAAAGCTTTGGGATTTTAAGGGAATTTGGGGAGCCAACCAAAATAAGTCAAATCTCAGGCTTCATGGCATAAGAGTGGGTCCTTTCTGGGATCCTATGAGAGGAAGTCTTTGAATGAATAACTTAGCAGAGAGAAGACCAGCCTAAAAAAGGAAACATGTTTTTCCAGTCAGAAAATGAACCTCTAACCCCCAGCCCCCCATTTCTGGGTTGGCAGCAATTTTAATAACTGTTAATTCCAGGTGACGAGTCAAATATGGTTTGGGTAAGTGTTGCTTCCCAGTGCTAGTATGCAGGAAACAAGCAAAACCAGAAGCCTGTCTATAGATATAGACAGCTAATCGTCCTGTAAAGAATAAATTTATATGCAAACAGGAACACAAATTGGCATGGACTAAGCAGTGCCAGTGTGGATTAAGCTGTCTGTTTTAACAGAACAAATAAAATAGACAGTTTCTGAACAAATAAAGAAGAAATATGAGTACATGCAGGCACTGACTGACCCAGAAAAATAGACAGTTTTTTTGCTGGGTCATACCTAATCTTTGTGCTGTTGACATCTCTTCTCATAGGCCCTTTGTGTGAGTAGGCATGACTTCCACTCTGATGTCAGTCACAGGCAAACATGGGGGATCAGGGAGGAAGGAAGTGTGAGTGGATTTCACAAAAACATGTCCAGTTGGAGAGTAATGGTGTCTGGGAAACAGTAGAGGCCACGTAGTTGTTTCTAATAGCAATCACCCATTTCCCAGAACTTGTGATGATCCTAGTGAAGACACCCACTAAAGCTCCCTGCCTTCCCTAAACTCAAAAATGCCCCTTTTCTATATACCAGTATTGTCATCTTTCTTTGTATTGGAGTAGTGAAAGGAGAAGCCCCCTGTCCAGGAGGCACTCAGACTAGAATTAGTGAGCTGAATGGGAAAGGGCAGAAGCTTTTCCAGCTTAAGGCACCTTCATGTTTATCTAAACACACTTGCACTGTAGACTATCCAAGTACATCTCTCTTGGTTAAAAAAGGGACACCTTGAGTTCACATCCTTTACCAGTACAAGAACAAAGCACAGACCAGGCCAATGTCTTCCAGCAGCACAGGATGACACAGTTTCCAACTCCCTTTCGCTGCCTGAAGCACCCAAACCAAAGCACTGTCTACAGAGCTCTGGGGAAAGCACTCTGGGACAGTGTGTGAGCATATTATACTCAAAACTAACTTATCGGCAGACTGTTGAGAGGACTCTGTGTTGTGCCTATTGAGCAGGGACATTCTCAAGCCCCAAAATGTTACATGCACAGCCTTTTAACTGTCTTGGTAACCCTTTGCTGGACTAGCTTCAGTCTCACAATATCTTTTTTTGTACTGGGGAGTTGCAAAACTGAACACAAGACTCCTACTGCGGCCTCACAACTTCCAGTTAGAGGAAACAGTTGCTTGTCTTGACCCATCCAGTCCATACATCCCCAGGCTGGATACAAAGATGCTGTCTTGTGAAAAGCCTTGCTAAGGCCCCGGTTAATGACATCTGCTCTTCTCTCCCTGTCCACAGAGACAAACATTTCATCACAGAAGGCGTTCAGGCTGGTCAGGCACAGTTTGTGATCAGTAAATCCATCCTGGCTGTTCCCAATTACTTTCTTTTCCTTCATATGCCTGGAAGAAAAGATTTCCAGGGGGATTTGCTCCATAAACTTCCCAGGGGCTGAAATACAGCTGACCAACCTGAAGTTCTCTGGATCTTCTTTCTTGCTGTTTTTTTGAAGAGGAGCCTCACATTTGTGTTTTTAAGTCTTGGCAGTTCAAAACTGCTTATCTCGGACTGCCCAAACTCCCCCTTCACCTGCCCTTTTTACATAATTAATTGGATGAGCTAGGACAGTAACAATAACACACTGCAGTCCACTACTTCCAAAGGAGTCATATTATGGAAGGTAGAGGCACAGTGTAGGCACAGAATATTAGGTAACTCCTCTCCCAGAGAACCTGTGTCTAAACGACTAGTGATGCATTAGGGCAGGGAGGTAAAATATTGATGAAGTTGGTCCAGGACACTGAAGTTGGACCTGGAATGAGCATTCAGCAAAGGTGTGTGCAAACCCATAGCATACTCCAGTGCAATTGTGACTCCTTCACTGTCTCCAGTGAGGTTTCTACTCACTAAGAGAGGTTGCTACACAGGTTTGAGACTTCTAAGGCAAGTGCTGAAGTTTGTGTGTGAGTATGTGCGCCCAGACCACAATACGTCTAGCGTGCAGACTTCTGTTCCAGAGGGTTGCAGAGCTCATTCCTAAATGCTTGGTCCACTGAGCCTCTTTGCCAACATGACCTTGTGGAGGCCTGCTGTGCTGCTTACTTAAGCCTAGAGATTGTTTTTCTCTGCTTACCAAGAGATCTGCTAGTCCTGGGAACTGATCTGGTTACCTGTCCTCTGCAACCAGCTGTGACAGTGACCAAAAGCACAGCTTCCTGCCTGCATATGCAGCAGTGAGGAGAAGGGGTTTTACAGAGCAAAATTTTGGAGAGGTAAAGGATGCTTTTAAGTGTCTGAACATCAGAGTGCAAAACAAAGTGCTTATAATGTGACTAGAGCAAAGACAAATTTTAGCACTCAGGCATAGCTTCAGGGTTTTGTCCTACTACAGTGCTGTGATACCTTTTAGCCTGGTGACTGGTCTCTGGTAACACTTGGAGAGAAAAGATAGAGAATGACTTTGTCTTGCCCGCTATCACTTTCTAGAGAACACACATCACCTGAACGTGCCAGTGGGGCATGTTTTGTCCCTAGTCAAAATCTACCCTCTTGTGCTTGGAGGAGTTGGGCTGTGACTGAGACATGGTTTCTTCCCCAATCTTCCTCTCAGGTAATGTAGTTTTGGTCCTCTCCTTCCTTCCTCATGTGTACCTTGTGCCAATGAAGTGCAGTCAGCCACAACATGCCACCATAATAACAGACGACAGGAAAAGCCCTCAACAATCCTGCTGTCAAGCTATGCCATGAGGCACTTACACGTCTCAGCTCCAGGAGCAAGCAGAAAAGAATGTACTGAAGAAAAACAAACATAGATCTGCAATGATAAGATCAGAACTGGCACCTACATTTTTTTTTCTCCTTAAAGGAATGCAGGTTCTGACCTTTGTAGGTTAATTTAATAGATTTGACATTAACTTTCAGGTAGTGTTGCTTATTTGGACAGCCGAAGTAGTAAAAATTGGAGTCAGATTTATAAAAATACTTCCATGCAACCAACAAATCCTGTAGTTAACTAAGAAACCTATAAAGACGTATACTTCAAGAATACTTGTATTATTGTATTTCTTTAAAAACCCCGGGTGTGTGCTTTTCTTTTACACTTGTATATAAATCTTTCCTCGTAATTTTTTTTCACATGCTGTTTGAGTCATTAACATGATAAGTGGAGGTTAGAAGGCAGTTTTCACCTCACTATTAGCACTGCAAAGTGAGGTGTACACTCAGGATTACACAATGAAGGAGAGGCTCCTTCCCTGGCTTGCCTCCCCATTCCCTTTCACCTCACCCACCAGTGTAACTTTCCCCAACCCTGTTACTTAGCAGAGCTGAACAAAGAACTGTCAGCAGCTTGTTGCGAGACTAATTCAGTATCATCTGGTTTGTGCAGCCAGTTTTCACTTCATGAGACTGAGTTCACAGTTCCTTTCCTGTCTTCAACAGTAACTAGAAGAAAAGGTTGCTATAAATGCTACACAAATGTTTTTACTAATTTGTGTT
>WAAD01010461.1:58164-68655 GCA_013389945.1 Fregata magnificens | reverse complement strand
TCTTTTTCTGCATTCCCCATATTAAAAGTTCAAAGAAGACTGTGCTGCTACAGCATCACACTAACTCATGTTGAATTGTTCACCAACTTCACCTCGTAAATACTTTTCAGGGTACCTGTGTCCAAGACACAGTCACTGTTTTCTAAATATGCTACGAAATCTGTGAATTCCTGGTTCTGTTTCTCATGATACATTCAACTGTATAAAAATGCATTGTCTTTGAATGAGATCATTTTAGCCTGTGTGTTCTAGACTACTTTGTATAATAGTCGTACAGTAAATAATAAGGAAGGTTTCTACAAAGTAGGTGTTCATACCATGGTCCGGCTGCCATGTAGTGTTTCCACAGGTTTCCTTAACCAATGATGGCTTCCAGGAAATGTTGCTTCCCACTTCTAACAGCCTTAAAAGTCAATGTGGTCACAAAGACAACTGCTTTTCTTTATTAAACAGAATGCATTAGTAATATAAACAGTTTTAATTAATGACAAGAGATTTGTTTTATTTCCATCTTAATTAGAAAAAAAGGGTATATGTCAACTCTTTTGAATTTCAACCTTTTCTATAAGAATTTTAGAGAGTTGTAATAAGTTCTCAAAACATTTGAATAGTTATTCAGTTCAGTTTGCATTTCAGAGGGCAGAATTAAAGCACAAATGCAGTTGAAAGCTAGATTATTTAAAATGGAACTCTTCCTAATGGTTATGCACAAAATTGTCAAGGACTTTTGGGTCTCCAGGCTTACCATTTCACTGCTCTCTGCTTATGGCAATTTTCACTTTGATAATCAATGTGTAATGTTGGAAATAGATCTTTTGGGGCAAGGCAGAGATTTTATCAGGGAACAGCAGAAAGAAGTATCTGACGCCCTCTGTTTTTCCATGCCTTTGTCACATGTTCATCTTCCTTGTTGCTCCTTTTCCTTCCTTCCCCGATAGTAGGTGTGTGGAAGGGAGAAATTACACATTTATCAAGGCTCTGTTCTGCATTGAATGGGGTTAGTGATACTTGGTACTCTTTAAGTATATGAAGGAACTAACGTAATTTATTCATTAAAGTAGAACCATTGTGGTTTCCTGCTACCTGAAGCTGCAAGTTACATTTATCACCAGTTTCAAGGTCCACAAAGATTTTTTTTCCCTCCAGCAAAATACTAAGACCTCATTTTTTTTGGTGGGAGTGATAACTGAAGCCAGGGTAGTCTGTAGAATTAAGAGCATAGGAAATGCCCTGCTGGGTTGAGGTAGCCTGTGTAGTCAGTATTCTGCCCTGGTGTTGGCATGGGGCGATGCTGGGTAAAGAAAATATACAAGCCTTGCCAGTATCCGTGGTCCTTTATGCACGTAATTCCTCAGTGTTCACAGTTTTTGGATTAGAAATTTCAAAGAGGACATCTCTGCGTGTTCCCTTCAGTATCTATTAGGGAACTTACCCATAAATTCGCCTAGCCCCTAACCTGCCTGTACTATCATCTGCCTCCATGACATCCTGAAGTAAATGGTTCCAAGACCTCACTATTTATGGGTGAAAAAGTATTTTCTCCTGTCTGTTCTAAATTGATCTCTGACTAGTTGCAGTGAGTGCTTCCTGGTCCAGTATTGCCAGACTTGGTACATCACAGTTTTGGCATTTGGTATATATCTGCTGTCAGCCTTCTTGTCTACCAAAAAGTGTCCTAGCTTTTCTAGTCTCTCCTTGGCACACTGTCTTACAGAGAATGCATAACTGGTTTATAGCAGCTACTTCCATCCCATTAATCATTTTATATAAGTATTTGGAAGAGGAGAGGCTTAGGTACAGTGCAGGAGGTTCTTCTACCTTGTCTTGTGTGCCTGCATCGTGATCCGTGCCTTCTTCTAGAACATGACTGGTGAATAGAATAGAACAGAACAGAATAGAATAGAATAGAATAAGGCATTCATCTTTCAGCACATGATTTCCCTCATATCTTTTCTGATTTCAGACATAATTCTTTGGCAGGCCTAAGATCAGAAAATCATGACAAAATGCTCAGATGCTTCAACTACATGTGTAGTGGTAGGTGTTCAGACGAGCACTTTCAACAAGAAAAATCAACAGTAAATCACTACCAGCCAGACAAATTGTTTTAAATAAAAAAATACAATAAATTCAGATCTAAATAGATGTTATCCAAATCCAAAATGTTTTAATTATTTTTCATGTATTTTTTACTTTAGAAGACAACTGTAGTTAATTCTATATTTTTTCCCTAGTGAGAAATTGAAATACTTTGCTATAGTGAAATTATTCATTTTCTCCAGATGTTTTTTCCACCTTTTTCTTGGTCAAATTTTTAGTAAGACTGAACTGAATCCAATAATTGTTACTGTGGAGCCAGAGTAAGATTGAATTTAAAAATGCCAGTTTTGACTGATGAAACATGTACATGCATCAGACTAACTTTCAACTTCGGTAGAACTCTTGCTGCAATAAGGACCTATTGAATTGCAGAATGGGCATCAGAACCTGATTTTAAATCTATTTCAGTGTCTTGTTCTTTGCACAAGTGAAAGATAAAACCCCACATTTGGGTTGGTTGCTGGTAATTTAATTTGATAAATTAATATTCAACAATGAGCAGTTGAATAGTCTTTTTTTTCAAACAGTCTTCCTAGGTTTTTTTTCCCTTTCTGTAAAGGATTTTGTTTTCTGAGTGTTATGGTAGCCACCTACAGCATGGCCATAATGTTTCTTATATAGCTGCAGTATCCTTAAATGCACTGTAGGACTGGATAACAGTATGGGTTCAGTAGTGTAACAAATTGTTTCCTGGAATATCTTTTTTTTTCTCAAGCATTTTGGTAGCACTCTTTGTGCCTGTTTCAGGCTTGCAGCTAATTGGGACCCTCGGGAAAGAATGCAGGTAAATCTGGGGCTCTTCCAAGTAAGCTTTAAAGGAATCAGATCAGCAGGTCTTGAATCCTTGGAAACAGCTTGCTGCAGAGCTAGTAAAGAAAAAATACTGAATTTCTGTCTTCATGAAAGTATGAAGCAGATTCAGGTAGCGTGTTCACCTGGCATCTTTCTTTCATAGGTTTTTCTCCCTTACTAGTGTAAGGTGTCCACATGCCACCTTTATCACACCTTTTGGGCTTTCTAGTGGAATTTCCATGTTAAAAATTTCCTTAAGAAACCTCCTGTCAGCTTTCTTTGCAACATTGACTTTTGATGTGTTAGTACAAAAGGCAAAATTCCCCAGGAACCCAGCAATTTCCTTGCACCATAAGTCTCTGTGGAAAAGCTCAGAAAGCAGGACATGCTGAAGGAAAACAGTGTAATAAACTGTTTTATGCTATTTCCTGAAGGTCTAAATTGCAATTCCTAACTTTCTGTGATCCAACTGTAAATTTATTAATAAACAAATTAAGCTTCACCTGCAAAAAGCTTTATTAATCAGTAGAGGCTGAGGTACTTCACATGTTTTTTATGTTGATCCTTTTGTTGAGTTTAAAGATTCCCTTTGAAGGGGAAGCTTCAAGAAACAAGGTGATAACACATTTTATGTTGTGTCAATGTGATGAAGACACGGTTTCTTCAAAGTCCAAGGGCTGTCCAGGAACATTTTTCACTCCCTTTTATGCAGCTGCTTAGCAGATATAAATTGATGCTCTTCAACTAGATTCCTAAAGGGCTCAGATTTACTATATATTTGGATTTGATTTATGAACTCACATGGAGGTGGAAGTGGTCCCCAGTGGTCTCTCTGCAAACATTTTTACATGTCTGTTCCTAGTGTTCAGAGGGAAGGAGACTCTCGCTGCGCTAGCTCCAAAGACTGAAAAGTCTCCAAAGTATGCCTGATTTTAACACACCTGACTGTCCTACTGGAATCAGAAACACAGAGTCACCTAGGTCCAAATTCCAATTTTGGCATATGGCCATGAGATGAGCACAGTGGAAGGACAGATATATACATGGTAGGCACAGGATGTCTTACATAGATGCAACTGAAATCCTCTGTCTGGACTATTGCCATTTGGGTCAATGTTGCAAGATGACACCTTAATTTCCTTGGGATCAGAGACTGATATCTTCTACTTAGGATTGGTAGCTACAGAGTTGTTGTGGATTGTGGGGTTTTTTTTGTTTGGTTGGTTTGGGTTTTTTGGTAAGTTTTCCTTTTTTGACATGTTTGGAAGAAGATTCCATAACACAAATGGCTGTCTAGGAAATTAGGGATCTGAGATCAAGTTTATCTTCAGTCTAAGAAGGTTTATGTTTGTCTCGCATCCCCCAAAAGAGTGGTCTGATCACTTAATTACAAGCTAGACTGAGTGGAAATACACTGTTCTTCCTTGGTGATTCCTCCATCCTACCAGTGCTGAGCCACTGTGTGAGGAATGGAGGATTCATGGAACCAGGAGGGAGGATAACACAGGAGGGCTTGGATCTTATTTTTTGTAGCACTCAACTAGATGAGAGTAAAATCTTTTCCCATTGGTCTTTGTATAAATTTAAACATCATCACCACCTTCGTCACGTTGCAAGACATCTCAGAAAAGTATGGCCGTTGGTCAGAACATGTACTAGGCATGGCACCTCTGAATAAAGCACTGTAGATGGGTATTTGGAGCGTAAGTAGTTGCTCTTGCATTTCTGCTAATGCCCGAAAGTCAGACATACAGTTACTTAGGCATGCCTCTGCTCAGATTCCCTGAACCTTTCATGCCAGCAAAGTTAGTAAATAAGGTCTTTCCTAATTAGTGTTTTTTGGCTACATTCTCCTTAATCTTGTTCTAGGCTCTTAATTTCTATTTTTTTAAGATATTATTTTTGCCCTTTATAAATTATGGTTTTGGTACGTTCTGCGCTGTATTTACAAAATTCTGCTAATATTTTGCAAACACAAACCCAGTCCGTTTGTTCTTCCAAGTTGACGGACATGATCTTTGTCAAACGAAATCACCGTCAGTAGAAGATGTAGAGTACCAACTCCCAAGGGAGGGGAATGAATCCACAGGTATGTTTCAACAGTTTGCATTGGATTGTGACTGCCAGATAAGTTTACTTTTGTTTAATATTAATTTTCAAAATAGTTAAAAACCATCAATATTGATTTGGAAGTGGTCTCACAAATAGCAATAATTTAGAAGCCACTGTTCTGGGTGAGGACAGAATATAACACGTTCAGACAAAGTGTGGTGATGTCTAGTTTAGCTATGAGAAAATACAATTTTTGTATAACAGTTCTTTTTATGGACTGAGCCTTCCATAAAAAAAGCAGTTTGAATTCCTAGTGGAGTTTTGGATGTTTTGGTTGGTTTGTTTGCCTTTTTTTGTTTGTTTGGTTGGTTGGTTTCTTTTGTTTTGTTTTTTCTTTTTTTTTTCTTTTCAAGCCAGCATCAAATTCATTCCTTACAAGCTGAAAGAAATGCATTGTGTGAGTTTTTAACACCTTGCCTATGTTTAGTTAACAGTGACAACATTAACCTTTTTCAAGTTTTTCATTTTTTAATAACAAGAGAAGTTCTGCCAGTCTTAAGGTTCAGTACACCCTGAGACAAAGATTGCTTTTTTTTATAGAATTGTTTGGGGATTTAATGTATTTTCAATTCACTGTTTCATATTAAAACTTCAATCACCCACCACCTGATTGTAATTAAAACTGCCCCTAGGCAATAAATTTTGTTCTATGCAAATATGACAGGTATAATTATGGAAAATCTAATTGTCCATATATTGCTGCTTTTCGTGTGGTATTAAAATAAATGATGAAATAATTAGATTTTTTTCTCTTTAAATACTAAAACAAAGCAGAACAACAGAATTTGTACTTTTCCTTGAACCTGGGTCCATAATGTACTCTCCTGAGTCCGTGAATTCTGAAATTCTCTCCAGACCAGAGATAGGAAGTTGTTGATTTGTGCCCTATTGAATTAGTGCAGGGGAAAATGTTTCTGTGCAGTGGTGGACTTACTAGGGCAGGCAGCATGAAGAAGAGTGAAGGGAGCTGGGTTCCTGTCCTGGAGTAATGTGGTCAGTACAGTGTTCAGAGGATCATATGAGGATGGGACAACGGTGTTCCCCTCTAGATTCCTCCATTAACATCTTCACTACATCCAGCTCTGACATTGCTAAGGAAAAGTATGTATTTCTTTACATGTAGTTAACAAACCTGAAATTCATCAGTGGTTATGTTTCAAGAGTATTTCCTCAAATATTTCTGTGGTGTTACCAGTTACAGATCTCAGCAGGTTGCACCTTCATTATGAAGGGGATTTTTCCCCTCACCAAGGAGCTAGCAGGGAATACTTGCCAAAACCAAAAAGATCACGAAGATGCTTTAGGTCTTGCCCTCTTGTGCAGAAAAACCTTACATAACCCTTCAGCTTCAATTTTTCCTTGCATGCTGGTTATGGCCAGGTTTCTTCTCCTTTGCTCTTTATGCTGCTCCAAATTGGTTTGTGTTACAGCAGCAGTCACTCACTAATGCTCAGTCCAGTGTAAAGTACTAAACAGACAGCCTCTGCTGCTAAATTCAGTGGTTATTCCCCAAGTACCTTGTCTGAGTCAGAGCACCGTGGAGCAATAATTTTGTTTTTGCTGGATGTGTCTGGGCGGATGGTGCAGGAGTGGGCGGCTGTAACGCTCTTGTTGCTGAGCAGGCAGCGAGCAATCCCCCTTGACATTTGCTCTGGCTTTTTTTTTTTTCTTTTTAAGGGTTTACATGTATTCTGGAGTTGTCAGGATGTATTTATGTTTAACCAGGTCTTTAAAAAAATTAATGTGAATGAACAGAAAATGCTAGAGGAGCATGTTTACCTGTTCCCAAGGTGATAAAAGCGATTGAGTTGGAATTCTAGGGGTGAATATTTTCAGGTAGATTTCAACCAGAATCAGCCTTTAGCAACATAGAAGATACTGACATGTAAACCATGCAGTCCCACCAGGCACTTCCTCAGCATTTCCAAACTGTGTTCTCTTCCACAGTATTAATGACATGCCAGACCTCTCATCAGGTCAGCAGAGGAGTCCTTCCCTCCTGGCCCCCCAACTATCCTCTTTTACTCTTTTTTTCCCTCAAAGCCTGTATATATTGTAATGGCTATATGCCAGGAGAAGTAATAACTGAAGAGCATCTTAAGGACATTCCTTCCATGAGTAATGGAGGGGAATGGAATTCAAAGGACAGTCCATGGTATTTTGCAGTTCTAGGAAGAATATTTCATTTCATGACACATTTCATGGGCTTCAACTCCTTGTAAAAAGATGGTAACATATCTAAATGTGATTCTGTCTTCTTAGGCATCCTAAAAGTCTGAAAATATTACATATAAATGTGTGCATGTAATGAAAATATGCTGTAGTAACTTCAAATTTAAGGCTATAATCTGAAAAAGTTTTCATTAAGAAAATATTTCTGTTTTTTCTCCACAAGTAGAAATCAGATGGTGTAATTTTACCCTCAGTTATCATTTTCTATGCCTTCTGATTTTTCTGTGTATTTTCTCTGTAGCCTGTGTATTACAACCTCAACTCTTAATTTTCAATATGCATCTTATTTTTAGGTTATCATTTTCTAAAACCAATGCTTGCTACAGCCAGTCTTTGCATTTACTAAGAATATGCTAAAGAGGTGACTACAGAGGATGAAAACAAGGAAAAATTAGTGTTACCAACTGTGACGTAGCATGACTGTAATCATGTGCCATTGTAGCTGGGAGAGTGGAGCATAAGTACTGTTATAAGGTGCTTTAACTTCTTGATTTCATGGTTTTAACCTTTTAATGAAGTATGTTATGCTTTTAAATGTTCTAATATTTCATAAAGGGGCTTTCTGTATATGCCATAGATTCACATAAGATACATGTTTGCATAGATAGTCATTGCTGTATTGTAGGCAATACTCATGGCTGCAGGCTATGTTCCTGATTTTGTGCAGAATTAAGCATGGTTTTAGTATTAAGCAAGTAATAGTATTACTGACACTTTTTTCCTTGAATCAAAGTCTATAGTATGACTTGGAATTAAAAAAATGCAAGAATATTGTAATAGTGAATATAATAATAAACATCATGGAAGCATTGAATAGAATTCTATTCATGTGTTGCAAAGAAATGATACGTCGTCTGGTCTACCCTAGACTTAGAACTTCCACTACTTTCTCACTGAAATATTATGTTAAATGGGCCCATATTTCTAACCATGTATGTCTGCCTGCAATTTGAGTATTTCCTGCTTAGGAGTACTTTGTGCATATTCACCTTGTTTAGCTACAGTCATGAAATTTAGGTTAAGCTACTGCAAAGACTCTTCATGTAGGAGACCACATTGGTCTTAGGATTAAGGATTTGGTATTTTCCAACTCAGTGATCTTGAAAGCAGGTGGGGATGTTTTGTATATAAATATTAGTGCTATTCAAAATTGCCTTTTCTATTATTACAAAATTCCACTCTCAGGATAAGGGAGGCATGAGGGTATGACACATGTCCTTGCTTCATCCGGACCTAAACTGAACTAGTGGTTCAGAATATCTCTCACACACACACACACACACACACACACACACACACACAAATATATATAACATATTCTTTACAACAGGTTTGAGCTTTGGAGGCTTGCATCAGTTGCTATGAAAGGCTCATCAACTTTGTGCTTCTCTACTCTTAGCCTCACCACAACACAATACTGTGCTTTTTTTTTTTTTCCCCCTCAGTACTTAGTTTTACTCTGGGTTGTCTCATGATTATTAGTAAAATTCTTGGTTATGCTGTTTAAACGAAATACTTCTGTTAAGACCTCTTCATTGTGGTCTCAGCTGCAACTACAGCTGCGTCATCTATTGGCCATGGATTAGAAGTTGTAGGAAGGACATGAAGTGGCAGAGACGTGGGAATGAGATGTGCTTTTGCAGGATGCTTCACTACATGCTCCGATTTATTATTTAGCTGTGAGCTATGTTCAGTGCAGCAGGGGAGCTTTTCTTCCTGCAGTTCCATTGAGATCTCTGTGTGTCAAGTTACCCTTGTGCAGTGACTAGGGCATTGTTCCTACTCACATGCTACTACTGCGTGCTTTCAACAGAATGTATTTTCACAGTTGTCTCAATGCCTAGAAAAGACTGCTTTACACTTGTTTCTATAGTCTCTGATACTCAGCGTGTTCACACAAACATTATACTGATAATTTCTTCTTTACTGACAACCATTTATCAGCTTGGAAACTACAGAATTCCATTCTGTTATATAGAATTAAATTAATGATAGTAAATAGTTGCATAATTAGAAGCTCTCTTACCACGTCAGAGTAAACTCCCATCTTTTCAAATTTCATCTAATCTCAGGAAAGGTTTCTCATGTCTTTTTGATGTGTTTGAGAAAGGATCAGGCAAGTGAGTGGGAAAGGTGATAAATGTTGATGGAACCAAGTTTTCATTTGTTTCCTGCAAGCAGAGTGTCTGGATGGTGAGATGTTTACATCAACATGTACTAACAGGATTTCTGCATCTGCGAAAGTCTCCTATGTTATGAATTAAAAACTTTAATAGTAATCTAGCTAACTTTGTAAGTCACTTAATGCAAGGGCAAATACTGCTGTCTAAAAAGGATAGACATAGAAATACAAAGTTTAAAAAGTATTGAAGTTAAACTTTTTGTTTTGATCTGCAGTGAGAACCGTTGCAATATCTATTCTTTATAATAATGGAATACAAGTCTAGGCTCTGATATTTTTCCAAGCAATTTTTTTATCTGCCACGATAAAAATGGAGCACTACAGTAAAAGCCACCGAGAAACATCTGTGATCAGCAAATAAATTCCATAGGCAAGGGCTTGGCAATTGCTTAGAAACTGTCTGTAGCTGCTTTCTCAGCCCCACGAGCAGTTTTGTGAGGAAGTATTTCACAGCAGCCCACAGCATATTAAAGGTAGGGGACTCAGATAACCCAACAAAGATAGGAAGATTACAGATACTTTTCAATTTTTCACAGGTTTTCAAAATGAAGACTGATATGCCAACTGTGTCGGTACTTGTGCTCCCCCTGAACCATTGCTATGTCATGGAGTCCAAGTGAACTGCGTGTCTCATATATATTGCCTCTGCAAGATATTTTAGAGCTGCATACAAGAAAGTATAAATCCCTGACACAAGACATGTCAGTAACAGGTTCATTTTTATAGCATTCCCCTGAAGCTATCCTTGAGGTCACTTTGTTTATACTATCTATTAAATGCTGAATACAAAATGAAAAAATATGGTGTATGATTCCTTTTGCTTAAATTGAGCTTTATAAAAGAAAGTAGTCTAGTCTAAGCTAGGAATGTAGGCTTCCTCTGTGCCTGCTGGAAAATAGGCATTGCCAGAGTGGATTCATTTCACTCTCCCTTCAGTGCTATTGCCTCTTCTGCAGCAGAGAAAAACATATGAACCTTTTAAATTTCTTTACAATTTAGCTTCTTCTTGCTCACATACCTTATGGATTTTTTTTTTTTTAATGCCAGCAGTGACCTGCAACCTTTTTGCACCA
>WAAD01010461.1:9731-57950 GCA_013389945.1 Fregata magnificens | reverse complement strand
AATCTCAGGAAAGGTTTCTCATGTCTTTTTGATGTGTTTGAGAAAGGATCAGGCAAGTGAGTGGGAAAGGTGATAAATGTTGATGGAACCAAGTTTTCATTTGTTTCCTGCAAGCAGAGTGTCTGGATGGTGAGATGTTTACATCAACATGTACTAACAGGATTTCTGCATCTGCGAAAGTCTCCTATGTTATGAATTAAAAACTTTAATAGTAATCTAGCTAACTTTGTAAGTCACTTAATGCAAGGGCAAATACTGCTGTCTAAAAAGGATAGACATAGAAATACAAAGTTTAAAAAGTATTGAAGTTAAACTTTTTGTTTTGATCTGCAGTGAGAACCGTTGCAATATCTATTCTTTATAATAATGGAATACAAGTCTAGGCTCTGATATTTTTCCAAGCAATTTTTTTATCTGCCACGATAAAAATGGAGCACTACAGTAAAAGCCACCGAGAAACATCTGTGATCAGCAAATAAATTCCATAGGCAAGGGCTTGGCAATTGCTTAGAAACTGTCTGTAGCTGCTTTCTCAGCCCCACGAGCAGTTTTGTGAGGAAGTATTTCACAGCAGCCCACAGCATATTAAAGGTAGGGGACTCAGATAACCCAACAAAGATAGGAAGATTACAGATACTTTTCAATTTTTCACAGGTTTTCAAAATGAAGACTGATATGCCAACTGTGTCGGTACTTGTGCTCCCCCTGAACCATTGCTATGTCATGGAGTCCAAGTGAACTGCGTGTCTCATATATATTGCCTCTGCAAGATATTTTAGAGCTGCATACAAGAAAGTATAAATCCCTGACACAAGACATGTCAGTAACAGGTTCATTTTTATAGCATTCCCCTGAAGCTATCCTTGAGGTCACTTTGTTTATACTATCTATTAAATGCTGAATACAAAATGAAAAAATATGGTGTATGATTCCTTTTGCTTAAATTGAGCTTTATAAAAGAAAGTAGTCTAGTCTAAGCTAGGAATGTAGGCTTCCTCTGTGCCTGCTGGAAAATAGGCATTGCCAGAGTGGATTCATTTCACTCTCCCTTCAGTGCTATTGCCTCTTCTGCAGCAGAGAAAAACATATGAACCTTTTAAATTTCTTTACAATTTAGCTTCTTCTTGCTCACATACCTTATNCACATACCTTATGGATTTTTTTTTTTTTTAATGCCAGCAGTGACCTGCAACCTTTTTGCACCACATGCAAACCCTTATTCTCTTTGAAAAGCTCAAGCTCCGATATGTTCAAGTATAAATATTAATTCTTTCATGTATTTGACAGATTTTCCAAATTGACAAACATTTAAAAATGGAACAGATAGAAATAGCAGGCTTCTGTCCGACCTGCAAAACACAGTATTAGTTTTCATTAGTATCTTGATAGGTAGTGGGCATCATTTATATCTGTGTAACCTCCCTAGGCTCAATAGGTTTTCCAGAATTATATTTTCCCCTATCAATTGAGAATCAAAGCTGTAAAATCCTGTCCGTCGGATATCAATTTTGTCACTGACAGAACCAATGGAAGCATTCCCTCAGATCCTTCCTTGTTGACTAATAAAGATGGTGCCAATTACAATGGATCAGGTTTTCATCTGGTGTTGGCTCAACTTGAATATGCTACTTCTGTGTAGGTCTGTCTGAAGGCACTTTTAGGATGAGATCTTTGGACTTCCTGGGAGGTTTTTTGTATTTACTTATATGAAACCAACCATTTGAGGTGAATTTAGGAGACTGAAAAAGGTAGTTCAAATCTTGTCATCTTCCCTGTAAGCTGCCAAAGTGTTGAAGAATGATGAGGAATGGGGAGGCTGATTTCATAGAATAGGGTTTTATTCTGAAGTCCCTTACACATCATTTCCAGGGAATCTGTAAGCAGGTTCACTTGCAGAGGCTGAAAAGAAGGGCCAAAAGCCGTTTACCAAGATGGAACAGTTAGATATGCAAGAAGTTACAGAATGGGATTTTTAAAGCACGGAAGAAAATTAGACCCCTAATGTCCTCATTTTCAGTTGGAAGATGGAATCCAAGATCTTTTTATGCTTGTGTATATATCACCAGATGTTTATCTTCAGACTCACAAATCTTGAAAATCTGACCCAAGCTGCCTCCCAGTAAGCAGTTCTGGTCCCAAAGCATGAAGATTTTATGCCCATATCAGAAGTATTAAAAATCTGCAGCAATTTGCAATTGCATGTTAATTAAGTACATGGATGTATCATAAACCACTGGTACTACCTGTGCCATGTGTTATTATTTGAGAGTCAGGGTTAGCTCCTGCTGAGAATTTTGATTTTCAGTCCCTCTCTGACATTGACTTGTTTCACCATGTGGGCAGTGCAGGGAAACATATTGAACAGATGTTTTGGTCTGAAAAGGCAACAGGCAACCAGACAACAAAAATGTGCACACAAACACAAGGAAGGAACTTTCAGCAGGGATTCAGCAGTTTGAATTGGAAGGGATGAAAACATCCAGGGGGCAACCACAAGACAACTACAGCTTATTTAAAAAAAAAAAAAAAAAAACAAGTAAATTCTGTCTGGATCTGCCTGCATGATAGGAACTTAGCTAATAGCAAATCAAGCTCTTTAAATGTTCCATGGGCCATCTAGCTATGGCAGAGATGAAGGAAATCGGAGAAGGCTGCACCGCCATACACTAATTGATTTGCACGTCAGACCCTGGGGAGCTGCTCTTGAGGCCATGTCCTGGAAGCCAAAAAAAGGGTATCCATGCTAATTGTGAGTGTCCTCAGTTGAAGGTGGTATTTTAGTGAAAAAGAGAAAAAACAGTGTGTAAAGGACAGGCTTAATAAGTAGCAAATGAGTTATAAATTAGCTGACATTTTGATGTTTTTGTCCTTCTCCCTGTTAGCCAGGCTGTGATTGCTTTCTCCCTGTGCTTCCCTGCGAGCTGGACGTGCTGTGCTGTGACACCTGTAGATTGGTCAGACTGCCCCAAATTAGCCTAAGGGACATCATGTCATCCTTCTTGTTTGGAGGGAGGGGGGGTAGGAGTGCTCTCCGTGTTCAGAATCAGAGCAAAGCAAGTATTTCTAGCTGGTTTTTTTCCCCTGTTGTTTTTCTCTCTGTTTTTCTTTCTTTTTCTCCTCTGGTTTTTTTTTTTTTTTTTTCCTGGGTGTTTTTTTCTCCTCTGGTGGCTCTGATAACACACAAATGGATATTCTTCAGCCTGAGGACTGTATTTCTGTCTTACGCCATTTATATTTTTCCGATTGCTCAAAATGACTTTACAGAGTGGATATGGGGGAAAAATGAAGTTAATATTGCCATTTGGATGTTTCTCTTTATTTTAGGGAATAGGGAGGAGAAATGTCATGTTCCCCTAAATGTGGACATAGGTTATTTTCTTTTGGTGTCTAGTATGAGCTTATAAAATGATGTATTGTGGAGGAGGAACAATACTTTTCACTCCTGTGAAAATGACATCAAATTATTTCTGTGGTTTCTGAAAGCTCTTAATACTACAAGCTGCTAATTGGTTAAAAGAAAATCAAAGTTGTCATCACTGCAGCAATTCGTGTTTACTTTTCACAATCTTATATAAAAGTGAAAACCTTGAGTGTTGCTTAATTGAAGCAAAGATCTTGGTTCTGGGAAAAAACAGGCCTTTACAAAAACACCAGAGACCTTCAGGTAATTTGTTTACCTTCTGTTCCTGGGAGTCAAGGAGAAGCATTATCATTAGAAGGATGAAATGCATTCAGATAATTAAAACAACAGTAAGATGCTAATTAAAGAAATTACAGAAAAATATCATGCTGTGTCCTTTTTTTTCTATAGAGGAATTTAACCTGTAGTATTTTTTACAGAAGTGAAAGTCACACAGGAGATTTATTTTGTTAACATCGGAGCTTAGTAAATAAAGAATCCCGCGGCAGAATGACAGAACACCTGATCCTTACACAACAGTGGTTTTATATATCAATGTCAATTTAAATATAATTAAAATTTGTCTCGGGGGTCTGCAAACTGCCATAAAGGGAGAGAAGATACACAAAAGAGAAGCCAGAAACATGGACTGAAAACAAAGAAGAAACTACACAAAGAGATAAACAGCAGAAGGTGGATTCAGGTAGAGGCAACAGTTAATTGGTGTGCAAGGAGAGCAAGATGAGACTTGAAATAGGCAGGATCAATCCAAGCAGGTGAAAGAAAAAGAAGAAAACACAGTAGAAATTGATTATTTTGTCTATGTTCTGTCTTTTATAATTGATCAGTAAATGATTCTTTATTAACTTTTCATTACAGGTATAAAGATTTTGTGATTAGGTTTGGGATATTGAGCTTGGAAAGAAAGCAGACTCAGGGCTGTGTCCATAAATCTTAGCGAGATGGGCTTGAGATGGGTGAGAACAGACTACAAAGTAATTTCTGTCATGGCGTGGGAGAGACAACTTAGTGATGGTTTACTTGCAAATTAGCAACCAAGGGATTTCGGAAGACTGCAGAACAGAAAGTGTGAGCAGCAACAGTGAAAAGTTGAAAATCTGGTATCGACAAACTGGCACCCTAATAACCTGTGCTTTGCACATCAGAAAGACCGGGGGCACATAACATGCTGATTGACTTGACTGATGTAGTCTTCACGGTGGAGGACGGAAAGATCAGGAAATTACATGTTTTCTGTTGGCATAGAGTAGATATTCTCTGTATTGGCATTTCTCAGCTAGAAATTGAGGAAGAAACTCAGTTTTATACCCTGTAGGTTATGGATTTTTTTATTCAGTTCACCATAATTTGATAAGGCTAAACACTAAATCTAACTGAATATATAACGAATACAGACCAAAACCTAAATCTGTCATGAAAAGAGACAAAATAAGTGGCATGGCAGTACTTAATTCATAGAACAGTACATCTCATTAACTTTAACAGTGAGTGAGCCTTTAGTACATTAATTAGTTTTTGACCCCTTTAACAACAGGCATCAGATGCCCAGCAAGCTCTTTCTTTCAGTAAACATATTTTGAAGAGGAAGCATATTTTGAAGAGGTAAGAACTGGTAAGGATTGCAAGCCTGATTTGCCATCTATTAGGCAGGACCTTGATAAACTCCTCTCTGCTACAGCTTATACGAAGGCTGTGGTTACAGATACTAAAATATTGCTTTAAATCCTGTCTTGGCTTATCTGGATTTTGTGACTTACTAAAAGCTAGTAACTCATTCAAAGCTGAGATAGTCACTACTAGAAAAAGCAATAAAATTTTAAACAATATAGCCTCTTATTGATTTCTGAAGCGAGGACTGATGCTATAAAGCTTCAGTTCCTACAGATAAATGTTACTGTGATTTGATATTTCATAACAGTGGGCATATTGGTCCCTCAAGGGAGACCGTATTGTAGGGAAACATAATTACTCTGGCTTGTTTCTTGCATTCACTTTTTTTTCTGAATTCAGGGAAACAAAAGGTCTTGCTTGGTTCAGAACTGACGTTAAAAATCTGTCAGAAAATTAAAAATATAGAAACACAGAAATATGTTAACAATATTATGGAGACAGAAACCACCAAAAGTAGTCAGTGAAAACTCCAGGGAGGCTTATGTCCAATTTACCTTTAGTATTTACAAAACTGGTTTCAGAAATTTTCGTTTTCTGGAATTTTGTGAAAGAAGACATTACTTCATATGTCAGGCTGAACGACTTGTGCTCACAAATCAGTGGAACTTCCATAACTAGATATAATTTGTTTCACTGAACAGTAAGGATATTTAGAGAATATGAACATGAATGTGTTCTGTATATCCTATTTTAATGCCCATTCAATGACCACATAGTAGAATTTGTGCTTCAGTCTTTTCCTTATGATTAGCTGAATAACCCTTCTTGCTGGGGTTCAGAATTTAGAGCATACATGCCAATGCAGAGCCTCATTTCCTAGGGAGATTAGGACTGTTTGATTAGAATTCCTTGCAAAGAAACTCCGGTTTCTGTGATACAGATGTCTGCATGTGAGCTAGTTGTCTGTGCAAACTTCACAAGCAGCAGAGAGAAATAGCCTTTTCTAGAGCATGATTCATTTGGTCCAATTTAGATACCTGCCTGTAGATGAGATAAAGTCTGGACTGCCTCAGGTGTAGACCTCTGGTCAGATGAATCTCACTTCCCTGTTTGTCTTCTTCTCCCTTTATCCACTCTCTCCTCTATTCACAGACTGTAAATCAGAAACAGGGGAAAAGTATTGATGGGGCACTACTACAGCCCAAAAGTCTAAGAACTAACTCTAGTTTCTGCTGCTTTTCTGTGTCTACACACAGGGGAGGTTATAGGAACAGTTCAGATGAGCCAGCAAGTAAGTCTAAGTGTCTTTCCATACTAGGACCCCTCATGAGGTTTTATGGCAACACAGATGATTATCAGGCCCAGAAAGTCATGTTTGATTTGTTTAGGACTATGGAAACTTGCCTTGCTTGTTGGGTAGAGGTTTTTAACGCAGTTGGTACTGGTTATTATTACGCCTACTTTACCAAGGGTGAAATATGACATATGATGCCACAGGTGTTGGAGTCAGGGTCTTGACAAAGTAACACTGATGAAAATTTTGGCTGATTTGTTTAAGCAGTGATACGTTAAGCAAGTGTTCATGTATCTTCTAAACCTGCTGTATTGCTTTGGTCCTCGTTTGCAGTCTGATTAGATGCCACCTGAGGAAATGCCAGTGTGTAAAATATTATGTCCCTGCTGAAGCACTAGTTTTAGTGCAAACCCCATTTTATCATAGAATCATAGAATAGATTGGGCTGGAAGGGACCTTTAAAGGCCATTTACTCCAACCCCCCCTGCAATGAGCAGGGACATCTTCAACTCGATCAGGTTGCTCAGAGCCCCGTCCAACCTGACCTTGAATGTTTCCAGGGATGGGGCATCTACCACCTCTCTTGGCAACCTGTTCCAGTGTTTCATCACCCTCACAGTAAAAAATTTCTTCCTCATACCTAGTCTAAATCTACCCTCTTTTAGTTTAAAACCATTGCCCCTTGTCTCATCACAACAGGCCCTGCTAAAAAGTCTTTCTTTATCATTCTTATAAGCCCCCTTTAAGTACTGAAAGGTGCAATAAGGTCTCCCCAGAGTCTTCTCTTCTCCAGGCTGAACAATCCCAACTCTCTCAGCCTTTCTTCATAGGAGTGGTGTTCCACTCCTCTGATCATTTTTGTAGCCTGTGGACCCGCTCCAACAGGTCCATGTCTTTCCTCTGCTGAGGGCTCCAGAACTGGATGCAGTACTGCAGGTGGGGTCTCACCAGAGCAGAGGGGAAGAACGACCTCCCTTAACCTGCTGGCCACGCTTCTTGTGATACAGTCCAGGATGCAGCTGGCTTTCTGGGCTGCGAGTGCACATTGCCAGCTCATGTCCAGCTTTTAATCCACCAGTACCCCCAAGTCCTTCTCTGCAGGGCTGCTCTCAGTCCCTTCATCCCCCAGCCTGTATTGATACCAGGGATTGCCCTGACCCATGTGCAGGACCCTGCACTTGGCCTTGTTGAACCTCATGAGGTTCACACGGGCCCACTTCTCGAGCTTGCCCAGGTCCCTCTGGATGGTATCCCATCCCTCAGGCATGTGAACCACACCTCTCAGCTTGGTGTCATCTGCGAACTTGCTGAGGGTGCACTTGATCCTGCTGTCTATGTCATTGATGAAGATATTAAACAGTACTGGTCCCAATACAGACCCCTGAGGGACACCACTTGTCACTGATCTCCATCTGGACATTGGGCTGTTGAGCACTACCCTCTGGATGTGACCATCCAACCAATTCCTCATCCACTGAACAGTCCATCCATCAAATCCTTATCTCCCCAATTTAGAGAGAAGGATGTTGTGGAGGACGGTGTCAAAGGCCTTACAGAAGTCCAGATAGATGACATAGATATAACATAGTTACAACATAGTTGAACAAAGCAGTAAAGAAGGAGACTGCTGGATGAACTTTTGTTGTTTGTTTGTTTATTTGTTTCCAAATAAACTATAAAAATAAAGCCTTTTCTTATAGTCATTAGAGATCCCAGAGCACATTTTATAAGACCAGGACGCTTCAGTAAGTCGAGGTAGTCAACTAAGACAAATTCCACTTTAGGAAATTGGACTGTGCTTACTATTCAAATCATTCCTGTAGTTCTGAATGAAAAATTATATCTTTTACCTTCTCTTATTCTACCCTAAGCAATGGCATCATAGTGTATCATGATATGGCTGTAGGGTTCAAAACATTTTCTGCTGCAGGAAGTAGCTATATTTCAGTAGTCTGTAAAACATTTATTTTTGTTTTCAAAGGGAAGGACCTGTAAACATGATGTGATTTATTCCCCATCATAAGACAGAGAATGTACTGTTGTATGCTCCTGGAATTAGTATTGCAACTGTCTATTAATAAAGATGATCCTGATAAATATTAATCACCCTCTATAGACTTCACCTCTCATCTACAGTTCCCACTGCTGATCGTAAGAGCAGTCCAGTGGGTCCAGAGCAGTAAAGGTTCTAACAGCATTATGAGAAAATAATCAGACTTGCCTTGGACGTTTAGCTGTATATTAAAGGAGTGAATAGAGTAGAACTGATTAAATAAGTGAAATACTTGCACAGAGCCTGAGTCGCAGAAGGGCATTAAACTGCAGTACTGTGCAAACGTCATTAAATGCTGTGTCTTTATGTGAATCAACGCTGATGAGTTATTCCCCTAGCTGTCTGTGATTTGTCACTTTGTGCCATTGAGAGTCTTTGGCCTTTCATCAGTTAAACAGCCTAAAGTGTCGCCTCTGGAAGATAATTACAGGTTCTCAACGAAAATGGCAGAGTTAAACCCTGCTAGATGGTACTTGTCTCACTAGAGAGAGCACGAAAAACACACAGGCCATGGGTTCTCTGCAGAAGGGCCCCTTCCTGGGATAATGATACAGCTCCATGTAGGAATGATGGTTCTGGATAGGATCCTGATGGGGGAAATATGGTTTTGCCTTATGTGACCGGCTGTGCTAGGCTTTCCAGAAGAGCAGCAGAGCTGAGTAGGAGATGTTGAACAATAGGCAGCCTGTGCCGACCCCTCCTTTTGGGAGGGATCTTTGCATTCCAAATAACTCTGATGAAAAGGGGATTTGTTGACTTGGAGACATTCTGGGAAGTATCCAAAAGTATTACATTCTCCACTACTCTTTCAGAAAGCTGCTCTAAGAGATACAAGTCTCTTGCTGGAGGTCCTTTGTAAATTTTCATGTTTAATTAACGTAGTAAGGTTTACATTGCTGCTTAATTGGCATTGCCATTGAGAGATGTCTGCTTGGTGGCTGGAACAGCATGTAGTGCTTGTGTCTGAGTATATGCCTTTGTTAAAGCCTCATTTGTTACTGTTCGCATGATCACACTCTACCAGGATACGGTTACTGAGCCAAATCTTCAGCTGATGAATATCAGGATAAGTTCAAATGAAATTAATGGATCTTTCCTGACTTGACCCATAAATTGCAGGGAATATTAGAGTTCATGTACAGAAGACTTACTACTTTCAAAGTTGCATGAAGGTCTTTCTGTATTTATTATTATCTCATTAGGAATTGGATCCTCAAATCAAAAAAGCTGCAGAGATTCCATTTTTTAATTTAGAGGGAACTTCATTTTATGTTTTCAGTATTTCTTACAATTTATGAGTGGAGGATGCAGGGTAGTGTTGAAAACCTGTTGTTGCCACAAATGCAGAAAGTTAGAGAAACTGTCAAGCTGCAAGTGCATGGCTTTCATTCTGCAAAATTCTCTTTAGCATTGAGTATTTGTCTACTGATTAATATATATCAATCATTTACCAGCTCTGTTTGCTTTCAGAAAGCATACATGAATATAATATGAAAGAGGAATGAATCAGTACAGAAATTGCAAGTACACAAATAGAGAATATGAGAGCCAACGATTAGCATTTTTTCAAAGATTCTGTTAAAATGCAGGAGGGACAAGGGGAAAAAAAAAGCTGAGAAATGGAATCAAAAGAATCACTGCCAAGATGAGTTGGTTGCACATTTCTGGTACGAATGCTGGTGAAAGACTTTTCACTTCTGGAGAGACAGACGAGAAGTTCCCTTTGTGAGAATACATCAGATGGCAGCAAAATCACAAGCAATCTGATTAGTTCGACAAGTTGTCAATTTTCACAGACTCTCTCTTCAGGCAGGGAGCACTGATGAGTTTTGTGTGTAGAAGACAGATGTTCTCTTTACAGTCTCTACGCGAGATAATAAAAGTTCCCTGTCTTGCCAACCTGCACTGGAGCAAACCCAAAAAGAGATAATAATGTGCTGCCAGTGCCACTGCTTGTGGTTCTTTTGTACCAGACATCGGAAGGCATGAGAAAGGGGAATCTAAAAATGATAACAGATGCGAAGGCCTTTGTGCTATGTAACTGTGTGTGTGCTACAGAAGCCTTTGCTTCTCTTTTTATTTTGTAATATTACCTATCTCATTTATGATTATTTTGAAGGAAGTGTGATAAAAATGTTCATTATTGACAAATATACAGTAGCGCATATCAGGAGAAGAAGACTGGGCAGTAAAAACAATCTCTACCCTACTCTTAAATTGTTTAGCAAGGGTTTTCAACTGACAAGACGTTAGATCAACCTGAAGTAATGAAAGTGAATATGATGAAAGGAGAGGAGGGGAGAGAAAGGGCAGCATTTAGAGCCAGAGAGTGCTAATTGGTTTGAATTGGCAATGAAACGCTTGTATTCAGAAAAGAGTTAATGCCATTTTAGATCCATACCTAATGTCAGCTCATTTTGAGCCTTGAATCTAATTACCTTAGAATATTTTTGGTTTAATTCATATCTGATCCTCCAGCATTAGGATCTGTTTCTGTAGATTTGCTTTTGGGTTGGAGCCAAAACTACAAGGAATATGTCGTCCTGAGTCTCATTTGGATGCATGCTGCAGCTCACAAGAGCAGCTGTTTTGCAAGATGCGTGCCTCAGGTTTTCAAAACTTTTGTGTAAAGATGTGATTGCATGCAGTTATTGGTCTTTGGGGCTGAAATGTTAAGACTAAATGAGTTGTTAAATTAGCAAAAAGTTTAACATTTCTTAATTCAGAGTTAATGAAGAAATCTCAAATTGGAAATCTGGTATTAGCTTAAGCTTCTTGTCGAACAAGAGGAATAGGCACCAAATTGCTGCTCCAAGCAACTCTGAAAAACCTTTCAGAATTAAAGAATTAAAATAAATTGAAAATCACTGGACACGTGAGAGGTGATCTGATGTTAATTCAGGCCTTTGTATCTCTTGCCCCTTCTGTAGCTTCTATAGATTTTAGACCATAACATCATCTCAAGGACACAGGAGATAGATAGAAAAGACGATGAAGACAAAGTTGCAGACATGATGCTCTGCTTCTGGAATTCCTATGAGGCTGGATGAATCCAAATGAAAGAAAAATAAAAGCCAAATTTGTAGGTTTTATTTCAACACAGCAGGAGAATGAAAAAAATTAAAGGGAAAAGAGGTCTCCAGCACCATATTGTCAAAGACCTTTACAATACATTAGCACATGGCACTGTGCCCCTGAGAATAGCAGAGGCATTTTTGGGAACATTTTGTGGTAAATTTCTGAACAGTACTTAAGTCTTGTCTGTCAAAAGCAATTTGAGAAGCTTAAGTTTGTCTACTTGCTATGTGACTTCAGGCTCTGTAATGAAAAAAAGGGATGCAGAGTTTCTGCAAACCTTACTCTGTCTTGAAGTGTGCACTCTAAAATTTTTATTTAGTAAGGTCACACTAAAAAGCTACTTTTTTGCCATAGTGGTTAAGTCAACCTTCTTTTAGAATTAAAAAAATTCAGTCCTATACACAGATTTAGGTAGAATATGCACCCCAAAATCTTCATTGCTGAGTTAAATTGGGCTGTCTCATATGCAAAGCATTCAGTGGGAAAGATTAGAACCTGTGGCCTTTCCTACAGGAATGATTTTAATAACCAAAATAAATTATTTCTCTTTGATTAACTTACTTAGAAATTCTGACTGATCAGTTAGGAGTTTAGGAAGAAGCAATTTAGCAGCCAGTAGTAGCTCTTAATTCTGCATCAGTATGTGTTGATTTACATTACTGACAAAATGTAAAAATTGTTTTTCAATATGTAGTTTTGACACATTAATTATGTGTTGGTTTCTTCTGGTTTTTTGTTTGTTTGGTTTGATCTTTTTTGAAACTATTGTTTCATTGATCATGACCACAGTAGCATTTAAGGTGAACACACAAATCTTGTCTTTAAGCATCAGCTTCCATCTGTGTCTTGCCATAGAAAGTTTCTCTTTATGCCAGGCAATCTCTTAAACCAGTTGGTCCTCTGGAGATAACTCACAGGTTGTCACTCTCCAAGTTAGCTACTCTACTTCACACAAATCTTTGCTCACAGCAGATTAGCGAAACTTGGGAATCCTGAACTCTCCTTAGGGCTCTGTAGGGAAATGTGTTCTTTTAGGTAGAAAGTCTTTTGCCTAATTACTGCCAAATATAATTGCCACTTACCTTTCTGCTTTGCTTGTCCTTATTTTTTTTTCTGTCTCCCCCTAACCTGCCTTCTCATTATATTCCTGTTTCTCAGCATAGAAAGTCCTGCTTTCTCTTTTATGCTGCTCATCCTAGCCTGAGTTCTCATGATCAGGAGGAACCTCCAGAGGATTCCCTCCATCTGCCTCCATCAGCAGTTCCAAATCTTCGTCTAGCTTCTCTTCTTATCTTTTGCCTTTTTTTCCTAGCTTATGTTTCCCTATTTCTTGTCCTAGTGATTTCCATCCTTTCTACCCACACAGTCTGAATATTTTCTCCCTTGGCACCCTTGCCCCTTCAGTCCTACCTTTAGGACTTTTACACCCTCTCTGTGCCCCTCCCAAGTGGCAGTTAAGTAGTGAGAATGCTACAAGTTTCTCTAAATGCTGCTTTGAAATATAGACCTTTTTGGCTCTTCTTCCTGAGGCTGAATAATTTATAGATTAAATATTTCTGCCATATGCCAACTGCATCTATGTTGCAGTGACTACCAAATCACAGAAATGTTAGTAGGGAGGGACCTGTGGAGGTCATCTAATCCAGGCTCCTGCTCAAAGTGGGACTGTGCCAGCACTACAGCCAGGTCAGCCACAGCATTACCTAGCTAGGTCTTGAAAACCTCCAAGGATGGAGATTCAATAGCTTCTTTGAGTGATGTAATTCAGAGCTGCACTACTCCCTTGGTGAGCTTCTTCCCCCTAATGTACAACTTGAACTTCTCAAGCTGCAATTTATGGTCACTGGCCCTTGTTGTATTGTCTGCCAATACTGCAAACAGTTGTAGTCTTCTACCACATCACTCCTTAGCCTCTCCTTTGCTGGGCTAAAAAACCTCACCCTCTCCTTCTAGGTCATATGCTCAGGGCATGTCAACCACTCTACCTAATTTAGTATCACCTTTAAATTTGCTGAGGATGTACTCTTGTCTCATCATCCAGGTTGTCAATGAAGATATTGAACAACATCGGCCTCTCTGTTGACCTCTCATGTGCTCTGCTTTTTACTAGCCACCAATTAGATGGCAAGCCATTGATTACTCTCTTCCAGCCTGGCAGTCCCTCTCTTTCCTGTCCAGCAATGCAATACAACTCTGCTTCTTTTTTTCACTCTGATTTTTTGATTTTTAGGAAGGAAAAAGTTCAAAATCCCCATGGATAAGGGAAGTAAAGTCCAAAGAAGTTTTGAAGAGAAGTTGGGAGAGACAGAAAGCAGAGTCCTAAATCTTGTATTTCAACTACTAATGAGAAGAGCAAGGAATGGACACATTTCTTTTTCCAAGGAGCTTGTAACCACCAGTTTTATTATATTTTTATTGATACTAGAGATATTTTTCAAGGTAGCATCTGTTTCATTTCCACAGCTGATCAAGATGTTATTAGCACTGCAAAAATCTTGTTCAGTAACTGTTGTTTTTTGACAGAATATTTAAGTAAATAAATACCTCAAAGGGGCATGCTTTAGGTTGCATTTCCATAGATATGTGGGAATTCATAGAGAAGAAAAAAATGGACTGTTTGGTCTCTTTCATTCATGGTCATTCACTTATAGTTCTTGGTTATATCACTGAGCTGAAAAGCAACCCTGGCAAAAAAAGACCCTACCTTCTTTCCCTGTCCCTGCAAAAGCAGGCTAGACTAGTATTAACTTTTTTATCCCTGCATCCAAATGATTCTCCACTTTTGATTTCAGTACTTGCCCTTTAGACTCCAAAATCTCTCTTCTGAGCTTTCATAAAGAATATATTTTTCTTGTTCACGATCCCCCTTTTTTTCTTGTAATTAACAAAAATTTTGGTCCTTGACTCTGTTTCTGAGATATCTGTGTTGTGGATTGTGTAATGCTTTTTAACTCTGTTAATAAAGTTGAGTCATTCAGTATGCCACATTCCTCAGGCATTAAGGGATTTTGCTGCTATGCGAGGCTGCACATGCTGGAGAGCACATTAGGACAAATTCTGTGATTTTTTTGTCGCTCTCACGAAGGGTTGGATGGGAAGAGAGTTATTCTTGTTTCAGTACTGGTCTATGATCACACAGAGTTGTGATCTAACAACCTTCCACAGAGAAGATGAGGTGTATACTTTGGAACCACTACATTTCTAGGACCTCATCAAGATGATAATGATATGTCACACTTAAAATAAAGTCACAGTAATATAGTAGAATGGGATCCTCTTACTAATGCAGTGTCAATCAATTTTGCTAAGCTTCAATGCTTGTTTACTCTTTCAGTTGTAAGTTAATACCCAGCAGACTTTGTTATTTGAATTATTGATAAAGCATTTTGTTCCATGTAAGGATGCAAACCCAGTTTTGAATCACAAAGGTAAGAGAATGTCCTGTGCTCATTCCCAAGGTGTTGCTGTGAATACATAGCTTGGAACTTAATAACAAAATACAATTACTTTTACTTCAGCTGTACAAAAAATAATTAATGAATGAGATCATTAAATATTAAGTTAACAGGGAAGCTTTTCTTTTGCACCTAACTCAAAAGCCTTTCTGTCCATGGTATATGAGAGCTAGCCAGACTGCAGCAGGAGCAAATACAGCTTTCAAAACGAAGAGTATAGTATCTCACAGACTCTAATTGTAAACTCACCCCAAGAGTCCCTTTTTCTTTGAGTACAGAATTGAATTTGTCATCTCTTCCAAACAGTAAAAAAGAATAAATTTTACATTTGATTTCACCCTTAAAGGACAAAACTCACAGGTTTTGGGCCTAAATGGGACCTTTACGATGGCATGGTCTCAGCCAGCTCATAACAGAAGCTTTAGGGTCTCCCTTAACATTTCTCAAATGAAGTTCACAGCCAAAGGCCAAGGGTTTCCTGTGGAATATGTCCCAGCTGCAGGCTATGCTGCAGAATTATGCAGAAAGAATAAACATGAGATTCAAGCTAGAGCTTCTGGAGTTGAAATAAAGTGAGTGAGAAATGGAGAAACTGAATTCATTGTTACATTTAATTCAAATGTAATCACTATAGATATTTTACAGAAAATAGATCTAGTGAAATAATTTTCAAACTTGGCACTTTTTTGTATGACTTCTGTATTTTCTTAGGACTATGTATATTTATCATTCCCAGTCTTAATGGGGATTATGTGAGTTCATGAACATAGGTCTTGTGAAGTGTTTATTTACTGAAGGAATAGACTGAGGAGAGGGAAAGGATGGTAACTCTTATAGAAATCTCTAAAAATGACTTTCTAAAATACACTGAGACCCTTAATTCTGCAGAGGAGCTCAGGGATTGTTCATGCCAGATCTTTCAAGTACATTCTCTTCCAATGAATAATACAGCAAGGACAATGCTCTGTATGTCAGGACTGTGTCCTGCATAGTGCTGGCAGCCAGTGGTTGAGATACGCCTCCTGATGCAGGAGACAGCAGAAGGATTCGTTTGCTGGGGGAATTAACCTTACTAGGTTATCGTTGTGAGAAAAGTGACTGTGCTGCCCTGTGAAAGTGGGTGAGAGCAGGAGACAGTTTTATGAGGCTTCTGGTCACTGTATGAGATATGAAACATCAGAAAACGTGAAGGCCATCCTAGCAGGCAAAGGCAGGCAGCCAGGCACTCAGCCTCCTTAAGTCTTCTAGTTTGTAGTCTGAGCTGTTTAGACACGAATTAGATAATGGAGGAAAAAGAAACTTATTTTTCTTCTGAGTGCTGATGCCTGGTGAGCTTGTCAGAAGGGCTCTGAATCTGATGGCACAGGATTCACTAGATGGGGCATGTGGTTGTGGACTTCAGATGGAGTCATTAATATATTTGTTCGTTTTAGAAGATGTGATTACACTTTTTAATTTTTTTTCAATTTTTTTTTTGCTTTTGGCTTAAGGACATGGAAAGATGTAGGAAGTAATTCTTTCCTGATAAACTATAGTAACTTCTTAGTGAGTACACAGAATTTTGTGCATTTTTCTTTAGTTTGCATGTTCACTTAAAACCAGAATTGACTGACTTAGGATTTCTCAGACATCCCTGTGTCAACACGCAGTACTCTGGCAAGCTGCGCTTGAACTTACCAGAGTTCACGGGCAGGAACCTACAGTCTTTGCAGAGGAAAAACCCCTCTGAAGTGCGAGTCCTGTAAGAGCCTTGGCTGCGGGTACGATCCCCTTCTCTCTGAGGCTTGTAGCTCAGAAACAATGCTGCTTCTGTTACAGAACTCCCTTTTTATGCATTAATCTAATTAATTCTTACACATTTTATTGAGTGTTGCCCTCATAATCATCTTGCCACTTTATAGATAATATTCATTTTTGAATGGTGAATGAATTTTCTGATCTTTTTGTTTGTATTGTGGCTGCGTCGTTGCCTGCTTCTGTGGCCGCTATCTTTTCAGAAGGGCCAAGAAGCTCAAATAACCACTTACAGAGTTTGTTTCATGGTTTTATTTTATATTTTGTTTATTTTACGCTAAAAAGACATTAAAATGTTCTTAAATTCAGCTGCTTAGTTCTGCTTTCTCGCTCTCATTTTGATATATTTTATCTTTCTACTATTTTTCAATATGTTTATTAGCAAAATGCTCAATTATGTTTTGAGGCAAACATTCAAGGTAAATATTTACATCTTTTTAAATATTTGCAGAAATTGAACTGGCCACAAGATAAGATCTTAGTTATATTTTTACCATTTAGCTCTTTTGAAACCAGGAAGCCTCGATGCAAGGCTTTCACAGTAGCCACGTGGTTTTGTGGCAGGTGATTTCTGGGCTTGCTGTGGTTCTCAGTGTGACTCTGTACCGGGTACACACTCACTGCTGCGAGGTTGAGGAGATTATCACCAGGAAGCCATGTGTTCTCACTAGTAGGGGGAAAATACTCTTTGCTAGGCTTACATTGTATAGGATTTATTGTCTTAAAAGACTCCCAAAATAAATAATAATAATAATAATAATAATAATAATAAAATCAAATAAAAGCCATGTTAACCGTGCCTACTTTAATTCTCTCCAGATGGAAATTAAGCAAAATGTAACTTACCTGCTTTAAAAGTTACCTGGAGTCAAGTTTCCTCACTGTGTCTGTGCAAACAAGCTCTCGATCTGTCTTTATAATTTTGGTTTCACCTTAGCTGCAAAAATGAATGGGATTTTTTTTTGAGAGAGGACATGATTTAGATACCTGCCTACAGGGTACTGCACTCTCCCTCACCATCTGAAAAGTTTAAAGAAGTAAAGCTTTTGCCATTTAAAGCTGGTATTTGCTGAACAGATGGTGTGATTTCAGCCCTGGGTAACCTAGACCCATGTGGAAAATCAAATTCAAATGCCAGATCTGAAGCCTGCTATGAAATTTTATATACATAAAGGAAATCACGCATGGAGTTCACTGTACTCTCTTTATATAACATTAATCTATACAGCAGTCTTTAGCATACTCGTATTTTAAGTAATGAGATGAGAGGAACTTGTACAGGAAACATAGTCTTCCAGCCACCCGGTATTTATGCTCTGGTTTAGCCATTCAGCTTTGCACCAAGGGCTTCCGGAGTGCAAAGTTTATATTTACTTGTACAGCAATAAAGGGTTGGTGTTTGTAATGAACTTCCAGAACTGACACACTGAACCAGCTCACAAAGACCCACAGAGTTTGTCTGATGGAGCATTTATTGAAAAAAATTATTTGTCAGATCAAATCTACACATTTACATCAAAATAAATAACATGTTCTCCTGCAAGATTGGGGTTATTTTTAGTGGGTTTTATTGGGATTTGGGGGTGTTTTTTCTTTGGTTGGTTTTTAATCAAGAGAAAGTGAGGGATTGTAGATTTGAAGTTTATACAGAACATAACAGTTCCCTCACTATTCAGAATAGATCCCTATGTTTATGATAAAATCAGTCTTGCATAGAAGAAACCATACAATGAAAGAACAATATCAGAAAAATGAACTGCCTCCAGTGTCATTCAGTTCTGTCTGAAATTTAGAAATAAGAAGGTGTGGTTTTTGTAAGGGGAGGGTTTTTGCCAAGTCTTAAGACAGCATGAGATTTGTACAAACTCTGAATCACATGTATTCACTGGCTTGGGGCATCACCAGTGCACAAAACATCCAAAACACTAACTGAGGATTGTGGGTATGCACTCATTTAGTTATTCTTCAAGAACGTAGCCACTGAATGCTTTGGAGTATTTAGTATGTGTCTCTGTGAAAAACCTAGCCCAGGAGAAACCATGTGATACACAGGGTATTTACAGCCATAATAAGCTTTAGCATAGTCTAAGGAATTCTAAAATAAATATTTATAATTTTAAAACTTTTTTTTTTCTGTTGGCTTTCACTTGGGCGCTGGACTTGGAAAGAACCACATGTGCTTTATGCTAATGTTATGCTTATGAATGATCCTAATGAATTCTATGTGAAAATGGAATGATGTAAAAAAAATTGAAGCACATATTTATACATGAGCTTTTGTTGGATGGGGACCTGTGTGTGGGAATGGAATAATGGCCCAAGATTTAGAGCTTTAGCCTCAGTCATGGGTAATTCTGGTTGAAGATTGTGCTTTGCTACAGATTTCTTGTGTGGTTTCAATCTAACCACTTGCAGGGTACGGTTCATCTGACTTAAAGTTGTCTACGTGGATGTTTCTCTAAATTAGTTACATCTCACTTCCTCTTCAGAAATTGAAGAGAGGTAGGTATTTCCAGGGAATATCTGGAAGTGACCTCTCTTTCTGTAGAGGGAGCATGGATAACGGGTTCAGACAAGACACCTAATATTTAAGCTGGTGAAGTTAGACACCTCATCCATGGTATCTTCTGCCTGATTCATCATAACTGTCCTGGAAGTGTAGACAAATTAAGTCTCAGAACATATCCTCTCTGTCATGTTCCTTATTTTCAAAAGTGTTCGTAGGTGGGATGCTAGGACAACCTGTGTGGTGCACATGTGACTCCAATACACCGAGCCTTGTCTGGTTACTTTCTCACACCATGGGATGTGTCGGTAAGGTTGCTTGTATAGAAAACCCAGAGAGATGTGATTTGAAGACAACCCGATCTTGGGCTGACTTTCTAGTCTTTGGGATGTTCCTGGGACAAGCCATGACAAGTAGATACAGACATTTTAGTTCTGCATTTGTTGATTTGGTGCAGATCAGTGCATTCAACGTTCAGTCACACTGGCCACACCTAGCCTGGGCACAGGCATATGATGTGACTGCCTTTTAGCCTGTGTGTCCTGTTCCCTTCCCACAGACACCTAAGAGTCCGCAGGTGGTGAAACGGCAACATGCCTGTAGGTCTGGCCCCAGGACAGGTTGGGATATGTCCCTATATCAAAGCATTTGGAAATGTTCTTTGTCAACAGCTTAGCTACAGCTTCAATTACTATGGTGATGGGCCGTATATATCACAAGATTCAGCAAGACTAAAGATGACCAACCTGTATATTTTTCTGGCTTTTATTAACTACTGTAGTATTTGGATGTAAAACAAACAAGAGAAGTCAAAATATGTGGTCTCAGATGAACTGTGTTTCTTAAATCAAATGCACTGCATTCTGTAGTGCAGGCAATTCCCATATCCTTCTGATTACTAACTCATTAATAAAATTGTAGCAATTTATCATTATCTTCCATAAAATACCATTGCAGCAGCTTTGACACAAAGAGCTTTGGCCTATGTAACAGTGTGGGCTGAATTCTGTAACCTGAATTCTAAAATTAGAAATGTGGAAGCCCACAAGCTCTGTATACGGTATCCATATATAATACTGTTTCAGGAAGGAATCAAGACAAACCAAATAGCTGCCATTCAAAATAAATCTCAGGGATTTTGGACAAAAGGCACAGTGAGTTTGGATTGCTCGGCGTTTTTTTAAGGAACTTTTAGAAAGAAATGCATTGATATGCACAATATAAATCCAACCCCACAGGTCACAGGGAGTTTGCAATTTGCAAGTGCTTTAGGAATAGTTAAAGATTGGAGAGGAGGAGGGGTAGGAAGTGTCAGTAGGAGAAATAGTGCTGTAGTGCTAATGAGCAGATGCTCTGCTGTGTATTGAGAGACCTCCTTGCAATTAAAAAAATAGTTGTAGGTAGGAGGAGATTATTCAGCTGTCTGTGTGCTGTCAGTTGTACCTTGACCAGGTTTTGGTATGTCAGATGTGTTTTGATTAAAGCAAAAAAGGGAAAAAAACATGTCTGTAGCTGGCGGTTGATTTGGCAGCAATGTTTTCTGCACTAGAAAAGTGAGACCTGGGTGCAAAGGGAGCTGCAGAACTTCTATGCTGGTAGAAGCCAGGTGTCATTCATGTGATGATAGCTAATGGTTTCCTCCTGAAGTCCTGGCTCATCTGTGCGTAGGGCAACATGAATGTTCCCTGGGGGAGGGCAGAGGGGCAGTTCCTATCTCACCTCTTCAGGCAATGAGTTACAGGTGAAAATAGAGTAGCCAATTTTGGATTTCCTAGCCCTTATGAAGGAGTTCAAAGAGGAGAAATAAGGAGCAAGGATCAAAAGTAAAGGTTCATCTGTGGCTGGTTTACTCCATTCCATTGTGGTCAGGACAATGTGCAAGGGCATGGGGCTGGTCCCACCGGCAGAGGAGGGGTCAGCATGGTCAATTCACCCAAAGCAGGAGCACGTCTCGCTGATGCGTGTACCTTCTGGAACAGGGAAAGTGGGTGAAAAAGAAGCAGATTCCAGAATTATTGTCTTCAACGCCAACCTTGTATGTAATCCTGTCATGTTTATTAGAGAAATACTTGAGGGTTTAGGAAGGAGGAGCATTTTGCATGGGCAGAATAGCTTAGTAAGAGTAGCTCAGTTGCTGCAGGCATTGCTTGATCCAACATATGCTCTTTTACCCTCCCTTTCCCTTACCTTTCTACCTTTCTTTATTCTTCTACAGGTTAGGGGGCTTATAGCATAATTAGAAATTGAATTATTTATGAGGAGTCATTAAAATGGGCAGCTTGCAGATTAATCCAAGACAGGAGACATGATATGAAACTGCCTTTTCCTCTGCTGCTTTTGCTCGTAGTGACTGCGGGGAAGGAAGCCTACATAAAGCATCCTGATCTCTCGAACAAAAAATTGAATGCTCTGTGATATTACCTGTGTGTGTGCAAATACCCATATGAGTGTTGCAAGAAAATGGGAAATACGGGGGAGATTAGCCAACAGAAGGGTGTTCTGAGGAGGCAAAGGGAAGGGATAGGTCATGACTCATTATGCAGCTTTGGAAATCAGAAAATGTAATTTCTCTGCCAACTGGAGGAGTTTATGAGCCTAATGAAATTTAAAATCAGTGGGAGCTCATTTAATAGCAGTAAGACATATAGTATTCTACTAATATTATGAGGAGTCTATCTAAAAAATAATGTAGGAGGCCTTTATTTATATCCTTCTGTGATACTAAGGACATAGCTCTAAGTAGATAAGATCTATCCCTCTAATAAATGAGATCCAAGACAAACCAAGTTAAGCCTTTTAATTGCCCTGCTATTTTTGTCTTAAAACTTACTTATCCGAAGGTATTCTGGGAAATACACATTCTTGCCATTGAAATAGTCTCTTTAACACTGGCTTCTTTTTTGTTTCCAGATCCAGTTTGGGTGCTGATGTTAGTCCTTTCAAAGCTTGGTCTTTAGAGTGTGAGAAATCATGTCGGTTTTTGCTGCAATCACTGGTGAATTCAGGTCATCTGAATTAGTGAAGCTAGTGGTCCCTACATATCATTAGAGGTGCTTGTGGCATTAATCATAGATTTACTGGATTTGGGTGTATGATGAAAGGATGGAAGGGGAGCAAGGATGAACTTTTATCTCCTAATTTCTGGAGTAAATAGCTTTCAGTATACCTTAAGTTTTTTGAAGTGCATTTTCATGCTCTGAGCCTATTGAAGGAGGGGTCATTGATATAATAATCATCACAAATATGCTTATAAATAAGCGTAGGGAGGAGATGTGGTCCCTTATACAAGGTACTCTCTCTTATTGGGATCTCACATACTCAGTTTGGTCGTCCTGGCAAATAATATGGGAAAGAATATGGAAAGAAGTGAGCAGTACACTTGCTAGCTCCATGTTTGGAGTCAACATGAAAATGGAGTGTGCATGATAACATCTTGAGGATACGTTAATTCAATTAATGCATTGCTTCAGTGCTTGTAATCCAGGTTTCCTTCATTTCTCTTTAAATGTGTATGGATGCATATGCATGTGTAGGCTGACCAGAAGGTACAGAACCCCACTGTTATTTTTTTTAATCGGTTTTACATTCCTCATTGAGCCATGACTGATACAACCTAAACCCCTCTATTATCCATTTCAGGTGCACTTTTGTTGCTATATTGGCAGAAGTGCATGAATGTACAGGAAGAAAATCCAACACATTTTAATGTGCTCTTATGCTAGCTGAGAGGTAGTATTATTTTGTACAATAAGAATACAGATACATCATCACATTAATATAAATCATTTTAATTCAAGCTTAGTATGCACAAGTAAAATAATTTCTGATTGTCTTTGTTTGCGTGCTCACAGTTTACTGTGAATGCTCCCATGGTAATTACTGTTTTAGTCTATATTAATGAATAATTGCCACAGTGAACTCCTAAAAGGTCACTTCCTGCTCAGGTGGTGTAGTAGTCTATTTTCATCAGCGAGGTGTTCCCTGAGTATTCACAAGCTGTTACTATTTCTAGCTAATCAACGTTTTCAGCAAAGGCTTGTGCTCTGGAGTGTTTATGATTTTGGAGTGTCCCACATGCAACAGCATTAAAGCAACCTGATTTTCAAAAAGAATTGAGGAACCCCATTGACAACCACATACCTGCGCAAGGTCTGTCACTCTGGATATCCCTAAAACAGAGGTTCTGTGAATAACCGCTTTAAAACACAATACTAAAAATACTAACTAGAGCCTCTTCTATTTACATGTTATTTAGTGTTAACACCTGCTCAGTACCACAGTCATCTTTTGGGGTCACCAATTCCAAGTATATAATATCTCCATGTTTAATATCTCCACAGTTCCCATGCGTAAGCCTAACGCTTGCATTTTTCTACTTTTCTATAAGAATGATAGTTGCCTCCTTGGGGTCAATTCTGCCATATTACTTGGATTTTTTTCCAACCATGTGGCTTCAATATATCTTAGTACAGTTTTGTTATATATGTTTACCTTAATTATAATTTCTGCAGGCAATCTGCATACTAATATTCCCAGTTTTAACTTTGCATATCATTTTACTGTGGTATAAACATAATAGTATTATTTCCATCTGTGAAGTTATTCGGCCATGTTACAAGTAGGTAGGATGTTTGTTTTGCACCTTTTTTGAGAGGTTTTCTTTCAAGATTTTACATTTATGTTCTTGAAATAGCATACTGTATGCTACTTGTTCAAGAAAAAGCTACCTGAACATAGAATAAATACAGTTAACATAAAGGAACAGAGACCATGTTCATTCCTACGTGCTTTAGCCTGGCATACTGCAGGTGACACAGTGCTTGGAAACAGTATTTGCTATAAAGTTTCTAGAGTTTGGTTTTTTACATGATTTTTACAAGCTTTTGCCTCTTTATATTTTTTCCCTTAAACAACAGGGGTTTTTTTCTACATGATTTTTCTTTACTACTGATATTCTGTTTTCCTTAGTCATCAAAGGAGACAACCTTAATACACAGAATGCAATAAATAATTCAAATTCAGGACAGACTTTTGAAATGGTGGATTTCACTGGTGGATGTTTTCATTATTTCTTTTTCAAATAATAGCATCAAGCTGCACTTCCACAATTTTACAATGCACTATATAAACACAATACAGAAAGATGGTCACTGTTTCTAGTGTAATAGTGATAAAAGGTAAAAATAAGTTATTGCAGAAGGAAAAGATAAAAGGAAAAACAGAAGGGAGAAAAGTACAAGGAAAAGCAGTAGGATATTCTAAAAATTGATTGGTAATTTGGGGACTGTTGTTAAAGGTGTTTTGGTTTTTGAACAAAAATTCATATCTATGTAGAATATTTGCTATTTCTTCTATTCTAGTACCCTTCTGGTTTCGTTACTGAGCTGTGTAAGTAAAGTATCTTGTCCAAACTATTAGTTCTTTAAATATGACACACGTGCTAGTAAGCAAAGTAATAAAATCATTGATGTTAAAGGCCTTCTAGTTTTCATCTGTTCATGAGAGAGTTCCTCCTTTCCAGTCTTTGACTTTTCAGATATATTTATTTACAGAACTGTGCCAATAACAAGTGGACGACTACTAGTGAATATTAGGAAGGATGCTTAGTGCTGCTTAATAGGATGCAATGTTAGGAGTCCTCAGGGAGAACCCCAGCGATGTGAATTGCATTGCTCTTTCACAGTTTGGGGTACGGCCTACAAAGTCTCTTGCCATCTCTCCTCCTAGTTATGTACTGGTTTTCCGTATGAGACTGTGCTGGTTTTGGCTGGGGTAAAGTTAATTTTCTTCATAGTACCTAGTTTGAGACTATTTGGATTTGTGCTGGAAACAGTGTTGATAATTCAGGGTTGTTTTCGTTACTGCTGAGCAGTGCTTGCCCAGAGTCAAGACCTTTGCTGCTTCTCACACCACCCCACCAGCGAGTGGGCTGGGGGTGCACAAGAAGCTGGGAGGGGACACAGCCGGGACAGCTGACCCCAACTGACCAAAGGGATATCCCACACCATATGGCGTCATGCTCAGCGTATACAGCTGGGGGAGGAAGAAGGAAGGGGAGGACGTTCAGAGTGATGGCGTTTGTCTTCCCAAGTAACTGTTATGCATGATGGAGCTCTGCTTTCCTGGAGATGGCTGAACACCTGCCTGCCGATGGGAAGGAGTGAATGAATTCCTTGTTTTGCTTTGCTTGTGTGCACGGCTTTTGCTTTACTTATTAAACTGTCTTTATCTCAGCCCATGAGTTTTCTCACTTTTACTCTTCTGATTCTCTCTCCCATCCCACCAGGGGGGAGTGAGCGAGCGGCTGTGTGCTGCTTAGTTGCCGGCTGAGGTTAAACCATGACAGAGAAGAAACAAGCTGCTTCATTGTCCTGTGCTTCATGCTCAGAATCATTTTTTTGTGTAGAGAGCTTAGGACTTTACAAATGAGAAAAGGCACTAAATGAATACTAAGCATGAAGACTTTGTTATTTTACTGCTGTGTAAATTGAAGGACTTGAACATCTATGGTACTTTTTCCTGTTTTTCTGGTCTAGCAAATAGCATATAATTCATGAATTCTTGTCCTCATTATGGATAATGCCAGCATTTCTGTGTTGTAGTCTTATATTTTTAAATTATTCCTACAATCTGTCAAATCCATTTAGGTACATCCCACATTTGCTTTTATTTATCTACAAAGTGGAGCCTCCTTATTCATTACATTTTGGCTGCCAGCATGGATGGAAACCATCCCAAGATGTATATGAATTTAAATGGCAACAGAATGACTGGCACTAGATATGTGTTTTTAGTGTCAAGGCTGTGGTAATGTATATCATTAGTTGTTAAACATAGTCTGCTGTCGGTTCGGTGCCAGTGTGCTGTCTTATGTGCAGTGCCAAACCTTGCTGGGAACCTAGCATGTTCTGTAGTTCCACTGCATATTTTCTCAGTTGTAGCTGCAGAAATGAGACACCAAATGTAGTGACACAAAATAATTTCTGAACCATGCAAACGCTGTATTCCAGCGTGACATGGAAACCAGTCTTGCTTTGGGCCAGGTAAGTTGCTGCTTTGTTTTCGTCTTCCTTTTGGCCTCGTTTATCCTTATTCACCCATCCTAAGTGAGTAGATGGGAGTATAATCATCCCTGAGAATCACCCTCAGGTCCTTGCTGATTGTGAATGTCCATGGTGGCTTCTTGTCAGTTACTTTCTATAATCACAGCAGAAATATGCTTATGGGAATACAGGGCAATGGGGAAACTTAAGGCTTGGATTAGTATCTCTTTATGTGGGGCATTTCCTATCAGATGGTGGGATAGCAAAGTCTCTATCACCCCTCTCTGTGTTACTTGTCCACCTTGCTGCTCCATCCACCTTTCTGCTCCATCCACCTCTGACAAGTGTCCTCTGACAAGGAGAAGGGAGACCATTGAGTGCTCTTCCCACCTTTGCTGCAGAGGATGTGTAACCAGATGCAAAGAAGGCCATTTCACAAAGAGCTTTGGCATAATTTGTTCCCTCAATGGTAGAAGTTAAGAAATAAGACTGAACGGTGAGTCACTTTCAGACTGTTTTCTGCCCATTTGGTGGGACATCTCCATGCTGCGTCTTACTATGGGTGGGGTTACAGCCTGGCTCTTTCTAGCCCGTCAATGTTGCCTCACTGAAGTAGAAGACTTTGAAAGAAAATCTTGAATATTGTTTCCAGACATGAATATGTAGTGACACGTGTACTTGCAGTTCTGTAATGCAATTTGTTTTTTGATGTTGCAGTATTCTATCATTCCTGATTAAAATTTGTGTGCATTTGTGTATATATGTGTGTGTGTGTATGTTATATATGTATGCACACACACAAGCACACACACATTTATTTATGGCCGCTACAAAATCAAATTAAACAAAATGAACTGGAAAGTAATGTAAAATTAATCTGAAGCACGTGACATACAGGCAGAGCTGAGACAACTTAGTCTGTTCAGCCTCAATAAGAGAAAGCTAGTAGGGGATGTTAATGCTGTCTGCAACTACATAATGGGTGTAAGGGGGATAGAGAAGATGAAGCCAAATGTTTTTTTGGTGGTGCACAGTGATAGAACAACTGACAAAGGACTCAAGTTGGAACATGGGAAATATTGTTAGACATAAGCAAAGACATTTTGCCATGGAGACAGTCAGACACTGGAACAGGTTGCCCAAACAGCTTTTAGACTTTCCATCTTTGGAGATGCTCAGAATTCAACTGGACAAAACCCTGAGCAACCTCATCTAACTGGGTTTGGGCTAACAGGGTCTTGGGCCAGATGACTTCATGAGGTCTCTACCAAGCTGAATCATTTTATGATTCTATGGAAATGCTCTTCAAAAAGAGACAAACAAACATGTAAAGTGACACATGAAAAACTTGTTTTGCTTACTTGCCCAATAATCACCTTCAGAACACTCATATCATTCGCTTAAGGAAATTTCTTGATTGACTTGATCATAGTAAGGCTGAAGATACAGCACTGAAACAAATGAGGTGAGATTAAGAAAAGGGAATATTAGGGGTTAATATTGATTAAAAAAAAGTCATTTTAAAGTTATTCTGCCTCAGAATAACTTGGTAAGGAAAGTTATTAAAATCATAAAGTAATTTAACTTAAAGCAGGGATTCAGAAGGTGCTGGAGATAATAGTGTAAGCAGTATTTTTAGCAGAAGTTGCCTTACTAATATAATATTTTCTCTATCTGATTTTCCTTATTCCTTGTCATGAAACATTTTTGATATAGACTGTCATGTTTTTGTGTGCTCTGTGTTTAAGTTTAATAAAACAAGACTAGTAGAAGTGAGCTAAGATTTTTATTTAAATGTATTTTATGACTTTGTTGCATTGTCAGATAGTGTAGTTGTGATGTAAGATAGAAGGATGATATACAGCAAGAAGGAATGACAGAATTTTGTCCACAAAGGCAAAGGTTTAACTAGACAGAAAAATATCAGTAAGTGAAAGAAAAAAGATTTTTATCGGATGGTTTAGTTCAGTCATTTGAATCTCTGAATGAAAATATTGGAGAAATCAAGAAAATTTAAGTGATCTGGTATAAGCCATAAAAAGGGAAAAGACAATTAGTGGCAAGTTACAGTCTGAACAGTGTTGCAGGTTGGTACTGATGGGAAATAGGACTGCAGGGAGGGGGTGAGCTCATTGGAATAATGTGTAATAATCCAATAATAAAAATCCAATATTATTTCTCACATTATTTGGATTTAGTGTACTGTACAGACAGATGATCATCCTTATCTCCTTCTGTTTCTGCAGAATTATCTGCTTAGAGCAGACAGAACAGAAAATAATAATTGCTAGTTGGCATACGTAAAATTTGCTTACTTTGTTGGTCACTTCTTGGTAACTCTTTTTCAGTTTGCTCAGAGAACCCCCAAATCACCCTGTGTTTTTCATGCTGTTACCAATTTTAATAATGATAGATTTTCAGTTGTAAATTGGACTATATTGCTTATGGGTTTTGTTTTGTTGGTTTTTGTTTTTCTTCGCTGTCTCTATGAAAAGAAAGGTATTATTTCTGAGGGTGTATGTTGGACATTTTTTCTAGAAAATAGAAAAGAGATGTAGATGCTATAATTTCCATAGCCCTCATAATTGGAATATGAAAGGCTGAGTGTCAGCTTCTGTCTAATGGCGTTAGAACTTGCATTACTAACCTCTGCAAAAAGGCTATATAGATCATTCTGTGACTAGGGAGAACTTTACATACAAATAATCACTGAAACAGCTACAAATGAAGCTAAACAGAATGCATAGGTGGGTTTTGATTTCCAAATGCTTGAAACTGAAAATTTTCCATTTAAAAATAAACATTTTCTGAAGTTATGAAGAGAAAAATTCTTTTAGTGCAAAATTGCTTATACCTCAGTAAGCTCAGCTTTAGGTTCCAGACTGAAGCTTCAAACAGCTCCAAGGTGAGAGCACAGATGTCTTTTTGGGGACATGCCATTGCTTGTTGATGCAGACTTCATCAGTGGGCTGCCCCACGGCAGTCTGCTCCAGATGCAGCAAAACAGTGCTGCTTTGGTTCATCCTCAATTTAATTTATGTTGATCACAAAAAGCATTTTATTTTTAAGAGGAAAGGTTGAGCTCATCACAAGCTATTAAACTGTGCCTTTGCAGCGCTTGTGCTGAGTACTAGTATGATTCAGTCCTTCAGGGAAAGCCCTTTCCATGTGGTCCCTGAGTCTGTGCACAGGAAGGAGATTGGTGCAGCGCAGAGCTGAAAGCGGCGTTGGGATCGGAGGTGTCCCGTTTAACGGGGGAACCACGGGCAAAATAGGGTTTCTTGAAGGTGACCTATTTCAGGCCGATGGAGACTGCAGGGTGGTTCTGTGGGAGAAGAGAGGGAATGGCCATGAGGTTATGAAGCCCAGCTGCAAACACCTCCCTCTCTGCGTTTGCACATCCAGATGCTCAGCGCTTCCCACACAGCAATGTTCAGTAGGTTCATGTAATGAGTGTCCTCGCACCATCAGTGGCAGTGGTTTGTTTCAAAGGATGTGGTTAAAAAAAGCATGCCCATGCACGGTGACAGAAAACTTTGTGTTTATTTGTTGCCCCTCAGAAGATTTAAGAACTTCTCACTGTTCCAGAGGTTTCCTATTTGACTTTGGGCAAGCCACTCAGTTTGCTCTGTGTTTGGATTTTCATCAGCTGGAAGAATAATAATATCTTCCTGCCTCCCAGGGTGGGGCATTTTTGCTGAATAGGGCCATGTCAATACCTACACAGGAATGCCCGCTATCTTCTGGAATTATGCCAAGGTCTTAGTTCAATGTTAATTTGGTGCAGTGAGTTCCAACAGCTAATAATGTGTTGAGTGAAAATGTATTGTGCATCAGATGTATTTCACTGGGAGTGGCTGTAAAGTGACACATTTAGACTTAGGTTTGCATTTTAGGACTTTTGAGTATTTGCCTGTGGAGCCTTAATTTTGCAGTGACATCTGTTTTGTTGTGGTTTGTTTTCAGATTTTCCTCTTTAATAGTTTTTAAAGCCTTTGTGATTTTTCAGAATGAAAAGAGTAGAGTAACACGCTATTGCCTTTCACTAAGCATTTCATTTTTATAGAGGTTTGTTGCCTAGGGGATAAACTTTTTATTTCCCAGGGTTTTCCTGCACTACCTTAAGGCACCTGGAGGTTGTATATAGGGAACTCACTAAGACCGTGCTAAGGAGTTTGGCATTCATGAACTAAGTTTTGTCTCTCTGTAATCAACTAATCCATTAGTACACACGGACATGTGCATCCAGGAATGTGTCTCAGAAGTACAGAATGGTTGAGATTGGAAGGGACCTCTGGAGATCATCTGGTCCAAGCTTCTTGATCAAGCAGGGCCACCTAGAGCCAGTCGCCCGGGACCATGTCCAGATGGCTTTTGAATATCTCCAACAATGGAGACTCCACAACCTTTCCTGGCATGGATGATTGTTGCCAACAAAAACAAGTTATGAAAGGCTTTTGAGGAGGTTTAATGTCTGTTATTAGGCTGGATGATAAACAAAAAAAAATGTGGAAAGCTTTCTGGTCCAGAGCTTTCTCTTTCCACCTGGTTGTTTAACGTAGTTCTTAGGTAAAAACTGGGTTCTTGTTTGCCTGCTTTCGGTTGGGCCCCATGTCTCTTGAATGTATGCCTGCAACTGTTCTCATCCACAAGAGGAGGAATAGAAAGTGCCTTTACTTGGGGTACACCATAGCCAGCAGGATGGAGCAGTCATGGGACATGTGGGTTTGCTCCCTTACTGTTCCATGTCCTTCTAAGGGTTACTGAGCAAACTGCATCCCAAATGAGCAGGTAGGCAAACTCTCAGTGCAGGCAAGCACAGTTCATACAGGCAAAGTGTTCAGCTCTCTAAAGATGACAGTGCAGCCAGTGTATCAAGGAAATTATGTTACATAGAGTGGATTTCCTTCAAGAGGTCTTCGATTACCCATCTCTTTTTTGTTTCGGTGTGGAATGACCTCTGGCAGCAATGTTAGGTAGACCAGATCTCCTGTCCCATCCTGATAGTCCAGATTTACAAAGTTACAGCGAAGCAGAGCCTAAGTCATGGGTGGGGTGGGTTTCATCCAGGAGCTTTATACAGATGTATAGATATATGTATAGAAATAAAATCTTCCAAGATTAAAAAAAAAGGCAGAACCCCCCCCCCCAAACCCACTCTCTTCTTTCTTACACTGGTGTCCCTTTATTGCTGAGTGGAGGCTAATGATTTAGCTATGCACATTAAAACACATAAAAATTGAACCACAAATCAGCAATGACTTTTTTTTTTAAAGGGGAAAAAAAAAAAGGACAAAGAAAATTTGTGCTCTTTTTATTTTTATTTACATTTGTCATGGAAAGGATGAATGACATGACATAAAAAGCTTAAAATAAATTAAACCTAAACATAATTATATTTTCAGCACTCAACAATTGTTTTGCTGCACTTCGTATCTTCTGTGATGCATGTACATCAGTTTACATTGTAAATTCCCTAGGGTGTGTGACTCCGTCATCTCTGTCGATACATGATCTTAAACAAATGAGATTATATTGTCAGCTTGGTATATGCACTGAAGGAACAGCAAAATACAGATTCATTTTTCCTGGAGGAGGAGAGGGAGAAAACTGTAAAGTTTACTGTCACCTAACTCTATGGAATATATATTTTGTTGTGTCTATGGTCTATATCCTTGTTGGAGTGATAAGAAATCAAGATCTCTCTATGTATATTTCATTCACAATTTTTCTGAACCTTTAAAACTTCCTGTGGATAAAAATTAAAGAAAGTTTCAGAACTTCCAATGTATTTTATTTATTTGATGTCAAAGGTAAAAATAAAAGAGAATGAAACTTTTATAGAGCAGTGAAAGAAGGCAAGTGAAATGAATCACTTTCAGATTTCCCTATTTACGCTAGAACAAAATAACCACTCAAAAAAGTGGATCAGTTTTTATGAACTATAAAATTTCTTTTTCCACTGGGAAACATCTTGGTCAAGGTTCTGGACCATCCTAGTCATGACGGTGTCACTCAGAACTCTGAAGTGGCAAAGTGGTGTTCACTGGAGAGGAAATCAAGGACTTGCACATCTCCTTATCCTCTAACAAATATAAAAGCCGAATTGGAATAGATTATCACAGTTCAAAATACTTTAAAAAATTCTCAAGTATTATATTGAATTGGGACTTCACAGACCTGTTCTTTGACTTACAAGCATGAGATTTTATTCTTTCATTCTAGGGAGTATTTAAATACGATGTTAGTTGTCAGACTTCTAATATTCAGGATATTTGCTTCCAGAAAGAAGTCACTTTACTTACTGAAGTGGCTGAAGAGAAAAAGGTATGCAGTCCAATAAATTATCAGATAGAGATAATAACATTTTAAATTGCATTTTATGGAGGTTATTGTTTTAACTTCTGTGGCAGCTAATAGTGCCACTTCTACTTTCTGAAAGTAAATCCATAATTGCAGTCTGTAAAGCCTTTTTGGGCGTAAAGTATATTTTCCAGGTTGCCAAATACTAGGGCAAAGAGCAGCAGTCAATTAAAACCATTTTATGGAATTATATCTTTTTAAAAATTATTATTTTCTTTTATTTTACTTTTTTACTTTTTTGCTAGGATTCTTCCATGACCTTTATTGATAGTCTAGTTAAAAAGGTGGAAATAACCTTAAATCAGATTACTGAGAAAGTTTGAAAGACTGGTTCAACTCTGCTGTCCTAAGAAAGACTTTAATGTTTCACTGAAAGAAAAAACTACAGCAAGAACTGAAAGGCCTCCTGATTTAGAATTTAACTAGAGAGGGACAATTTCATATTGGAGAAACACATCTAAAAATGTACTAACAGCAAGAGCTCCACAGAACTAGAGGTGCCTCCTCTTGAAACAGCTTTTCAAATTTCTCAGTGAAAGATGACTGGCTACATTTTAGATTTTATTTAAAAGTGTTATAGGGTATCTGAGGTCTGACGTATTCATTCTTCTACTTGTATTAAGTGTAAGTGCAGTAACTGTTAAAGGGGCTTAAATTTTAGGTTTTTGTTTAGCCTTTGAAAGCCCAATACTAGTAGAAATACTTCTATAGAACCTATCAAACTAACAATTAAAGCCTTTTCCGTTCTCACCACATCTTTTGATTTAAGCCCTGAAGTCTTTGCAGTTCAAATGCTGCAGCAGCCTGCAGAGGAACTGAGAAATGAAAAGAACTGCAAACAGGCTAGGATAATTTCATCCCTAAGCAGTGACTTGCAGAGTAGATGAACAAAAAAAAGGATCCCACCCGGCAAGTGGACGCATCCACACATAGAAAAGTCAATATTTGTTCAGATTTAACTACAGCAGTTTTAACTGTACTGTCCAATTTTACATTTGAGACTGAATAGCTTCCGACCAATTTAATTTGAAGTAAGAATTATGTGGACCCACCTAGAGCTTAAAGAAAAATTGACAGCCAGGAGTGACCTATCTGAAATTAATTAGTGCTCTTATTCTGTCTCACAGTACATACATGTCCATCAACAGAAATGTTGCCAGGTCCAATTATCACTAATTGGCAGTTAATCTGACTGGAAAAAACAAGGCTAAGTATTTAGGGACCAACCCTGCACTCATTAACATAGAGCACAAAAATTCTTAAAAATACTAGAAATGAGACAGAAAAGTAATATAAAGGAGAATTTGTATCTCTGTATTGTCTCCAAGCAATTGGTTGTGGATCTGACGGGGTGAAATAAGGATTGTTGTGCTACTAACAGACCAGTCCAACAACTGACATGCAGAAAATCAAAGACCTGGAGCAGTGAACCTATGTGTGAAACTCTTTGGGAAATGGGTTAAAAAAAGGAATTTACTTTACTTGGCACGTAAAGCTTTCTTTAGTGATATGTGTTGGAAACTGTTAAAAAAGAGATCCAGTTCCCATGGTGTGTACAGGAAACCTATAGGCTTTGTGAAAAGGGATAAGAAATACATTTATTTTTCCCCCCAAAAAATCTATTCCTTTTTGTATTTAGCAAAAGAAGCCACAAAACAATTATAAATGGGCTGGACAGTGGCTTTGCACTGAAGCAGATATCCTTTCATTGTACAAGAAATGAATGTCTCTGTGTAATAAAGGGCATGGGCAATGTTTTACATTTCATTCCTCATTTTCCTTTTCCCTCTGGCAGAACGATGTAATTGGTGGTTAGTGAAGCTCTCTGCACTTTAGAACTTCACCTCTTTTAATTGAAACTGAGATACTGTGACTGCAAAGAATTGCAGCTGGTTCTTCTACCTGCAAATCTATTCTGTATTTCACTTCATATTGAGTAACCGTTTTCCCTTGTTATCAACATGAAAAAATTATCCTTTGTTTCTGTGAAAGCTCCACTTACTGCCTCTGGCACGCTTCGTGCATTACCATGCTGACAGTGGACTAAATGCTTTTTTTGAAGGAAGGAAAAGAAAAAAGTGGACTATTTTAATGTCTTTTATTCTCTGGACACTACTAGTCTTTGGTATTTGGCCTAGGGTACATCTTTTAGAGTCACAGAAGAAGTAAAGTGAAAAGCAGTACATGGATAGAGCTGAGGAGAAAGATTATAAAGCATGGAAATACTTTTTAAGACTGACAGTTTAAAGGTATTTCCAAACTCATTAGATATTTGGTGACTCTATAGAGTCAATTGTTTTCGTATTGCACTGATAATTGGATAAAATCACAGGGTTGTTTGTTTTTTTACAGTACTTATAATATGTTGGCATCTTGTTCCACTACATTCTATACCTCACTTGATCTTTGCAATACATGCTAATTCCAAGGCAGCAGATCCCTTCCAACTGCTTGCTGAAGGGGCCGCATCCAGCTATTATCTGTGTAAACTGTGTAAATGTGGTAAGACCAGCCCATTTGTTCCACTACAAGAAGTAGGAGGCATTGTGTGAATCTATCAGATAACAGGCTGAATGGGAGAAAGGAGATGGGACCCCAGCATGAAGCTAGGCTGGATCTCATGGCTGCAGGTCTTCACGAATGCCTTGAGGTTACAGTCAAAGGTGCTGAACCAGTTTACAAAACAAAACCCATCAAGGATCTTAAATAGGAAAACATCTTGTGGGGCTCAGGTTATGCTTGAATGGCAAATTAGTGAAGGTTGGAAAAGTATCATTGTTGGCTTGCCTTATTTGCTATTCTTCCCTGGATATCCTCTTTTCGTTGCAGTTGGAGAGAAGATATTAAACCAGTTACACTATATACAACTGGGTGTCTGTTCAAGTTTGTACGAGGCATGGCTGTATTTTACATTAAGCAGACATTTGAACAATATGTACAAAGCAAGAAGTTCTCCTGCCCCTCAGCTGAGCTCCCCGCTTATTTGGTTTCAGGATCATGTTCACTCTTCACTACTTCCTTGGGCACAATATAAAATTTTTTTTTTTCTACCAACTGGAAAAACTTGAAAGAAGAGGATGGAGTATAGAATCATAGAATGGTTTGTGCTGGAAGGGACCTTAAAGATCATCTAGTTCCACCCCCCCTCCATGGGCAGGGATACCTTCCACTAGATCAGGTTGCTCAAAGCCTTGTCCAACCTGGCCTTGAACAGTTCCAGGGATGGGGTATCCACAACTTTTCTGGGCAACCTGTTCCAGTGTCTCACCACCCTCACAGTAAAAAGTTTCTTCCTAATATCTAATCTAAATCTACCCTCTTTCAGCTTAAAACCATTACCCCTCATCCTATCACTACACTCCCTGATAAAGAGTCCCTCCCCATCTTTCCTGTAGGCCCCCTTTAAGTACTGGAAGGCTGCTATAAGGTGTCCCCGGAGCCTTCTCTTCTCTAGGCTAAACAAGCCCAACTCTCTCAGCCTGTCCTCGTATGGGAGGTGCTCCAGCCCCCTGACGAGCATACCTTCATTCTCATCCCTCTCTGACAGTGAGCAGCTTTCAGCTAATTGTCTAGGGCACTCTCCAGGCAGGGAGGTGAGTCTGGGTCTCTTTAGGTGGGCCTGGGCTTGGGACTCTCGCACTTGCATGAGTAGGTACTCAGCAAGCTACTTCTGGTGGCAGTGACATTGGTAATAGCTGAGCTTGGAAAGCAAAGAATGAATCCTGTCATCCCATGGCAGCTTTCCGTGCAGTGTGTAGATCCATTATGAAATGCGTGCTTCTGTCTGTTCTCTGTGTGGCTTGCTCTCCCGTCATCGGTACTGGCATAATAGTACTTCCCGATTTCAATGGTGCATGGCAAATGCGTAGAAGACTGGTTTTTTTGTGTGTGTTTTTGTAGCAGTGTAGAATGTCACGTCCCCTAAAGTCAACAGAAATGCTGTAGAGTTACACAGCCGTAGTCAAACTGACTATCCAATGCAATAGATTTTGACTGATTGCTGCAGGTTTGCCATGCTTGGAATGAGATAAGTATGACCAAGACTTAAAATCATAATTCCTAACAGAACGGAAAACCTCGTATGAGTGGTCTTAATTTTTTTAGTGAGACCACTAGCAGCAACAGTAGTGCACTTAATTTAGTAGTATGTCGGTTATCATTGCATGAAGTCTTAGTTGCAAAATTAATTACAAGTGGCTTTACACATTTTCCACCCATTGCAAAATGAGTACATGCCTACAAACAAAGGCTAATGATGAAAGGTAACAGGCCAGATTCATTGCTCGCATACTTTGGTGCAAGTTTTTAAAATTCATTGAAATTATCCTTTGTTTACAACAAGAGTAAATTTGGCCAGGTAGGTTAAACTGTGGAGAGGTGTCTAATGAAGTGTCACGGGGCAGATCTTAAGTTTGGCCTGGATTAACTTCATCATTAATGATCTGGAAGAAGGAGGCAGTCAGCGTGTTCATTAAATTTGCATGTGATACAAAGCTTAGTTTCAAATACCACTGAAGGTACAAAACCACAGAGGAGCAGAAAGAGAAAGAGATGTAGGTTGATAAATGTAATGATTAATATTCTGAATTACAGTGTAGGAAGGAGAAGTCCAGGTAATGCTGACAAAGATTTCTCATATTATTATTATTATTAATAATAATAATTTTTAAAAAGAGATAAAAAAATCATATTTACACTGTGTTAGTGGGTTCACACCACTGATACACTTCTTTAAACAAGGACACACATTATATAGACTTCTGGGCATACTAAATATTGAGAGATTGGAAAGAAGTCAAAATAAAACCTACGAAAACACCAATAATGTTAAGTGAGAAGAGGTTGATTTCAAAGCAGAGGTTTAAAAAAATCTATGCAAAGTACTGGAGCTAAAATGTATTTTCAGGGAGGGGTTAAGATGTGGGGGAATATTGCAGTGCACGTGTGAAAACAGCAGACGTGTTCAGGTTAACTCTGTGGAGTGTGACTGGAGCAAGGGAAATGGAATCGCAACAGCGAAGATTCAAACTAAGCATAAGGAAAATATCTCTGAATTAAAGTCTTTTCATTTGGGAAGTAATTTCCCCAAGGTTTTAACATTCCTTTGTATTTTAGCCTCCCTATTATATCTGTCTTCCCAAACCACTGTGAGATAGGCAAGCACTAATTATCCCCGTTTGGCTGGCAGGGTATTAAGAATGCTGCGTGACACCAGTGCCAAGCTCTCACGTGTTGTTGCTGCTGGCAGGGGATGGATCTGCTCTACCACTTCCCTACAGGAGAGCACAGCAAAAATGCCTTGAGCTGTAAAGAGATAGGAGCAAAGGATCCAGATCATTAATGGTGATGATAATTTTTTTTTTGCAATGGGAAGACTCAAAGTAAGGCTATTTGTATTTATTCTATCAGCCCCAAATTACAAATGCTGTGTTTTCATCTTCTTTTCTAGCGTTAAGGACCTGGTGACTTTATTACGTTGTACCCTGAATGAGGCAGTTATCTCCAAGTACTAGGTGTGTTTAAAGACTGCTTTGCCTGAAGTATGCCCTTGCAGTGTCGCATTTTGCTCTTCCTTTTGAGTAATCACTTTTATTGGAAAGGAGCAGGAAAATACTTTTTTTTTTCTTTAATCATGTTGAAATTAGTAATAAACGCTTCAGAAAAAAACCATCGTGTTTCTTTTTTTCACAGAGCAATTTCAGGATGATGGATATTTTTGCAAGAAATATTTCTTCATTAGTATCTTCTGTTTGGTGATGGCCTCATCAGCTGTTGTAGTGAATTTAGTGAGTCTTTTTAATTTGTCCGCTTGTTTCAGTTTAATTAATTTTCTTGTTAAGTTTTCAGTGGTGGATGTATCTAGGAAGGATTGATGTAAGTTAAAGATAAAATTCCTGCTTCAGATAGCTGGCATAAACTGGCAGATCAAAACAGCAGCTATTACTCACTATCTCCTAGGTTTTTAAAATAAAATTACTTTTTTTTTTGCCATCATATGATCCTTAAAGCCTATGAAATTGTTTTCCAGCCTCTCTGAGCTGTAATTACTGTATCAGGAATGAGAACTCTGGAGACCTTTATTTGTAAAGGCACTTGACGACAGAGCCTCAGCAATGTGTCGTACCAGTAGAAGGAAGGATCGTTTCTGAGATAATTGATTCACTGTTCTCATTTTAAAAAGTTAACTTCAACACAATACTGGAAATAATAATAGGACTCTAAATATCAGTGACTAAAGATTCTGTGTGGAGGAACACCAGTCTTTTGGTGAAGACCTCTGGAGATCAGCTTTAAGTTGCTTTTCTGCCACACATCTTGTGTTTCATGATTAAGCCAATTGACTTAATCACTTTATGCTACTGAAAAATGGTGTAATTATATTTCTTTTTCCATCCTTTTTGAGACAGTAAGCTCTTCACAGCAGGCAGTGTCATTTGCCATGTGTTTGTTCCAGTTTAGACTGAAAGTGTTTGGGGATCTCCAGACGATACTGTAATACAGATAACTGACAAAAAAGCTTGTTTCTTGTCGGCAGGATCCTTCCATCTGAAACTCCAGAATACAAGACATAGAAGGGCTGTGTTTGCAGTTTTTTGTTTCTTTATAACCCAGAAGAAAAATAACTGGTCAAAGGTACAAACAAAACATGTTGCAATTAAAAGGACGATATTGACACAGAAGACCTGAAAAATGCAGCACTACAGATGTGGGCGAGAGCAAGGTGCATGGCAAACACTCAGCAAAATGTCCATGCTGCAAGGGTTGCCAGGCAGAATTTCGGAGCTGGATTTTGGGAGAGCTGCCCAGGAGACTCCCACCTGCTCATCATAAGAATCCCTTCACACTGCATGCTCCAAAATTTCAGGAAGAAAAAACCAACTTTTGTACGGGCTTAGTGATTGCACATTTTGTGCCTATTCTGTCCTCCCTGCTGTAGCTTAGCTGACTGTATAAATGTATGTCTCTTGCCAAAGGTGCCTTAGGCTATGGATTCAGTTTCTCTCTTGCCCGATTTCCTCCTAGATGCATGATTCCTGAATTTTTGGCCACTCACTGACTCAGCTTTAACAGCTTTGTAGGTTGAATCTAGGTCTTCAGAATATTGGCAACAGAAATTAAACTATCAACGTCAATCAGTCAAAATAGCTGCTGTATGATTCAGAGAAGGTAACAATATACTCCTCTGATAGGAAAGTAATAAAACACTAATTAATGAATTAAGTAAAGGAATGAATAACAATATAAAGCATAAATATCTTGAAGATAACTTATATCCATATGTTTCAAGGAACTCTAAGAATAAACAGAGAAAACATCTGGTCCAGTAGTATTAATTTTTAATATATCTTTAAATAATGGAGAGATTGCAGAAGTCTGGAAGAGCACTAATGTATTTTCACGATTCATAAAAGTGAACAAAATGACTTGGTAAACCTGAAACGAGGTCACCAGTCATCCAGAAATGGAGATCATGATCCCGTATTCAGTTGCTGAAGGTGCACTAGAAGCAGATCAGTAGATTGAAGGAGCTGACTGATGTCCTACATTTACAATATCTGCAATTTAAAGGTTTTACTTCAGACTGGATTTAGTGTGGTCCTTTGGAGTCAGTATGACCCAATATAAATGTGTTCCTCCAGGAAAAAAAGGAGATGAAGTGAATTGGAGAGGAGGAGCTGTGTTCAGAAAATCAGTGTCTCCAGAAAGGATATAGAGGTCAAGGCAGTTCTACAACAGTTTCCAGTTTGATACAATATACAACACTGGTATACATACCACAAGAAATACTTGCGAAATTCAATGTAATATATATTTATGTGTCAGGCCGGGAAGAGAGAACGCCTCAGCGTTGCTTTTCCTGCTAAGACAAGGTGTGTGTCGCTGTGCCGTAGCTCTGTCCCTGCCTTTCCCCAGCCTCCTGCATTAGGTTTCTGGACGTGCCAGCTCTGCGATAGTGTTGACCGTACGTCTCTGCAGCCAGGTGTGTTATCCTTCTCTCCTTTCCTTGCTTGTTCTCCTTCACCTCTTTGCAGTCGTTTGCTCCAGTTCAGGCAGTCCCTTCTGGCTTCAAACTCTGTAGTAGAGTAGTGAAAAGGATTATTATCAATACTACTAGTCTGTACAAAGTGTTTTGCCTTTTGTTTGTACAACTAGCCTGTTTATCAGCATTTCTAAATACAAGTGCCTAGCTGTAACTGCAGATGCATGAAGCATTTCACCACAGAAACTGCTTGAGGTCAGCTCTGAAGTGAAATCTAACATGACAATGAACTCTAAAATAGTCAGTCTATCAGTTACTCCATATGCCTGCTGTGAAGTGATAGCGAAATTGAGTGCAGGCACATGGAGAAAAATATGTCTATGAAAAGATTATTGAGTCTATCAGAAAAAGAAAGCCTGTACATCAATAATAAATTAGCAGAAAAACCCCCACATTCCAAACAAATCACATTATGGTATGTCCATAGTATAATTAGCCTGTGCTTCAGAATTAGTGCATTCATTTTATACTGAAATAGCAGAGTTTTCATTCTAAATTCAGAGCATTTGGAAATATCTTCTCTGCCTTTTCAATTTGTATTCACTTCCATTTTTTCTTTAAAAACAAATAATTTGAGATCTGGGAAGGTAATAGTCCTGAAAGTAGACAGTATACTTGTGATAACACTTCATCACACCTATCCTAGCAAGCAAGACTCAATGCTTGAATAATAGGGCTTCCGTAGATCTGTAGTAAGTACTATCAGAAATAGTATTCAGTCAGTACTGGGCATTAGAAGACATGACTTCTCTGCAATGGAAATTTCCATTTACTCCATTTGTAAATATAAAACACAGGTATTAATTACTTTAAAGTGAATCCCAGAAGATTTTAATTTTGCCAGGGTAATATTGTATTTAAACAAAACTGTTACTTAGAATAGGAAATATCTGTTGTCTCCTAACTCTGTGATGGTTGCTTATATAGTCATGGTTTTCATGGTGATTGGTGCTATTACATATTTAAAAATTACAGCTGTTGCAGGCTGTCTAAGCTCAATCAGAGACAAAATGGGTTACGCATTGCAGGCACAATTCTTTCATGAGAATAAGAGGTTTTAATCTGCAAATACAGCGTAATACCTATTCCCGGATCAATTTCTGCTTTGCTCACTAAGGCAAATGGTGTAAATTGGTTTAAATAGGGGGTAGAATTGAAGTGACAAGAGTAATTTATACTATCTGAGGTTCTGCTCGCTCCTTTAAAAGATGAGACACTCCGTTAAAGTCCTTGCAGACTGGTCTAATTGGGCAGGCTTCAAGGATGCTCAGTGCTCTGTAAGTTCCCCTGGGTCCTGCAGCTCATTTTGTAGAGTCTGTGGGCAGAGTCCTGCAGGACGGCTCGGTTATCAGCTGCCTTCCACCATGGTCTCCGTAACTATTTCCATTCTAGCCTTCAGACAGAGTTCAAACAGACTGTTTTTGTTTCTATCACCGTATTATTAAATACTGAATGTGCTCTTTGCACTCACAAGTATCTTTAGTGCTCAGGAGTGTGTGAACAATTTGAGATATATCAGTATCTACCTCAAATCCTTTTTATAGATAACGTACACTGGTCCTGGAACACGCACAATTTGCACAGACTGCTGCTAGCAATGTTTGATCCATGAGCTATGCTTGAAGTAAACTATACCTTAGTCTCTAATATGTGATGCCAGAATGCCAAAAGAACTCAAGTTTACATTGTTTTACACGTGACCCTAACTATTGAAGCACATACTTTAGAGCAATACAAATTTTTCTATCGCAGAATTCGTGGTTGGGGAGAGAAGCATGCACAAGGAAATGAAGAAAACCTAATTCGTTTGTCTTTTTATTCTTGAAAGAGGAGCAGAAATGTGTCACTTGGGCACTCTTTTCTCAAGTGTCTTTCCCAGTAAATTACATAGTTTCTCTTGCACGCCACATGCATCATTAAACATTCCATGTATCTCCTAGTGCTTCTCCATCCTAACACTGAGGAAGCCAGTGATCAGATTAATCTTTGTCACTAACAATCACTTGTATAGATGTAAGGGAGGAACATTATATGTATAAATGAACAACAGAAGTCAAAGGTTAAGCTGTGGACTGCTAAATTAAAAGTATCTATCAGTATACTCAGTTTTCTCATACCTCTTAATGTATTCCTGTGATGCTGTTATATTCAGGCATTTAAATGCTAATCCAGGGATCCAAATGATTGGTAGTTAACCATCTGCACTTGGTAGAAACAGTAATAGCAAAAAGGAAGCCAGACCTGGAACTATGGTTATATACTCACTACAGGGCTCTGAGATTACTTTCTTTAAACAGCTTTAGCAACAACCTTAAGTAATCAATGCTTTCTCTTCTATGCAGGCATCCGAGCTATCCCTAACTCTTAACTAGAACTGTGAGTTAGAGGAAATAGCTGGCTGGGCTTGCCTGACAACATCAGTATGCATTTATGTCCTTGTATGGTTGTCTCTAAGGAGGAGGATTCCTGGTTTGTGGAAACACATGCTGGAGGAGTCTCCTGCAACTCCCCTGGAGACCTCTCCCTTGCAATTTTATTCTTCTGTGCTGCTGAATCCTAATGGTCTTATGACCTCAGTGAGTTCTGTGTTGGTGACAGCCCATACTGCTTGCAAAACGCAAGATGGTGTAAAGAGGCAAGTGCTGTTTAGGGTGAGAAGGAGGGTGTATTCTGGATTGATTTTTCTCATATTGCATGTACTTCTTTGCAAGTAAAAATACAGAAATATGTAGTTACAACATGAACAACACATGATACCACTCGTTAAAAATTAAATATTTTACTTCATCAGGTGTTTCTAGGTATTATAGAAGAATTAGATCTTCGGCAGACGAAGTAGGGAGTACTTTATAGTGACCTAGATAAGCAAGATATAGCTGGGAAATTCTAATAAGCATTTTACCTCTCAGCTCTCTTTCTGCATGACTGATTTATCATTTAATACAGCACATTGCTGTGCAGGTATCCTTCCTTTTCATGATCCTGTATTCCACCGAATAAGCCCTGCCTTTCAGCTGGGCTTGTTAACACAAGCACTGTGTAGCATTAATAGCTGTTACTGTTTTCAGTTCTTCCCTTAGCTTGGACATGGCTGTTACTGGACGACATCTATTCTGCATTTGAGCCGCGTCCTCTGCATGAAAGTCCCACAGCCCAGAAAAACAGATATGAAAACAAAACCAGCTTCCTGGTCCTGACAAGTCAGTGTCAAGGCTCCAGGTGTCAGAGATGAAATTTTCAGTCCTCCTGATAAGCCAAGGTGCTAAAGTGGCAGGAAGTGTTGTTTGCAGCTGTTAGGGCTGAGCAGAGAGGGCTCCTCCAGTTCTGAAGTTTATGCTGCATTTTAGGAATCCTTCAGGGTGAAAAATGTGATAAAACACTGTGTGTCAACATGAGAGGGTGGGGTTTATTTTCCTTTCTGTCCAAGGCCCAAAGGTAGTCAGCTGATAAAGAAATTTGTGCAAAACAGGTGAGATTTCACAGTCTCTCAGTTCTTTTACTTAACAAAATATTTTGAGGATATACGTATGTCTAAAACTTTTTACTCTTTACTATTTAAGTAGCTAATTTGGTACCCACAGCCAAAAACTACTGCTGAAGGCAGTTTTCTAGATTTATTTCAGAACAAAACTAAGTCATTTTGTCTATTTTCTGCTAACAAATAGCTTGATAGGGAAAGGTGTCTTTCATTGTGGTGGTTTGACCCTGGCTGGACACCGGGTGCCACCCAGCCGCTCTATCACTCCCCTCCTCAGCAGGGCAGGGGGAGAAAATGAGGTGGAAAGAAACCTCCTGGGTCAGGACAAAGGCAGTTTAATAAAACAAAGACCACGTGCGGAAACAAAAGGGAAAGGACAACACGGACCCCACNGGAGCGCCAGCCCCGGGGCTGGGCAGGCACCGCCCGGCCACAGCCAGACACTGGTGCCGCCTCCAGCCAACAACACAGAGCACAGCAGGCTGCCAGGGGGAAACCAGCTCCCCCTCAGCCAGAGCCAGTACATTCATATCAAATGAGATGATAGGACACTCTCCACAGAGGTGCAAGGTGTGAGTTTTCTCTCATACTGAGGAAAGAAATGGAGCTTGGTCTCATGTTCTGTGTAACTGCTTAAATCCTCGTACCAAGAGATGCTGTGTGTTTAGAAAGAGCGGGAAGGATAGCACTGCACCTCGCCCCAGGCCTGGGCTTTTAGGTGCGTGTTAGGCATCCTCTGGGGGCGGATACAGGTCAAAGCGCTTGCGAGGACAATGAGGAATTATTTAGTGTCTGGATTTTACTTGGGTTATGCATAAGGTAGGTGTCAAGCTATTTACCATTGTCAAGAGCAAGGTATTTCCTAGTATGTCCAGAAGCTAAACTTGAAGAACATCTTGATTTCGTATGTCTCCAAAGCAAGGTGGCAACAAAAAGTAGATTTCAGGAGACTGAGGCTTCATTTCAGTCCTTCTCTGGGCGCTCCCCTCTTCCGTGACTCCGTTTCAGCCTCTACTAAATTTGAGTAACAGTATCTACATCATGAAGGATTTCCGAGTCCAAAGTAATTAAGTCTGAAAAGCGTGCTGAGACACTGAGATGGAAAGCGCTGTATAACTGCACTGGTATAATTATACACTGCATAACTGATCCAAGCACCAAAGAAAAGTGGAACACGAAAAGAACAGCTAAATTTATCCTAGAAAATGGGTTCAGCAGTTCAGCATTCCGATTTAGATCAGTAGAGCAGCCTCACTGCTGTTAAAAGCCACGTAATCAGCTAATTTTGGCTGATGTACTATCAGTTGTTATGAAGTGTGTTTTTATGCACATTGGTTTAGTTATTAATTAAGAGAAGTTTTGCATACAATTAACATGGTTTTGTTTTAAAAATATTCTCTGGATAAAACATTTGTTGCTTGATTTCAATTCTTAAATATTTTCCTTCCATTAAATTTACCATACTTTTATGTTTTACAATCCATGCACAGATCATAGCATTGATAAAGTATTTTTAGGATATTGGGATGAACATTTTTGCACAAATTTTGCATACTGCAAGTGAAAACTCAGAAAATATTTAAAATCTGCCTGGTGGTGTGCAAAGTTGCTGACTGGGCAGTGGGTACAATATTTAATCCCTTTGCCTTTTTTTCACCACCAGGATGTAAACCAAATGCCAATGTAATCTGCCAGTAATGTAATCTGGTTTGTAAGACAGTTAGTGTGTTGTGTTATTTCCCAAATTCTGATAGCACTGCTTGTGCAAATGGAGATTTTATAGCTCACACTTGTACATTCAGAATGAATTGTGTCAGCAGGTAGAGGTGTTGCTTTCTTTTTCCTGATGCCAGCAGCTTAAGAGGTCCAGTAGCTTTTTCAACTGATTTTTTTAAAGTACAGTAACCCCTTTAGTAAAAGAGATAATGTAGGTATGTATCTGGAATTTATCCTGATGTTGCAGGTGTGCTGCAACATTGTGCACATCGAAGTAGTGCTGCACAGAACCTTTGACTTAAAAAGAGAATTATTAAAGCAACCACCCAACCCCATCCCCATAAACGTATTTAGGGCCAAATTTTCAGTTAGCATTAATTGAGTTAACACTATTGTAGGCAATGACGAGATGGTAATTTATACTGGTTGTGCACCTGGCCCAGCGAGTTAAAGCATGAGCATCATGTCCTTTCAACTCTTTTTCACAGCAGAAGCAAGCAGAAGGGGCTGTCCTCAGCTGATGGCTCTGTGTCTTGTTGAGTGCTGAGTGACAGTCCAAAGAGCTTTGCCAGGCTACACGGGGGGCAATACTTCAGCCAAGTAAAAGTGTCCAGCCTAGGAAAGAAATGAAGTAAAGTACACAAAGTGTTCTGCCCAGAAAGCTGTCCTGTTGTAGCCTTACGCACAGGGGTAAAAATCATTCTGATGTACATTAGGTTCATAATGTTCTCAGTGCTGCTGCTTAAAATGCACTTACTCTTTGTTGCTTGCGGTGATTATTAAAAATACTATATACTTAAGAGCAGTAAGAATATAATTCATGTCATAATACATTAATGATGTTCAGAATTCTTATTATGCTCTTAAATCCCAATGGGACTTGTGCTTTTGGGTGATGTAGTGGTTGTTGAGTGTTAAGTGCTAAAATAAACGCTGCAATTACTGCTGGGTAATGAAAGGGATGACCAGTTAAGTTTTACTCTATCATCGGTATATGCTTGTTGCATGAGATAAACATAGAATAGTGCTACTGCTGCTCATTCATACTGCAGAAGTCAGATCCTTTTCTTTCCTACCAGATGCAAAGAAATCAAGCATACATGTTGGAGTACTTACCTAAAAATTGATTTCAAATAGAATCTTCACTGAGACTCTGGTAGTAATAAAGCCTCCTAGAGAAGAGAAAAAATCACAAAAGAATAATAAATAAAATTATTATAAAAATATAATAAAATTATCTTGGGATTTTTAAGTTGCTGCTGTTGCTACTTAATGTAATGGGTACTTAGGGATTTTTACTTTTTAAAAAAAAAGAAAAAATCTTTCCTATCATTCTAATTTATAACTTAACATATAAAATTGAAAATTGCATTTTACTTTTCAAGATAAAGGCATTACAGCCGAATTATTCTGTTTGGGTGAAAAGTTGTAACTGGCACTATTTATCTGAGCAAATTGTAATGACCATATTTCAATTAGAGCACATTGGCAAGCATAATTAATATGCATTTTTAAAAATCAAATACATAGCAGCTATGGGGCTGGATTTGACTGCTTACAGCGTGACTGTGGATATATATACGATGTTTTACTAACGTTACTAGCCAAATTTGCTTGTTTGATTCTTTATTAGAGATTTTCTTAGCAAATTGGATCACTCTCTTTTTGTTCTTTGTCTCTCCCTCTCCAGTAGAAGTGTCAAGGCTGCTTTGCCATTCCCCTCCACTCTCAGAAGAGGCAGCTGGCCCTCTGCTGGCTGACTAGCACGGAAATAGGCGGCTTTGACCGCAGGTTTTGCAAAACAGCGCTGTGCTATTGAGATATCCTGCACCAGAGGCGTTATTTTACCTTTAAACACAGCTGAAAGTCGAAATTTTGCGTTGGGGGGGAAGGCGGGGGGAATCGGTAAAAGACTTTATGGTTCGTTCTGGTTGTTTCAGGGAGAGAAAAGACGGCAGCAGAGCCAGCTGCCCTGGCAGTCCTGGGCACGGGGGCGTGCAGGTGACCCGGGAAAGGCACGTGTGGGATGGGTCGAGAGTGTTCTTGCTCTTGTCTGCTTCGGGGCTTTTTTCGTGTATTATTATTACGGGTTTGGGGCTTGGGATTTTTTTTTTTTTTTGGCCTGTCGCTGAGCACGTTGTCTTCGCGGANTCCTACGCACGAAACCCGCGCGAGCCCCCCTCGGAAAGGCTTTCTGCAAGCCCGCCGCGTGTATGCCCGGCTTCTGGGCTCTGTTTCCCGAAAGTTCATCCCCTGTGTAAACGAGTCAGTTGCCCAAAGTGTCAGTTTAGAAATCAAAATTTCCTTTACACCCCGCCCCCCCCCCCCCCCCCCCCCACCAGCCCCCGGCGGCGCGCGTAGGGACC
>WAAD01010460.1:10396-36998 GCA_013389945.1 Fregata magnificens | reverse complement strand
CAGGGTGCTGGGCCATCTTGTCTAGATCATGCTTTTGCCAAGAAAGATTGGACCAGATGATCCTTGAGGTCCTTTCCAATGTGGTATCCTATGATTCCATGAGTCTATGATTTCTGTCTTTGATGCTGGTGCATTACACTTGTCTGAAATATTGCCTCAAGAGTTGTAGGATTGCATCATCTCAAGTGGAGTTTTTGTGTACTTTGAAAGGCAAAGTTTAATTTAAATCCTCCAATACAAATGCAGCAAAAAGTCATATTAAAATGAAAGGGACTGTCCCTTGTTATTAGGCTTCCAAAAGACACTGACTGTGGTTGGTATGCTTCTTTCCAGCTTTTATGGGAATCTTACTAGGACACTAGATATAAGAGTTGCTTCTCTCTTCCTTCCCCATCAGTGTGGTCCCATGGAAAGCCTACAAGAAGGAGGCAAAGAAGCACCCAAGTTTTTGAGAGTAACTGCAGAAGAACCTCCTGCCTTTCTGGTAGGACCTTAATGTGTGGTAACTATCTTTTCCATTCAGTCTTCCCATACACAACACTCGGTATTTATCTTGGCTTAAGACATGTTCTTCACTTTTAAATGTAACTATCTTATGCCTTCCTAAAGGAACTGAACCTCCACAAAATGAGCCAGAACTTCTCTTGAACTGGGGACTACCCATACCCTTAAGGAGTCGCAGGCTTAGTTAAGACTGAACATTTCTGAATGTCCCTTGTTATGTATCCTGTACCAGGCATTGTTTTGTTTTCATGTGGAGACTACTTTCCCTTGTGACTTCAGGTTGAACATTTTTTTCTATTTTATTTTCTGTTAATAGGTTGTAAATGAAAACTGTTGTTTAGCAATGTAGTTCTAATATGATTAAGTTCCCCTTCTTCGAGAATTCTGCTTCACAACTCTTAAGTACTTAATCAACGAGTGTTTTGACTACTTTACATTGGAACTGTGGGATGGAAATTTGATTTATAATTTAAATTGGCATCTGAATTGGTATCCTTTCTCTGAACTGTGAAAGACAATCATCTTTCTTAATGATCATTACAACAAGAAATGGTAACATGCCATCCTTTCACATGTCCTTTGTGAATTTGTTAGATTTATTCCTGTCTTCTTTTAACAACACTAATGTGTCATTTACATATTTATACAAAACTGGTGGTTTATATTTTGCTAATTTTAAAGCCTTTTCTTCCATATCTTCCATAATTATGCCTATTAAACTTAAGAATGAATTGCTCTCTTATTTATAAATTAAAGAGACTGATCATTCACTACTTCTGCGATCAAGTTTCAGAGTCTGCTAATGGAAGTCTATTTTGAGGCTTATGTAAAGAGATAGTTAATGTCACAACTTCACATAATATTTGTATTTAAGGTGATTAGTTTGTTTTTAAAAGCCATCACTGTTTTACAACAATGATGTGACACATTTAGGAGGAAACATTTAGGATATATAAAGGCTTGTTTTTATTCTCAGTTCTTCTAGTTGCAAGAATTCATAGTAACAGCACCACTGCTAATATTATGCTAAGATCAGACTCTGGCCATGAGCTTTTTAAAACAGGTAACTTCAGTGTTGATGGAAGATAACAGAATGGAAGAGGATGGTAACTGCAACATGTCTACTACCGAAAAGGGTACAAGAGATTTTTCTGTTGTTGGCTCTTCCTCCCCTCAATATGCCTTTATACTACCTGATGTCAGGGTCAATTCAGTCCTGAGAATTAGTATGCTCAGAGTCTACTACTTACAGTAGAGTCTGTTGATGGAAACTAAGTAAACTTTCCTAGTCTCACCGTTGAGGGGATGAGGATAAAAAGCTAGTCAGGACTATAAGAAGAGTAGCAGCCTTCAGAGCAGAAACCTGGGCACTTAATACACATGTATAAGAGAACTTCTGAGTACTTCCTACTAATGAGGAACCTGCCCTTACGCATTCCTCCTCCTTCCTGCAGGACTATCTGGATGTAGACACTCACATATGTCTTTGTATTTTGTAACATTGAATCATCCCAAAAATCCGTAAGTTGAGAGTCAGTCAATGATGCAATGTCAGTCAAATGTCAATATAATGCAATGATAGTGAAAAGTAATGGGAGTAATAGATAATACTAATAAAAAATAATATTTGCCATACCTCTCTGAGGTTCCTTTTTTTGCACTGGATGCAAAAGTTAAAAAGCAATGTTATTTTCTCAGAATATCAGACTTCATTACTGCAAAATATATCCTAAATGATGAATACTTTTTTCTCCCTAATTTATATATCAAAAAAACCCCATTGTTCTTTCTTAGAGGACAGTTGAACTCAATGCTTAAAGAACTGAAGTATTGATATTTCGTAAGTTGATAAAAGACCTGAAGGTCTTAAGGGCCAATAAGATGTTTAAGGAACTAGAGCATCTCTCATATCAGGAGAGGCTGAGAGAGCTGGGACTGTTCAGCCTGGAGAAGAGAAGGCTCAGGGGAGATCACATCAATGTGTACAGATACCTGAAGGGAGGGTGCAAAGAAGGGGGAGCCAGGCTCTTTTCAGTGGCAGAGCAAGAGGCAACAGGCACAAACTGAAACATGGGAAGCTCTGACCTTTAAGGAGCACTGGCAGATGTTGCCTAGAGAGGCTGTGGAGTCTCCCTCCTTGGGGATATTCAAAAGCAGTCTGGACATGGTCCATTCTGTGATCCTGTTAAGTGTGGCGGGTTTCTGTAAGGTGGGGGAGGGCAGTAATTTATTCATAAAGAAACACAAGCAGATGATTTAGAATCTCCCCATTGTAGAGAAAGTGTAACATGGAAGTCACAAGTGCACTTATGAATCAAAATCCTAATGCTAAGAGGTATTGAGCACCAGTTGGGGCTAGTCCTCATCTCACTTCTGCTAGGTTTTTATTAGCATAAATCTGGTAAATTCAGGGAATTTTAAATAGATTTAACAATTACAAGTGAGATTGGAATCAGTAGCACTGGTATTAGCCATTTTTCCCTTTACATCCCAAAACAGGATATTTTGTTTGAGTAAAGATTTGGGCTTGAATGACTTTCAACAAGTCCCTACTGTGTACTATTTTAATATGTTTGTATATTTATTAGATCATAATGCACCTTTATGCTGTTGTCTAAGTTTGCAGAAAAAAATTTTGTTCAGTTTCAGTTCATTTAGAATGAATACAGATGTACTTCACTCAGTGTTAAAGTTTCATAAACAAGTAAAACCAATTTGGTATCATTTCTTAATCACTTTAAAAGGCATTTTAAAAGCCACTATGAATCTCATTTTTAGCTAAGTAAACAGCTATTTAGGTGAGTAGTATCAACAAACAGTTGTTCCACAAAAGAGAAAGATAGGACAATTTTGCCCCTTATCACACATTTTCTTTGTAGTTTTAAAATAAAAAAGATGAGAAGATTTTTTTTCACCAAGTGCCATCCTGAAGGTGGAGAATGCTTGGTGAGCAAAGACCTGCATGAGTTCAGCAGTGTGATGACTGTGAAGGCAAAGGATCTACAAGCTGATAGTGCATAGCTGTATGACTGGCATATCCATGGTGGTATCCCTCTTGGTTGCCTCTGGCTGGCAAACATCCAAAGAGGAAGGCAACCTTCTCCTTTGAAGCAATGGATTTCCAGAAAATGATTTGTTGGCACTGGTGTATGAATGCCAGCGCAGTGGAGAGTTTTGAATTTCTTCTGATTCTTAAAGCTCTGCATCCATTTCAGGTCATTTCAGGTGTGTAGGAAGAGTATCACCAGACTCTATCCAAAAAGTCTCTTCTGAAGAAGTAAAATACTGGCCTGCCCTGTTCCTACAAGCTGAGATACTCTGATGGATGGAAGCATAGGAAAATCAAACAAAGCAAGCATTGGGAAGAATGCCTTTCCTCTTTTGAAAGTGTAGGTATACCAACTTCTCCAGGGTCAGGATTCATCTGTATCTGTGTGCATATGTGTGTGTGAGTTTGTATCAGTTCACATTGCAAGCCACATTCAGTGAATAAATAAATCCAAGAACCAGATGCAAAGAGACTGGTTGTGGTGGAAAAAGAAAAAGGAAAAAAAAAAACCCAAACCACCCCAAAAATGCTTCTTATTTCTGTCCCGTTTTCACAGACAATAAGACAATATGTTCCTGTTGATTCCAGGTGCTCTTGAAATTCAAATAGTAAACCTTGATTTTGCTGATTAGAGGAAGGTAAGAGAATACAGGAAGAAATCATATTTAATATTAACAAATGGGCAAATAATTTTATCCTCTATCTTAAATATGGTATGCACAACTGTCAGCGCACTGTAGAAAGCTGTATCTAGTGAAGGTTAAGAATTTTCTGACAAAATAGTCTTTTTATCAGGAAAAGAACAACTGTTAGAAACCAAAAATTTTTCACAGACTTGTATCAGCTTTGAAAAGTCTTTCTTCACAAAGGTGACACAAATCCAGGATGGAATTATTGTCCAGCAACAGAGAGAAAAGGCCCCTCTCCCCCAGTACTCTGCTAGTCAAGGGACATCGAGGACATCAATGTGAGGAAAACCGGTCAGACTTCGTACTCTGAAGTTGCCAAAATACTGACTTTTCCCCAGCCAAATGAACACCCACAAATGAACACAAACACAAAATGAGTTTGGTCTTTAGGAGGTCTCAGCTTCAGCTCAAAACAGAATGGGAAACTTTTGGGAAAATCAAACATTTTAGTGAGATGAGAAAATCCTGAGCATGGAAATATTTTATGTATCTAATAAGCATCAGGTACTGTCCCAAGGGAAAACTGGTGAGATCTGAAAGGGCAACAGGTGGGAATGGACAACGTATTAGAAACAGTCCCTGAAATTTCTGCAACAGATCATCCGTCTGTTAGTTTTGACTAAAATCCCTAGTTTCTTCTGTTTTTTCTTCAAAGAATGGTAAAATACTTTCAGCAGATATTTCATTCAATTATTTTGATTTGGGATAGTTCTCTAACCACTTGGTGGCTCCTTTATGTATATGAAAGCCTTCTTTTCAAAATAAGTTGGCAGAAGAATTTCAGAAAAATTATAATAGGAAAAATGAATTCCTTTTATAACTGAAAAGGTTTCTCCCAGTTTTTAAGCTCTTTTCATGAAACATAAAGAATATTTAGATTTCTTTTAAAAGACCTTCTTGCTCTATTTCAGTCTGCTCTGTTCAAAACAGTAAAATTATTTAAGTAAGAGGTCATTCAGTATCACAGACAACAAACTGATCCACCTGCTACTATTCAGAAGAAAAAGTCTGAAAGTCATTAGTCTAAAACTACAGGAAAAGACATTAAAGGCAACAGGAGGTGATTATTTTTTACTCTGCCTTGGCTGTTAAAAGCCAATTTTCACAGACTGAACAATGACAATTCCCAGGACTTCCCTCAAAAACAAAGTATGACACAATGGTTATTACTATTACTCGCATTTCATGATAAATAAAAACAGCAGGGTAAAGAAAAAAATGTTTATGGGCTCCTTAGGTACATGCATTGCAAAAGATTGTTTTTCTGGTGAAGAGATTAGTACAGAAACTCAAGACAGAGAGCTGACTGTATCCTGAGGAAATGTGGCCCTTATCCAAGGAAATTTGCTAAAAAGTCAGAAATGGATCTCTGATGTCCTAAGCTATACCTCCAGTTCCTTAAAAAAGCCATTCTCTTTCACAGCCTTACCTCATTGGCTGCTAGATTTTTTAACCCAGTTGTCATTTTTACCTGTCAAATTCAACGGATTGTGCTTAGTTATATCACTTTTGCCAGTCTAGACAATTGCTCTCTGTGTTGGGTTAGCATGGCAAGGTTTTGGTAGCTGGGGGACTACAGGGGGGGCTTCTGTGAGAAGCCGCTGGCCAAGGCTGAGCCCATCAGTGACGGTGGTAGCACCTCTGGGATAACATATTTAAGAAGGGGGAACAAAAAACCCCTGCACAGTTGCAGCCAGAGGAGTGAGAATATGTGAGAGGAACAACTTTGCAGACACCAAGGTCAGTGAAGAAGGAGGGGGAGGAGGTGCTCCAGGCGCCAGAGCAGAGATTCCCCTGCAGCCCTTGGTGAAGACCATGGTGAGGCAGGCTGTCCCTCTGCAGCCCATGGAGGTCCATGGTGGAGTAGATATCCACCTGCAGCCCATGGAGGACCCCACGCCAGAGCAGGTGGATGCCCGAAGGAGGCTGTGACCCCGTGGGAAGCCCACGCTGGAGGCGGCTCCTGGCAGGACCTGGGACCCCGCGGAGAGAGGAGCCCACGCTGGAGCAGTCTGTTCCTGAAGGACTGCACTCTGTGGAAGGGACCCATGCTGGAGCAGTTTGTGAAGAACTGCAGCCTGTGGGAAGGACCCACGTGGGAGAAGTTGGTGGAGGACTGTCTGCCATGGGAGGGACCCCACGCTGGAGCAGGGGAAGAGTGTGAGGAGTCCTCCCTGAGGAGGAAGGAGCGGCAGAGACAACGTGTGATGAACTGACCACAACCCCCACTCCCTGTCCCCCTGTGCTGCTCAGGGGGAGGAGGTAGAGAAATCAGGAGTGAAATTGAGCCCGGGAAGAAGGGAGGGGTGGGGGGAAGGTGTTTTAAGACTTGGTTTTATTTCTCATTATCCTACTCTGATTTTGATTGGCAATAAATTAAATTAATTTTCCCCAAGTCAAATCTGGTTTGCCCATGACAGTAATTGGTGAGTGATCTCTCCCTGTCCTTATCTTGACCCATGAGCCTTTCGTTATATTTTCTCTCCCCTGTCCAGCTGAGGAGGGGAGTGACAGAGCAGATTGGTGGGCACCTGGCATCCAGTCAGGGTCAACCCACCACACTTTCTGTTTCTAGTATTTGTGTCTGCCAACTATCTCCAAATGTAGCTCAGCCTCTACTCTGTTTTCTCAACAAGATTTTTAGTAAAAATATAGTTTTGCATAACAAACTGAATTGCACAAAATTACTTACATCTGTCCTGTTCCGTTTAGATTTTTCCTACACAGGTAAAGTCACTGATAGCCTTGCACAAACTTCTCGTTTAAAATAATGCTTTCCACTTGTTTTCTTAAGGGCCTGTATCAGTTTCATCAAACATTGGGGCTTTTTTAGTAATTTGCTTCATTTTATCCTCCATCAGTTCTCTAACCTTTGAGTCTGTAAAAACTGCAAGAATAAGTGAGAATGATTTTTTTTTACTTTTATATTTATTTTCATCATAAAGTTAAGATGTCAGCATGTTGTTTGACAGTAGACCTAGAGCAGGAATGCCATCATTTGCCACTGACTAATAAGACAACTTCACAAACTGCTGGAGTTGAACTGCCTGGGGCTGTTATAGGTCTGGTAAGCCTTTTTGAGATGTTTCTATTTCTACAGCTCTGTTATGATTTTGCTCCTGACATAGAACTGAATTTTTAAGGTTTGGAGTACTCCTTGAAAATCCTTTGTCCCTGTGTTTGAAACCAGAAATCAGTGTCAATACAGCCAAACTGTTCACAAGCCCTGTTATTGAGGCATTTCCAGAAGTAGCTATTTCTAGTGCAAAACAAGAGGATATTCACATGATGCACTAACAGCTGAATATTTCCAGGTGACAGATGTAACCTCTTCAGATAACCTCTACAGTGGGCTGGCAAAATAATTTCAGGTTTGTAGAACTACTATCCATGTGGAAATAGCTGATTCTAACCCAGAAATAGCTCAGATGAAAGTAAATCAATTTATTTTCAACCCCAAATTTGCTCATTTCTTGGTGTCTTGAGATCTACTGGAAACACAAAGTCTCTTCACTGCAGTCTTGCCTCCCACAAACTTAGACAAATCAGACCCTTGCAATGATTTCTTCCAGCAGATATGTCTCCTTGTGAAATGTGCAAAGAAGATGAGGATCTTTTAACAAATTTATCCAACCACTACTCTTTTCTACTTACACAGGTGGAAAAGGAACATTTCAGGAATTCTGAATTTTCCTTCTTTTCCTGTTCAGGAGTACCTGGCAGCACATTCTCCATCAGCTACATTCTTGTGGTCACTGATGAATGCTCTGGTTTGTTTTTTCTCCTTTTCTGTCAGGAAATACCATATTTCAAGGAAAAGTTTTCTTCGTGAAGGTTTGTACTACACACTGCCAGATAGTATAGGAGGGTCATGAGTCAACTAGGCTCCCGGATATGATATGACTATCTGCATCTGTCTCTTCCACAAGTCTAACATTCTTCAAATCACTACTTACTATCTCTGAGCACCTGAAATATCTGGCCATTGTAGTCCTGTCAAGTCATGAGATTACAAAATTATGGATGGAAAGTTGTAAAGCAAGAAGAAGTCATCTGCAGCTGACAGTCAACAGATTGTTTTATAAAATGCCATACATTTGCAAATTAAATTTGTGCAGTTCTCTCTCTGCAACAGATCACAGCTGCACACATTCAGCATCTCAATCCCTGAACACTTGCCATGTGTGAGCAATTGGTTATTTGAAAATTAGGCCCATTCGTTTCTTCCCTTCACAAATCATCTCTTTTAAGGCTTATTATAGCACTATACATCACAGCTGCTCTTCAGGTGTTGGGGTAACAGAGAAGAGGCAATGGGAAGAAAAGAAGAGCAGCTTTAGTAGAATCTCTAAAAGAAAGAGACATCGTACTTCAGAGGCAGCATGGGACAGAGTGAAGATAGTCAGAGGCAGGCATAGAGTCCCAGAGAGAAGGTAAGAGCATGAGCTGCCTGCTGGGACAGCCCAGTGTATCTTCTCACCATGTGCCCATGTCACATGAAGCAATGGCAGCCACCCCCCAAGAAAAGCACCTCTGCCTTACTACTGGCTGCTGCAGGTCTGGTTTCTTTTCCCTGCTATGTGCTCTTATGCCTATCAAAAAATATGAAAGAAATACATGAGGACTGTTTCTTAGTTCTTCCCTGAACACAAACTTGTGTATGAAATAATCTGTTAAGAGTGCATTAATGTTTATATGGACTAGGAGACAAAATATATGAGTGCTAAATCCAGGCTTCTTCCTAGCCATCACACTAATGACTGGCATACTTGAAGGTTAAAAGAACAAGACTGAAGAAGTTATTCTTAACACTGTGACCTTTGAACCGTGACTTACTCCAAGCTAGGACTTCTGTATTCCTCCATCAGACCTGCCTGATGTTCTCAGACTATCTCCTCTATGAGTTATTTTCAGATGTCTTAAAAAGTGACATTGATATCCACTGATCAAAGCAGACTGAATTATGAAGAGACTGAGGTACACGGGATCTTATCTTACAGTAATAGTATTCATTAAACTAATCCTCTCCTAATATGTCGTTAGTCAAACACTTTAATCTCTGTACACTTCCCATCAATAAAACTCAGGATACTCGAGTCCTTTCAGCCTCCTTTGTTCTGTTCCGTTTATTTCGATTGCAAACTCCTGACAGCAGTCATTAAGTCTTAAACTAAATGCCTAAGACAACAGGGTACTGGTCTTTGTTTTAAACTAGATTTACTGCTTTCACACTGATTGTATGAGTAGAGGAATTTTTAAAAAAACATCATTTTATTAATAAATTTTATTCTTCCTTTAGACATTGAACTAACTTAAAATTCTTCTTCCAAACAGAGGCCTAGGTGTGGCTATCCTGCTGCTCTGCAGGCTCTGGAGAGAGCTCGGCTCCTTAGGGCGGGTTTACATACAGTCTCCATGACAAGCAGAACTAAAGCTCCAGACCCAAAAACTTTCAGGCTAAACCCAAACCTTATAACCCTGTTCATTTAGTCTATGTTTCTGCCAGGGGATCAGGACTTGGGGTGTTAAGAGATGTTCCCCTGCTTAGCAAGGCAGCTAAAGGTATTTTTTAGGCTAATGAGGCAATATAACAAAGATAGCTTTAAAATTCAATATGCAGATTCATTCATTTTTATTAATGTCCCAGACTGGTAAGTGCCTAAAATAAATGGCTACTTACATAATATTTATGTTTAAATATATGCTATGAATTCATAAATATAATTTCTGTTATTATACTAGATTTGAGATTCCTAGTGTCAGGCTCTTTGGTTTCAGTTTATTTTCACTAAATGATTTGAAGGACTTTTTTTCTCATATATATTTCTGCTGTAAGGCATAAGTTTGTTGTTAATAATACTGTATTCAATAATGTAAAATGTTTCAAAACCATTGATGGATTTTTCTTGGAATATCTATGATTAAAATCACATTTAAAACTTTTTACTTAGTTTTTTAACTACAGTCCAGTAAATTCCAAAACAAACATAAAAAAGGTTGAAGCAGCTGCCTTACTCCCAAGGTATAACTTTTTTAAAGAAATCACCTAGACTTCACAGAATTTAAAAGAAATGAAAAAAAGCCATATGAGGTCCACAGATGTTGTGCCATACGTGGAGGAGAGAACATCTTGGCATTTTGGACCATTGACAAAGCAAGTCAATACATCTAGGTGAGAGTTTTGCCTTTGGTACATCAAGTTTTTAAACACGAAGACTGTTTATGTTGCAAGCTGCAGATGGAGACAGAGGGATCAAAGCTGTTCAAAAACTGATCATTATTTCCAGGTATTTTTCACTTCCGTGTTCTGTTTGCTTATCTTGTGTGTTATTAGTGTTTCCTTACTTAGTTTGTTGTTTTCTTATTCTGGGCACAGGTTGTTTGCTACTAATGCAGATTTGTTTGGATTTCTCATTTAAAAGTTTGTTTCTTTTAGAAGTTTTTGCTTTCCCTAGGCAGGTTTCAAGTCTGAGGCTGAAGATGAGCATGGCTGTGCCTAGCGCAACAGGCAAATATGTTAAAAAGAGAAAGGAAGAACTCAAGAACAACTGTTGACTTCATACCTGTAATATAGCTATAAAAGCAATGTCTCAGAGACAGAAAAGACTGACGCTAATCAGGCAAAAAAACACGATTCATAAAAAGAAGGTAGAAGGAGGCAGTAAAAAATGAAGAGCAGAGGAGGGAAATGAGGCAAAAGAGGGAGATGCCAAGAGAGGAGACAACAAAGGGAAGAAATAATCACTAGCAGCTCATCTGAAAAGAGAAACAGAACTGTAACTTTACACTAAGTTCTATGTTTTTGTTTCCAAACTACTTATTAAACGAATTTCATCTTAAAATAGACATGGTAGCCACCTCCTCTTTTTTTCCTCCTATATGAAGAAGAAATGTTTCACTTACAGGCTGAAAACAACGAAAATGAGGTGTATGTCTTTATGATCTTGTTAATTTGGGGGGTGAATTCCAGTCATCCACACTGCCTAGGCACTGGCTCATATACTGGTTGATTCTGGAGATCGCCAACAGGGACAGCTGAATGCTGGCGAGGGCTACTTGATCTCCTGGCAGCCCGCGCCCAGCCTCTGTGCTTCCCTGACATTGCCCTTAGGTGGGCACTTCCAGAAGCTATACAGGTATCATAGTGTCGCCACATTCAGGCACCAGGAAAATTTTAGCCTAAGCTTAGTTACCAGATCTTAAGCAGAGAAGACAGTAGCCTAGCAAGAACTTTCAGCTATCTGGAGACAGACAAGTTAGGTTTAAGAGGACAGCAGAAATATGTTACAGAAAGATCTGATCACATTCTATTTAATAAGTATTTAACATATTTAATAGCACACTTAAACAAATTAATTCCTACTGAAAATTTCAGCAGAAAATTCAGGCTAGAAGAAGGCTTTTCTAGTTTTCTAAAATTTCTCTATTTTATTAATTGAGTGTAACTATTATACTTGATCATATTCCATCTGAAATTATAGATGTTATGAGCTCCCTTGCTCTCCCCCCTTTTTGTGCTGTTGCAAAACATAAAATGAAGTTTATTCCTGGATGGAGTTTTGCAAACCAGAGCCACCTAACCTGCAGCAATGTCACACAGCTCCCAGATATGGCCATGATTGACCCTCCCTTTCATCAACCACCAGTGGCCAAGGCACTATAGCCTCCATTGGGAAAAAAGATTAGCCAAGCAGGGGGGAACGGCAATGCACTCCAAAAGGTATTAGTCTGATTAATGGAGTGAAAGAATAGCAGAGAACAACATGGAAAGCAAGGTTCAGGAAGCAAAGAAAAGACTGTGTTGTTTTTCCATGTAACTAGCAGAATCTTATACCTCTTCAGTAATCTTTCCTTTGAACAAGTTAAGTCAAGGTTGTAAAATTTATAGGCAAAAATTCCCTTCTGCCTGGTTATCTCAGAGTTTCAAATTTTTATGGAAGGTCCAGCTGATGGCAGTTCTGATCCAGCACAAGAGGTACAAGAGTATAAAGTTGTACATGCAAACCATTTTTATTATGCTCGCTAGCTATTCACATACCTCACAGGGAAACAGTACGGAAGTGAGCAGGGATAAAACCAAGCAGTTTCTATGGAAATTATCCTGGAAATCTATGGAATTCAATACTCTTATTCATAGGAACGTTGGTTGTAATCACCTCCATAGAGTCTGACTAAACAGTGTGTTTGGCTAATCTGGTGAGAGAAAGGCAGTTCTCCATGAGAACTAGCAATATGCCTTTCATTTATTGCTTTCTATACTCTCATTTACTTTCTCTGTAAGAAGCAGTGCCAAACTTTTCAATTTCCTCATGCAGAATTATTTCCAGTCACTAATCATTTTTGTCACCAGTCCCCCGATTCCTGCAATTTCTGTTGCCAGGTGGAATAAAACATGGACACAGCACTCAGTGCCAGGAGAAAGCTATTAAAGGATTGAGGGCATACATTGTGCCCGCCTGCTTGTTAATAGCTGTAACATCTAAGTAAACTAGAAAAATATAAATATTCATCTGCAAATGAACCTCATAGTCAAAGCTGGGGACGAAAGAACTTTGATTACCATTATTAACTGCAGAGATTATATCACGTAAATTTAAAGTTAACCTCTGCCAATTGTCTAAACCAACTACATAAAATACCATTAATATGGACTTGAAAAGTGAGGCTGAGTTAAACAGTCAGCATATGTTCTTGTGAATGGGGGTAACAGGATTCAATGAATTTTTTAATGGAAGAAAATCATAATTTACTATAGTTTCAATATCCTGTCATGATATTGACTGTTGTCTAGACCTATGCCTTAGGAAGCTTGCTATTCTTTTGTAACTCTCTTGAGACAATTCATTCAGCAGCAAGTATTCAATTCACAAAAAATATTTCTACCCCAACCTTCTGAGAACAGTGGCATAGTAAGAGAAGGTAAGAAAGAGCTGGAAGAAGCTGTCCACCTACCTACAGTGCCCTTGGCTTATCGCCACATACTCCCATTATTAGAATGAATATCCCATTACCAAAATTTAGTGCTATTGAAGTTAGGAAGCCAGCGACAATTAAGTTTTCCTTTAAGTGCTTTGGTTTTAGGTATTGGTTCTCCTCTTTGCCTATATCACTGAGCAAAACATTCTCCTCCCACCAGCCATTTGATAATGTATTAATATATTGCGTTCTATATTATTATGTATTTGTACCCAATTTCTGTGAAGTTTCTCTGAAAGAAAACACTACTTTCTCCAAAGATTTTTTTGGTGAATAAAAACATGTGTTTTACATTACATAGAGAATGCTACAAAATGCATTTTGTGACTGGTACACACAGGACTGCCAGTGCCCTGATACAGCAGGAAACTGCAAACAGGAGCCATATAACAATGGCCATGTAAATCTTTGGTTTGTGCTTGTACTAACTGTTTTTGCATCTCATTACCACGTACAGGATACTCTGGCAAATTGCACAAACAATATAACTTGTGGTCCCAGAGAAATTGCTCAGGCAGGCTCACAGTGACAAACACTAGGAACAAATATCATTATCCAGCAGCCTGGTCCCAAATGGAGCTCACAGATCTTGAACTGTTAGGTTTTTTACTGTATGAGTTAAGAATCACATGACAGAGGAAGGCTAAACATCAGGAGCATAAAACACTAATTGCTGACTCTGTGCATTTGTAAAAGAAATACAGCAAGCAATACTCCTGCTTAAAATCCTTATGGCTTGTACTGACAAGTCTGGCAGGTGCTTTTTGCAATTATGTGCAGTGACCTTGCATATATTTACTGGATGTTAAAGGTACATGCATGTAGCAAGTATGTGCTTCCAAATGTAAAATGAATTTTTCATACTGTTCATCCTTACCACCCTGGAGCAAGGGTATTTCTTCTTAAAACTCTGAGCTGGGTTGAAAGGAGTTAATGTATCCCTACTGCTTCATCTCTGCCAGCAACTTTATTTTTTCAAAAAATGAATTTAAGGAGATGAGCTACAGGCTTCCTGCTTTACACTAGTGCAAAAGTAACACTGGTAGCTGAGCAGGGACCCTGGGTTCAGGCATTTCTAATAAATGTCTAAAATGTCTCCTGATTAAGGCTAAAGAACCTGTGCTGAGATAATTGCCACATCTTCCTGGCAGTCAGCTCACATAAGCAAAGGAGGGCATTTGGCAACCCTTGATTTGCATGACAAACGAACTATATCACATGACTGCACATTGACATTGCTAGCTGTTAAATGTGGTCACATCTCCAAGCCAAATATCAACATCTGTATTTGGCCGCACTGGAAATGTCTACAGCCAAATATCCGGCTCTTGCAGGACAATGCCATAGCTAGCAATTTAACCAGAAGCTTAATCAGATGTCAGGGAACTACAGAACTGATTTAGAAGCCAAGCTGAGACAAGTACACTGAAACATGTAGAAGAGGTTTTCATGGCCTTTGCCTTTTACTGACTCCCCCTAGTCCACTTGCATTTAGACGTAACCAAGAAGATCCTGGGATTCAGTTGACATGACTCACATCACAACCTCCCATCAGACTACAGGCTGGATTAGAGCATGAACATATCATAGAATCATAGAATCATAGAATCATTAAGGTTGGAAAAGACCTCTAAGATCATCAAGTCCAACCATCAACTAACACCACCATGACTCCTAAACTAGGCCCTGGAGTGCCACGTCTACACCTTTNCCCAGTTCTCTCAGCCGCTCCTCATAAGACTTGTTTTCTAGACCCTTCACCAGCCTCGTTGCCCTTCTCTGCACACGCTCCAGCACCTCACTGTCCTTCTTGTAGTGAGGCGCCCAAAACTGAACATAGCATTCGAGGTGCAGCCTCACCAGTGCCAAGTACAGGGGCACGATCACTTCCCTACTCCTGCTGGTCACACTATTCCTAATACAAGCCAGGATGCCATTGGCCTTCTTGGCCACCTGGGCACACTGCTGGCTCATGTTCATCCAGCTGTCAACCAGCACCCCCAGGTCCTTTTCTGCCGGGCAGCTTTCCAGCCACTCTTCCCCAAGCCTGTAGCATTGCATGGGGTTGTTGTGACCAAAGTGCAGGACCTGGCACTTGGCCTTGTTAAACCTCATACAGTTGGCCTCTAAATACGTGCACCTCCCACATATTGAACAAGAAGCAAAACTTCGAGTCTCATTGAAGCCTTCATTGACCTTCCCTTTCTTAATATTTTTACCCACCCTCTCATGAATAGTATTGCTTACCTTTCTCAAACATGTAACTTCTGCTATCTAACAGGATTGACCCTCACTACCTTCAAACCACATTAGTCCAAAAGGTGTCAAGTTAACTTGGGATGAGAATGAACTTTAACTCAATGGAAATGTATTTTAATGCTATGCATCTGATGCCAGTAAAAGCATTCAATATCTCAAGAAGTTGAGGCACTGACCCTTAGAATCTAAATGTACGCTGAATCGTTATGTAAATAGAAGAAACTCACGTGAGAGCTGCAATTCAGGACCTTACAGTATTGCCCCTGGGAGCTTGATTTTACATGCAGGGAGCTTTTCATGTCATTTTCACGATGGTTTCAGTGTGGTCTTCTTCAGCAAGAGGAAAGAAAAAGGGTGAAAGGAGCTAAAGCCAGTCTGTCTCTTAAGCAGTGTCAGACACACACTTCGGACTATGAGAACAGTCATTGGACTAATTCTTCGATGTGCATGCCTAAGGTATAGGATAAAAATTTCTTTCCACACATGAATACTAAGAACCAAATCCCTAGCTAAGTGGTATTAACCTAGCCCAACTAACATTAAGAAACAAATGTTAGTTTACCACAGCAAGGGATCAAAGCCCTTTAAAGCCCATAAGGATAAAATTTCTTCATTATAAAGTTTCCATTCATGGCTCTGTACTTTGTGGTTCAATGGCCCTAGGATATATAAAAGAATAGTTTCAGTTTCCTGTTTGTGTGTATTATAGACCCAGGACTAATGGAAGGAAAAACTGAAGTTTAACCAGGGAAAGGCTGTAGAAAAAGTTGCAGAACATATGATCACATTCTATCGGTCCTTAAAACCCATGTAATTCATGTGACCCTATCTGCAGACTATCAGATATAGAACTGACTAGAGAACATCTGAGTGTATTACAGAATGATGTGCTGATCTTGGCCTACATGGGTATGTCTGATTTTCCTGTGAAAGCACAGTTAATTTAGAAAAATCTGGATTTTGGGGGAGGATTTGCATTTCACCTAAACCAATCATCAGTGCACTACTGCAGGATGACAAAGCATTTCAAATGAAGGTCGTGTTGTTTACTATGCTGATTATAATCACAGTCCAATTCCCAAAATAAAAGTGACCGAAATGTTCTTGGCATTTATTTTAAATGTAACTCTTAGGATTTTAACAGTATAACATCCTACGAGCCATGAGCTATCTACACTTAATTCCATCAGATGTGATTGATGGGCCTCTCCTCTGGGCTGGATGGGAAACCTGGCCAAGCTAGGTTTTGCACTACAGGGCATATAGGCTCATTGCAGAACTTCTTCTAGCCTAACAAATACCTTATTGACACATTGAACTTTCAGGGCAATAAAAATATATCTTGTTTATCACTGCTTTCACAGCACGCGTAGATATGACGCTGAGGCATTCAACCATAGTAACATTAGACAACTACTTACTTCAAGCTAAGCTACAGGGAATAATGCAGGACTCAGCTGATAACCTCCACATAGACTTGGAAGATTGCATTTAAAATAAGGTGTTGCATGTTCTGATTATTTTAATGGGTGGGAGGGGAGGACAGATATTGGGTTTTATTTTTATCTTGGAAAACTTTATTTTCATTGAAATAATACATTCATAATAGTAGTGGGGCTTAGTATTATTTATTACTGAGGTTGCTTATCACTTTCTCTTTATAAGCATCAGCTTTTTGCTGCTTGTAATTTTTCCAGCCTGTGAGTATTTGAGCTGAAGTTTTCATGCTGAGTACCTGCCGAAGATTGAAAATAATGCTTTTTTTTTTTTGGGGGGGGGGGGGGGGTGTTGTTGTTTGTTTTCTGGTTTGTAGTTTTAAACAGAGTACATCATTGATTTGTTTTGAAACAGTCTTTTAAGAAAAAAAAAAAGACAATAGTTTGTCCATGGCACAAAGGCACAAATACTCAAGGGATTGACTTCAGCCCTTGCGTTTTGTAGCAGGATCTTTGAATTTGGCTTGTGGCTGCCATACATGCCAGGGATGTGCTGTTCCTATTGAAAATATACAATAATTTAGGCTGGATAAGGCCTCTGAAGGGCATGAACTTCAACCCCTTCTTCAAAGCAGGGAGAACTTAGAGAAGCCTCTCACAGCCTTATCCAGTTGAGTTGCATTTATTCTGTGATAAGCATCATAAAATGTGGGGGAAAAAATGAAAGAAGGAATTGAAATGGGAAGTTTCCAAACCTGTTCCAAAACTGCTCTGGAGAGCCATGTGGGACAGTTACTTTGTATGACAGATGGGGAAGAACATAGACAGACTATGGATCATTTATGACAAGACAAGAAACAATGAGCTTAAATTGCACAAAAAAAGGGGAATTTACTGACATTAAAGATTCAAACACTGGAAAAACTGCCTGGAGAATGTTATAGAATATCCACTGGAAAGGGGGAAAGGCTGTCAGGAAAAAGTTAGACAAATACCTATCAGCAATAGTGGTGAATGAATTTCAATGTCCTTTCAAGATGTTTTCCAACTGTATTTTCTTTACAAAATCACAATTAAGACTGTTCTGTACTATTTATAATTTGGTAGTACTGAGGACCATATTTCAGGTATTCTTTCAAAAATTTTTCTGCCCTCATGGACTTCATTAGGGGCTCTCAGAAACTAAATTATAGCCTGGTCAAGTTACAGGTTGTGAAAAATTCAGGAAGACTGAAGACCTAATGGAGCTCAAATTGCATTTATAATATTAGTTTCAGGTTTTAAGTGAGGAAAATCATTTAATTGGGAAGGGATTGTAAGTGGTATAGATGGTAGTTGGAGGAGAAAAATTGTAATTATAAGGGTCACTTGAAAGACTCTTTAAAGATGTGGCCCTCTGGAATGAGGATGAGAGAGACAATAAGCATTGTAAAATTTATCAGCCAAGACCAATGCCTCAAGGTGAAAGAGGCAGGCTCAGATGGAGAAAGCGGTGGCATATCTGTTCATTCCAACAGCCAGGTATGTGGCTAGACACGCACCACAGGAGTTAAAACAACAAGAGTTTTTTCCAAGCGCTGAAATAGGGGAACCTGTTTGTTCTGTAATACATGTTTCTTATTGAAAAATGCAGTACCTGTTAGCTACATAATGACCTGGACAACTGCAGTACTTTTTTAATAGCTTAGGGAAGGCATATTGATTTTATTCTTTCTACTTTAAGCAGAGTTGCTCAGCTACTCTGCACGTTGAAGCCATTTACCTGTTCAGGATGAATTGCTGGGAGCCTGTGAGGAATTGTATGCCTCCTCTCTCACGCTTTCTGTCTCCTTCTCTCTCACTCTCTCGCTCTCTCCCACCTTTTTTCCCCTTCTCTTGCTGAAGCAATTGCGTAAGCAGGGTTGCACATATCTGTATGTGACTGAAATCCTTCTTACACCAGCAATAATCATAACAATAATAATAAGAAAACTTACATTCCAATTAGTTGCTATCATAAGAGGAAAGTATTGCCTCAGGATTGCTTTCCAGGATCTGGCTTTTTCTATTACCAAGAATTTGCACAGCTGGAAAGACCAGAGTCACACTGTGACAAGTAAATCAGTCCCTTCACAATACACAGGTGGATTGTGCTACAGAACCAGAAATCCAGAGCTGGAGGACTTTAAACAGAATATCTCATGAAAGCACATGCAGAAGTGCAAAGGCACCTTAACAGAGAGTCATGAAGGGCTATAGGCCACCTGTGCTCCGCTTTTGTGTAAATAGATGTATAATCTCAGTGAAGCAATACTCTATCACCATTTTAGCTCCTGAGCCTAATACCACCAACCCAGAAATTCCAGAGGGATGGATGCAGCATCAAGACGTAAAAAGAATAACAAATTTATTGAGAGAAACAGGGTGAGACAGGATGGAAGAGAACATATATAATATCTTTTGAAAGAAAATCTACTTTTGTTCAGTTTAGTGGTTACTTGTTCATCACCCCATTTAAATTCCTTCATTCTTAACCTTACAAACTAAAGCTGGTCCAGATTCTAGCCTTTAACCAGAAGTCACCCACCTAGAGTAAACTACTACCAGTACTTCTGTGTGCACTGAAAACATTTCTGTAATACTGAATTTTGGCTAACTGGCATTACTGTTTTCTATTTTAAAGACTACAGCAAATGGTATAGAGTGAAATACTATCTTAAGCTCTTAATTTTTGCCACAAATACAACGTGTTACTGAGTCAGCTGCCACGCCTGCTCAAAATACTGCAGCATAGCTTTGGGGGTGGGGGTTTGGGGCAGATTCTTCTGCCATTGAGCGTTTTTTTCTTTGTTAGTTTGGTTTTTGTCTCTTTAGATACTGTTTTGTTAGGCAGCTGATGTAGTGATGTACTGCGTCTGGCTGGGATGGAGTTAACTTTCTTCATAGCAGCCTGTATGGTGCCATGTTCTGGATTTGTGACTAAAACAGTGTTGATAACATACCGATGTTTTAGCTATTGCTGAACTGTGCTTGCACATGATCAAGTCTTTCTCTGACCAAATTTCTTAGTTTCTTACTCTGTCCCTGCAGTGAGTAGGCTGGAGGTGGGAAAGAGGTTGTGAGGGGACACAGGCAGAACAGCTGACCAGAACTGACCAAAGGGATATTCCCTACCATAGAATCATAGAATCACAGAATCATAGAATGGTTTGGGTTGGAAGGGACCTTCAAAGATCATCTAGTCCAACCCCCACCATGTCATGGGCAGAAACATCTTTCACTAGATCAGGTAGCTCAAAGCCCATTCCAACCTGATCTTGAACACTTCCAATGATGGGGCATGTAACATCATGCTCAGCAGTGAAAACTGGGGATGCAATTTTCCAAAGTAGCCATTGCTCAGAGACTGGCTGGGCATTGGTCTTGCTTGTGGGGTGTGGTAAATGATTGCCTTTGCATCACTTTTTTTCTCTCTTTCTTTCACTTATTAAACTGTCTTTATCTTGACCCATGAGTTGTTTCTTGCTTTCACTCTTCTGATTTTCTTCCCCATCCCACTGGCAAAGGCAGTGAGCAAGCAGCTGGGTGGGTGCCTAGTTGCTGGCCAGGGTCAACCCACCACAAGTGAGATTCAAGGAACTTCAGTGGCTTTGACGTGACATGGATTGCTTCTGTAACACAGAGGTCAGTATATGGTATGTTACCTGTTTCTCTCTTATCCCTGATCCATAAGTTGGCAATAGTAGGTAAGTCTTAGCCTATAGACTCCTTGGGAGAAAAACAGTTTTCTTGCTTCTACGGAACTGCACACAATGCTGCTTGAAGTTATAACTTGATGTTGTGGTTTAACCCCAGCCGGCAACTAAGCACCACACAGCTGCTTGCTCACTCCCCCCAAGTGGGATGGGAGAGAGAATCGGAAGGGTAAAAGTGAGAAAACTCGTGGGCTGAGATAAAGACAGATCAATAGGGAAAGGAAAAGCCACGCACGCAAGCAAAGCAAAATAAGGAATTCATTCACTACTTCCCATCTGCAGGCAGGTGTTCAGCCACCTCCAGGAAAGCAGGGCTCCATCACGCATAACAGTTACTTGGGAAAACAAATGCCATCGCTCCAAACGTCCCCCCCAGTCCCTTCTTCTTCCCCCAGCTTTATATGCTGAGCATGACGTCATATGGCATGGAATATCCCTTTGGTCAGTTGGGGTCAGCTGTCCCAGCTTTGTCTCCTCCCAACTTCTTGTGCACCCCCAGCCTACTCGCTGGTGGGGTGGGGTGAGAAGCAGAAAAGGCCTTGACTCTGTGTAAGCCCTGCTCAGCAGTAACTAAAACATCCCTGTATTATCAACACTGTTTTCAGCACAAATCCAAAACATAGCCCCGTATCAGCTACTGTGAAGAAAATTAACTCTATCCCAGCCAAAACCAGCACGCTTGACAATTCAATAAAGCAAATAATTGGCCTTGAACGGACTATGCTCAAGAAGACTGCTTTCCCCAGCTGAGGTCTTATGATCTAGGAATCTGTGGGTTTTCCCCGCAGCACTGGATATCTTCATGTGGCTCTCACAGATATCAGTTCCTGCTAAAGCACAACTTCCAAATTTCAAATTTGTCACCTCCAGAAATGAAGTGATCCTAATGTGCTTAAAAGTTTTCTGACTACTGTGCGAGAGAGCGAGACAATATCTTCCATTTTGATGTGTAAATCACTCTTCCTAGCACAACTGGCGTCTATATAAAACCATCCATGATATGACCAAAAACACTGCTATGAAAGCTTTTACCTGAATCTAGCTTAGGAGGTGAGAATGAGAACCTGAAAGCTGTAGTGAATAGAATTCAAACAGTGACAAAATGATGGTAAATAAATGGGAGCAGCTGCCACTATTCAAAACTCTAAAAGCACATTTACAGGGAACAAGATCACTTTTTAAAACTGTCAATTTTAGCAGTGTGGAAAGTAATGTTTGTTCTAGTTCGTTTCAGAGTTTTTCATAACTAATAAATGTCTTGGCCACAAAAATTACTATTGAAACTGAACAGCTAACAGCCTGACTATTGGACAATAAGGCTACTTAAAAAGTTATTTATCAACATAAATGATTTTGCATAACCGACACATTTTTATGCAGAAAATGATGAAGTAATATGCCACTGATTTTTATAATGTAATACCCTGTAACTAATGATTTTTTTGAAAAATCATTTCACATTTCTAACAATTTTATGAGGGAACTAATGATTTTATATGACAAATGGTTATGCAAAAAAGAATGATTTTGTGCAGTTAATGGCTTCATACAACTAATGAGTGAATACCACTCCTACAATTTTAGTGCACATTACTTTCAGAGTGATCATTCATCCTAAAGATATTTTATGCCTTTTGTAAAATTTATTGTGTGCTAGTCCTTTGTAAGATGTATTTCCATATGGTTCCCATGGTTTTCTGCATACTAATGAATTTCCAATATGGTTATCACATATTAAAAAGTATACCATAAAAAGCATTATAAAACCAATTTCTTTTTAAGTTGATTTGATATTGATAGTCCTCTTCATTCACCTTACTGAGTTATTTTTAGTTAATTTAAGGCTCTGATCTAGGCCTCTGCTTGTAACCTCTTTAGTATGTCATTTTCTGTTCATTTGAGTTTTGCTAAGTTAATTTTCATTTGGAATGGAAATTGTAAAATATCTTGCTATAGCTTCAAAGAATACTTCATAGCATCCAAGTATGTGCCATGGTGCAATCACATTTCTGTAGCTTACCAGATTGGCTTTACATTCTTTCAACATTCGGAAAATCAGTAAATATGCTCTGATATTTCATGACCAATAATTAGAAGACACCTTGCAAGGTATTTTCCAGTTAAACACATGAGAAACAAGTGTGCAAAGGGATGTCACTTTATTCTACCATCATAGAAAAGACAGACGAGGTACGTGAATCCGACCACAACTACTTTGTAGGCTCCTTGGGTTAATCAGCCACCCAGTAGGAGATATAATACTATCATACTGCTGCTAGGAATGAGCTGAAAGGAACTAGTTACTCTACAACAGGTGCCATCGAATTTATTATGAGACCCCACAATCCACTGTAATATTAGTGGAATTTTATCATCCTCATAGTGATGGTCTGAGCAGATGAGACAAAAGAGTCAGGCTTAAACAACCTCACCGCCAGTTCAGGTTTTGACTAAATCCTCAGTACCACCAAGCAAGTAAAGCTGGAGCCTTTTCTTCCTGCTGCTAGCTTTCTGCCTGTCTTGCCTTGCCTTCCTCTCTCTGTCTTCAGTTTCTCCTGCACTTTAATAATGGTTTGATTGAACTGACCAATACTGTATCTTCCACAGCTTTCCAGTACTGTATCTTCCACAGCTTTCCTCTAAGCCTGTCAGAAAATGTGTCAAATGAAGACAACAGCTTAAATAACTCTTTGCTGAGCATAGGTTTGTCACATTTCAGACTGAATGAAAAAGCTATATTTGGTACCTGTGATACCTTAGCAGTAAGATTAAGAAAAAGTCACTGTGAAAGATAGAAGCTACTTTTTCTCTCTTTAGCCTTCTTTTTGAACCTCTTCTTACACTTGCCTTCTTTCTTCAGGAAAACAGAGTCCTGTTAAAGTCAGTTGAATGTAAAAACAAGAGGCTCTTCTAGCCCTCTACAATGAATTTTTTTTTGTTTTCCTCCAAAAAGGATGGCTATTGCCATCATTAAAAAACTTTGAAACGGTAAAATGGAAATGAGAGGATTCCCTGTAAAAATGTTGACAGCTACAGAGGATGGATAAGTGATATTGTTAAAATAAAGGTCTTTTAAGATTTTCCTTATTACCTCAACTCTTTTGCCTTCTATTCTCTGTATCTCCAATAAACAGTTAAAATATTTCAACATGATGTTAGTTGTTATTGCCCTTACAGATGAGGCCTCTTGTATTCAAACCCTCCTTAACTCTTTCATGCTGAGCAGTGACAAAAGCACGTTATACATTTTTGACTGTCTGAGACATTTGCTTTATTTGAGGTATTTTACAGTGGTTGCCATGGTGTCCTCAAAATCTGACGCTAGCATAGATCAGTCTGTTTCTGATGAAGATAGTCTCCACCTACCCTTGCAACATCTACAGTACTTTCTTATTCTTTTCTTACAATGTAAAGATGTATTCTGGTCAAGGCTTGGGAAACGTTTATACAGATGACTTTTTATGCAATTTGAATGCATTTTCACTGAGCTGTGAGCTGGTGTGGCTAGCAAGCTTCTGACATCAGTCTAACTAGACCCAAGTAAGCTTAGGCATCTCCCACTACAGTGCAGCACCCAGCATAGAAATAACTTTCTTCATAAAGCTCTAGTCAACAACATAGCTATAAGTCATAGAAGTAGACTGTTTTTTTACCAAACCCATTTCTTAATTTAAATGGGTCAGCTCTTATTTTGTCAAAAAACTGAAATATTTCAGAGAAGCTGTTTATTCAGTTGTTGCGTATCTGCCCAGTCCACTTGAGTTAAGCTGCCCTTGAATTATCATTACTTAACTCTAAGTATTCACCTAGGCTCATCTTAACTCCTGATAACTATGGAAGGACAAGCTACGGCCTAAGGAGGAGGCTAGAAATGTACAACATCAGAACAGCAGCTTCCACATTTGAACTGCATAGTGCTTTATCTCCCTACTCACTGGAAAACCTGAACACTGAAGAAGCCAAATATCAGAATTCACATTTTTGGTTTTTAAAACCAAAGCAAAGCAATGCAAAGCAAACCAAACCAAACCATTGTATTTGAGCTTTACTCATTATACGTGAAATAAAATCAGGATGGTATGAAGTGTATTTCATCAGTAGTTACATGTCCATCCTTAATCATACACGAGTGAAGATGTTCTTTAATTTGTAATACGAGAAGCAGTGTCTTACTATGCAGAGTTGCCTCTGCATATGGAGAGACCATCCTACAGTGTCACTAACAAATCGCACAAGAAACAAGTAACTCAGGCTGCTGCTCACAATGCCTTTGACATTTGCCTACCCAAAAGTCAGCCACTGCTCGCACCCCAACAAGTTTTAATTATCAGCAAGATGAATATCTAAGTATTCCTTTACATGAAAATTATGGGGTAAGCATAAAGAGACGCTTCCAGGTTTATTTAGGTGTTGGTTTTGATAGATGCTAATATTTTAATACCTCTAACAAAGTGTGCTCCATTCAGCAATGCAGATGGCTGAAAATCATTCACTGTGGAATAACCAGTCTCTCTGGAAAAAACGTTCCCCTCTGAAGGCCTCACTTGGTACGATTCCACAGGAGATGCCTATGTAAAAGTGGTATATACAACCCAGAGGAGACACGCAGAACACTGCAGCATCAAAGGATGAGGCTTTATATATGAGGATGCTTCTTTCCACCTACTCATGTTATATCCCTTTGCACATTTATGCACCTTTATTTATGCACCCTGAACTGAAGTAAACTGGCAGATGTGCATATATAAATCTGTCGTGATCTACTCTCCTGAAAGCTCTCGACAGCATATTTTAATAATTATATATTATTTATGACTCTACCTAGTACCAGTAGAAATTGAAGGAAAAATACTGATGCATCTGGCTAAATTTGTCAATCTTGTTTTAATGTAAAATACCTTTAGCAACTCGAGTATGCTTTTTAAGCATTTTACATGTTTCATAACAGTGGAGGCCATGTTTTTTGTGAATTAAGGATGAGCCTAATAGATTTGGAAAAGCACAGACACCATGTACCATACTGTAGACTAGGTCCCAGAGGTAACATGGAGCTCATAATAGGCCTTACAGTGCTATCTGACTTCCCTCCAGTTTTATGCTCCCAGCTTTTGGCAACCAGGTCATTGGCTTAGAAATGAGTTATTCACTTGTACTCATTAATTGGGTCTTACATGTTTAATTTTTTCTTTGGATCTAACAAATACTTCAGGCACAAGAAACATGAATAAACTGGTGTTTAATCCAAGTATGTCTTGTTGGTCACAAGTGTGTTCTGTTGATGAAGACCCAAATTCACGTTGGCTGTCCAGGTCAGAGACACACTCAACAATGCAGCAGAACAGATTTCTGAGATTTACCGAAACAGAAGATAGATGTTGCTTTATTACATGAAATTATGGGATTGCCATAATAATTTTCAGTGCTCGATAAATCATGAAGTTGTAGATCTCCCTATAAATATTAACTGCCATTTAATTTCAGCTGATATGATTATAATGGATCAAGGCTTGACATGTGGAAATTTGGCTGCATAAAGAAAAGAGAAAAGTAGTAAGTGAGATGGAGTAGCATTAGAAACATGGGTTTAAATTCTCCCTCTTTCTGTTTTACTGTAACTGTCAGGATAACACTGTCTTCAATATTAAAATGCCCTTTGAGGGGGCCACAAGTGATTACCTACAAAAGGCAATTCACAGGAGAAAGGAAATGGTGAAATGAGAAAGATATTTTTCACCCAGAAAGCATGTCTCAAATCAAATAAAGTCATTCAACTGTATCTTTCCCAGTGCTAAGGAAACACACACCATCTGCATGTCCTGGAATGTTATCCACATGGAACAAGCTGGGACTGTGTTTCACAGGCGCTAGGGCATCACCTAGGCCTCCTCATGTATGACTAGAGCAGACAGGCAGAACCCAAAGCAAAGAGACTAAAGATGCCTATGCCTTGATCCT